>CM065589.1:404671696-404999196 GCA_033119425.1 Bufotes viridis
TTTCTGTCTTGGGTTTATCATGCACTAGCACCTTATGGTATATATTTTCTATATTGTTATATGTATTAATTAATAATATTCGATTATAAGCATGTTTATTGCCTTGTGCTCTGATTGTGACAATGATTTCATGCAAAAGGTCGAGTTCACGCTGGTGTAGAAGGTCACATGATCTGAACGTGATCAGGTGATGATAGGTGACCTTATAATATAGGATCTCACATTGTTGTATTGTAATTATATGTATTCGGCCTGTTGGTACTATCTTACTTTATAGAATGGGGTGTTTGTCTTACTCCCGCCTTATTTTGAACTTTGTCCTTGGTTTTTGTATTTGCTGGGTGCTCCCATATAGTCGCGGGCTTAGTCTCGCGATTGTTGGCGGGCTTCGCACGCCTCTGTATAGAGACGGATGAGGTCTCGCGAGTGCCCCCTCTGGGGGGGAGGGTGTTGCCCTGGCACGACACTATTGCGACGTACTGCCGCATACATGATTCGTATTGGGTGCGCGCCCCTGCGATGATGACGTGGTGTCGCGAGATTTTCGCGGCTAACTGGCTGCCTGGTGGACGTCATCTTGCGTGCTTTCCGTGGTGACGTCATGATGCCGCGAAATTATGCAGGCAGCTGGATGTGTGGCGGCCGTTTTCTCACGTTGTCGTGACGTCATCAATGGCGGCGGGATGGCGCGGAGATATGACTCGCTCCAGCATGCATACGGTAGTGAGGTCAGTTTAAACATGCACATGTGTTTTATATTTTCACCTGATTGACATGGATATATCTAGGGGTTAGAGGGTTTGATTTAGATACGCCCCTTGAGGAAGCGGAGCAAAACGTACGTCGGGGTAGGCTCTCCTCTCTGCTTCAAAGCCCGTGTCCTCTTTTCCAAGTGTCCCTCAGGTATATTGTGATGGAGCGTATGTGTCTTGTTGCTGTATTGTATGTGTGCTGATGCCCATCAGGCTAGCTCAGTTAGGCACTGTTCCAATTCATATATGTTCTGCATTGAGGGTGTGTTGGTTTATGTCAGCACTGTGTAAAGGTTTTTTTTACCCTATATAGGAGGGATAATCGGGGTCTTCTATGCATGGGAGGGGAGTCATATGTCTTGGCTACCATTTGTATTACCACCATATATATATTTTTTAATATTGACATTATGTGTATTGTTGGTCTTTTTATCAACTAATAAAGTTTGTATTGTAGTTGTTGCATTATATGCATGTTCTTTTTATGTCTTTCAGGTTTTCAAGACATCAAGCAAATTGCACTGTTGTTTATTTGCATGTATAACTTCCGTTATGGTTTAAATAGTGACATTTTCAATGACAGACAGGGAGTGTGCTACCACGCAGTTAAATTTATGTGGATTTATATAGTTTAATTCATTGAACCATTTCATATGCAGTATTTCTATATGTGGTTATATGCTCCCATCTAGTGGCCGTTTTTGGTAATGCTGTTGTTTCTCTTGTTCTTCATACCTGTGACTCATTTCCTTTCAATGCTCCACCCTTCTTCTGTGTACCTTACTTCCTGTATCTCTATTCTGCTTCAGCCTCATGTATTCTCATGTACGCTAATGAAAGCATCATCTTTTGACCGCACAATACCGGAATCCATCTGTTCTGCTATACTCTGTTATCTGATGTAAAGAATAAAGCAAGTTACACAGATGAACACGGTGTTGGTGAGTTGAAGCTATCTGATAAGGATTGTCAGCTGTGATAATATCTGCTTATATAGGCCAGGCATAAAAGTCTCACTAAGGATAAATCACTACTACAACAATCGGAGTCAGAATATAGTGTGTCCGATGATAATGAAGAGATGAGAAAGTTAATGGAGTCGGTGGAAATTTGTATTTCCACCAAAATAATTAAAAAAAGATTTTACCGTATATAAGTGCAGCGCTTAATGCGGAATACAAGTTTTTTCTCCACCTAAATAATTCAAAAAAAGATTTTACCGCATATACTGTAAGTGCAGCACTCAATGCTGAATACAAGTTTTATCTCCACCAAAATAATTGAAAAAAGACTTTACCACATATAAGTGCAATGCTTAATGATGAATACAAGATTTTTTTCCACCAAAATATTTCAAACAAGATTTTACCGCATATACTGTAAGTGCAGCACTTAATGCTGAGTACAAGTTTTTTCTCCACTGAAATAATTGAAAAAAGACTTTACCGCATATAAGTGCAGCACTTAATGATGAATACAAGATTATTTTCCACCAAAGTATTTCTAAAAAGATTTTAAAACATATAAGTGCAGCGCTTGATGCTGAATACAAGTTTTTTCTCCAACAAAATAATTCAAACAAGATTTTACCGCATATAACTGCAGGGTTGAAAGCCGAATATCTTTTTTTTTTCTACTGATATACACCAATAAAGGATCTACGACATATAACTGGAACAGTGAACGCGGAATATATTTTTCTTTTTCCCCGTATATACGCCACTAAAGGCTTTTCAACAGAGGGTTATAGGCTGTCAGTTTAAAAAAAATGCCTGATGCAAAGTGATCTGAAGTGACGGGACTTAGCAGAGGAAGTAAGTCCGTGCTGGAAGAATGCGACGCGGTCCTTGTGCGGTTTCTGTGCCTATAGTGTCCAGTAAGCAATACCGCAGATAGATGCGGGCTGGTGTGAATTTGTTTGCATTTTTGTACAGGGTTAGTGGATAGTGTATTCACCTGTATTGGTGCTCCTCTCTTATGGACGTCGTCACGTAATCGCGTAGTGTGTGAAACGTAAATACAAAATTTCAACTCAGCGTAATTCAGTCCATACCGCAAAAAGGACTTTCCCACAGCGCTGAACGCTGAATATATCTTGATTTTTGTACAGAAATACGCCACTAAAGGCTTTACCGCAGCTAACTAAACTAAATGTATTTTTATTTTTCTACTGATATATGTCAATAAAGGATTTTTAAGATATAAGTGCAGCAGCGAATGGCAAATGTATATTTCTCTTTCTATTGATATACGTCACTAAAGGTTTTTCAAGATATTAGTGCAGGAGTGAATTACACGAGAATATATATTTCTTCTTCAACGGAAAAAGGCCACTATATGCTTTAACCAGAAAACAATTAAAGAGTGTATATTTTTCTTGTAGTACTGAAATACGAGCCTATATGCTTTCAACAGAAATAACTGCAACAGTGAAATGCGTAAACATTTAAATTTTTGGACTGTAATAGGCCCCTATACCCTTTCACCAGAAATAACTGCACAAGTGACCCGAGAATATATATTTCTTGTTGCACGGAAAAAGGCCACTATACACTTTAACCAGAAAACAATTAAAGAGTTAAGTGCGTATATATTTTTCTTTTATGAATGAAATACGCCCCTATACGGTTTCAACAGAAATGACTGCAAATGATTTTAGCGTAAATAACAACAAAAGTGACTTGCGTATATATTTATCTTTTTCCATAGATAAAAGCCACTAAAGGCTTTTCAACATAGCACTTGCACCCCAATAACTAATTGCTGGAATGACAGAGCTGTATTATGAGACTATCTGGATCCCCAAGTAATGTTTCCATGCACTTTTTCCTATGACTCTCTCTAGCATCTGCAGACGTCTCTCCCTGCCTGTGAAATGATTCCTCTCACTATCCTTTCTCTTCACTTGTAAATCGCTTTTTTCCACAATGAGGATTTTGCTATGACTCTCCCAAGCATCTGTACACGTCTCTCCCTGCCTGTAAAATGATTCCTCTCACTATCCTTTCCCTGCGCTAGCAAATCGCTTCTTTCCTTTTATTTTTAACAATTAGTTTTTCTTTCACTCTCCCTAGCGTCTGCATACACGTCCCTGAACAAAGTACGATTGTGAATAGCAGAATCTAAGATGGCCACTGTATTTATAGGGCTGTGACATCACCAGGCTGGCTGCTGATTGGCTGCATGCATGGCATTATGGGTCATCCCGCCTTCCCAGAGTTCCTTGCCCCATGTCCTCGCACGTGTAGCCGCCAATTTAGCCGCCATTGTAGCCCCCATGTTAGGAAAAATTATGATTCGTTACCACAAAGAGCGAGGAAATTCTCATTCGTTGCGAATCGAACTTTTCCTGAAATTCTAAACAAATTCCCCTTTGTCAGCTTCGATTCACTCATCTCTACTTAAAAAAACAGTTGGTAACTGTCGACCACCAAACATTGGGAGATGGCAAGGAAAACTCAGAAACTGCACTGGAGTACAACAATAGCTACAGTAGGTGCGCCTCTGCCAATATAAGAAATAACAATCTTGAGCCTGGAGGCGCAGGTTCCAGTGGACCAGTGACCAGTGGGAGCACACATGGAGCAATCACTGCACCAACACATCTTACAAAAATCACCAACATGCAAAGAGACATTACTTCTAAAAGTCAGATTCAGATATGGCATGCACAATGCAGACACATCCCACTTAAACTAATTGTTTTTCTACACATTTATTTCTTTTAAGTGGGATGTGTCTGCATTGTGCATGCCATATCTGAATACGACTTTTAGAAGTAATGTCTTTTTGCATGTTGGTGATTTTTGTAAGATGTGTTGGTGCAGTGATTGCTCCATGTGTGCTCCCACTGGTCACATGATCTCATGATAATGGAGCCAGGTGTGTGCAGAGCACATAAGCAGCAATCCATTTGGGGTTTGATATGTCATGAGGAAGGACCTTGAATATGTGATGGTCTGAAACATGTTGACTTTAGCATCCTGTATGGAAGCTTTTATTACCGCAGAATAAAGATACAAGATTTTTCTACCACTATTTTTGGAGCTGGACATCTCTTCCTTTACTGCTACTTGTTGTCGCCTCCAGGTGCGACCTCCGTGCTCAGATAGTGGACTAGCAGGTGAGAGCTGCCTCCCTCCTTGTACTGGAACTGTTTAACAATGTTATGTTGAACAATGAAGAATACAAATAAAATGTGATGACTTGCATACAAATCAGTGTGCCGTGAATCTACCTTATACAGTTTCTACTACCTTCACGTGCACCTGCAACGGATATGCGGAGTGCGAGTACATATTCCTTCTACCTAGTAACTTGCAAGGAAGTCTTTGTTAAAAAAATATTTAAACGGAATGTGTTATAGAAAATGACCTATTGTTTAAATCACATTTTTATGTATAACATATTTTAAAATAATTTTTGAAAGATGTTATTTTTATTTTCCATGTCACTATCTATATTTATACAAAAAAAATAAAATCCTGCATTTTTTTACACTGACCACTAAGCCTAATAAACATAATAATGTTCAGGAAATAGAAAAAATAAATCTACAATCAGAAAAGAAAAACACATTAGAAAAAATTTGGGTGACACAATTCCTTTAAAGGGCTTCTCCAGGAATTAAGAAAATACAATTACTGAAAATACATAAATATTACTTCATTATAAACTCTTTTCTGAATAGATTTCATTATTTATAATTAGAGATGAGCGAACACCTGGATGTTCGGGTTCGAGAAGTTCGGCTGAACTTCCCGAAAATGTTGGGGTTCGGGATCCGAAGTCAATGGGGGCCCGAACTTTTGGGCACTAAAAAGGCTGTAAAATAGTCCAGGAAAGGGCAAGAGGGCTGTAAAAGGCAGCAAAATGTAGGTAGAATTCCCTGCAAACAAACACAGCAAGGAATCATGCGTCATATCACCCACCACTGTAGAAGGCCACTCAGTTATTTCGGCCCCAGCACCCAGACAGAGGAGAGAGGTCCCACAGCAAGGAATCATGCGTCATATCACCCACCACTGGAGAAGGCCACTCAGTTATTTCGGCCCCAGCACCGAGACAGAGGAGAGAGGTCCCACAGCAAGGAATCATGCGTCATATCACCCACCACTGGAGAAGGCCACTTTCAGTTATTTCGGCCCAGCACCCAGACCGAGGATACAGGTCCCACAGCAAGGAATCATGCGTCATATCACCCACCACCGGAGAAGGCCACTCTCAGTTATTTCGGCCAGCACCCAGACCGAGGAGAGAGGTCCCACAGCAAGAAATCATGCGTCATATCCCCACCACTGGAGAAGGCCACTTTAAGTTATTTAGGCCCCAGCACCCAGACAGAGGAGAGAGATTCCACAGCAAGGAACAAGGCATCATATCACCCACCACTGGAAAAGGCCACTTTCAGTTACTTCAGCCCCAGCACCCAGACAGAGGAGAGAGGTCCCACAGCAAGGAATCATGCGTCATTTCACCCACCACTAGAGAAGGCCACTTTCAGTTATTTCGGCCCAGCACCCAGACAGAGGAGAGGTTCATTCAACTTTGGGTTGCTCCGCAAGATCATGGTAAAGTTAAAAAAATGAGGATTCAATAAGGAAGTGCCCCGGAGTGCAAGAATACATGGTTGAGGGGGAGGCAGTTATAAATGTCTATTCTGCACAAGGGAGGCACAGGTCCTGTGGGATCCATGCCTGGTTCATTTTTATGATTGTTTTGGATTTTTAAATTAAATACTCTTACACCTCATGGATTAAACGAATCCCTCGAATATACAAACTATTAACCACTAGTATACGTCAATACATGTTCCTTTACCTTTTGAATGTTTTACCGGAGATCCCAGCCAATCAATCATCGAGTCTCTGGACCTGTATGCATCTCACATTAAATATTCAGTAAATGTTTTATTAGAAATATTTGTCATCTCATAGATACCATTTTCCATTATGGAATTATTATATGTGTAGACACACTACACAAAAAAGAGGTTCCTATTTATTGTGCCATATTCACCGTTCATCTATATACTACTATATACATATATTTATACTGGCAAGAGACTGTACAGATTTAAGTGTAGATATGTATGTGTACCAATTTTCTGTATATTCATGTATTGGGAATACCTTCGAGGAATCTACCTTCTTTATTTATGCATGGGTTGTAGGTCTTTCTTCTCTCTCTCTCTCTCTCTATATATATATATATATATACACACTCACCTAAAGAATTATTAGGAACACCATACTAATACGGTGTTGGACCCCCTTTTGCCTTCAGAACTGCCTTAATTCTATGTGGCATTGATTCAACAAGGTGCTGATAGCATTCTTTAGAAATGTTGGCCCATATTGATAGGATAGCATCTTGCAGTTGATGGAGATTTGAGGGATGCACATCCAGGGCACAAAGCTCCCGTTCCACCACATCCCAAAGATGCTCTATTGGGTTGAGAAGATCTGGTGACTGTGGGGGCCATTTTAGTACAGTGAACTCATTGTCATGTTCAAGAAACCAATTTGAAATGATCCGAGCTTTGTGACATGGTGCATTATCCTGCTGGAAGTAGCCATCAGAGGATGGGTACATGGTGGTCATGAAGGGATGGACATGGTCAGAAACAATGCTCAGGTAGCCCGTGGCATTTAAACGATGCCCAATTGGCACTAAGGGGCCTAAAGTGTGCCCAGAAAACATCCCCCACACCATTACACCACCAGCCTTCACAGTGGTAACAAGGCATGATGGATACATGTTCTCATTCTGTTTATGCCAAATTCGGACTCTACGATTTGAATGTCTCAACAGAAATCGAGACTCATCAGACCAACATTTTTCCAGTCTTCAACAGTCCAGTCATTTTGGTGAGCTCGTGCAAATTGTAGCCTCTTTTTTCTATTTGCAGTGGAAATGAGTGGTACCCGGTGGGGTCTTCTGCTGTTGTAGCCAATCTGCCTCAAGGTTGTGCATGTTGTGGCTTCACAAATGTTTTGCTGCATACATCGGTTGTGGCGAGTGGTTATTTCAGTCAACGTTGCTCTTCTATCAGCTTGAATCAGTCGGCCCATTCTCCTCTGACCTCTAGCATCAACAAGGCATTTTCGCCCACAGGACTGCCGCATACTGGATGTTTTTTTACCTTTTCACACGATTCTTTGTAAACCCTAGAAATGGTTGTGCGTGAAAATCCCAGTAACTGAGCAGATTGTGAAATACTCAGACCGGCCCGTTTGGCACCAACAACCGCACAACGCTCAAAATTGCTTAAATCACCTTTCTTTCCCATTCTGACATTCAGTTTTGAGTTCAGGTAGATCGTCTTGACCAGGACCACACCCCTAAATGAATTGAAGCAACTGCCATGTGATTGGTTGACTAGATAACTGCATTAATGAGAAATAGAACAGGTGTTCCTAATAATTCTTTAGGTGAGTGTATATATATATATTTGTGGTCACGGCGACGGCCCGTGAGAGAGGCGGGGACGTGACTGGGTCATGCATGACTTTGACGCTGGCTGGGGGGTGCCTGTAGCCAGGTATGCGGGTAGGTCTAAAAGAGGGCATACCCTAGGAGGAGCAGAAGACAAGGGGAGGGTGGGTGGGGTTATCCAGCCGCACGTCAGAGGGGTGCCTGACACTGCAGGCTATAAAGGGCCTAAGCCCCTCCCACAAATACAGGCTATCTAGATAGCCTTCCCCATTTGTGGTCACGGCGACGGCCCGTGAGAGAGGCGGGGACGTGACTGGGTCATGCATGACTTTGACGCTGGCTGAGGGGTGCCTGTAGCCAGGTACGCGGGTAGGCCTAAAAGAGGGCAAAAAGAAGACCAAGACATGTTGCAAACATTTATTAAACATCACAGGGCTAGTGAACGGAAGGCCGCACGGACCTCTGACTGAGGATTCGGTATATATCTGGAAAAACACGAAGATCTCCATCGACCCATATGCCTAATGACATGAGGGGGAACCTGGTGAGTAGAGGCGGCCGAGGCAGCACCAATGCGGAAGGAGTGGCCGGATATTGACCTTGGGTCGTAACCTACCCCTGACGCCAGAGAACGGACATAGGAAATTAACTGGGAAGTGGACAGCGGCTTTCCCCTGAGGGGAAGCAGCGGACTGGTAGGCGGTGAGGTCTGGAGGCACAAAACCAGCTGCCTGAGGACGAACACCGGACACCACTCGTTGTGAGATGGATAAAACCGTATCTCTGTCGGCGGCCCTGTCTGGGTGGTTTTGGTGGCCGGTATGGAGAGGATGAAATGGTCGAGGTGCCATACTAATTGCTGTTTCTGGAGGTGCCGGCTACCCGAGGAGGCCACAGTAAACTCCCCGGGCCTGAGGAACCCATAAAGCCCAAGTACATCGCCGCCTTGACCACTGTGCTGACCAAGGGCCCAAAAGGATCACCGTCAAGGGCTAAAGACAGTTTCCTAAAGAGCTCCCCTGAAAACGGCTGCCTAGCCGGGGGGCTACTCTTGCTGGATTTTTCAATGCCTCTAAAAGAAGCCTTGACTGCCTGGGCCTTGAACACGGACCCTCGTGCTGGGTCGTCGACCGTAAGAAAGTGTTGCACCCCGGCTAAGTACAGGCAGATGGTATTAGCGGACAGGCCCAGATTGGCGTGGCAGTGCGCCATGAAGGCTGTAATGTAGGAAATGTCGTCCGTTCCCCCCTGTGGGTGTGATACTGTGAATTTCCGGTACAACCTCCAACCCGTCTGATAGTTCCTCGCAGTGTTAGAGGAGAGGCTCTCGTGCATCAGAACCTTGGCTGTGGCAAGCAGGGATGTCAGTCCAGGGTCAGGCTGCTGAAGGCTGGGACAGGAGCCCCGGATGGGTCTGCCCCTGGCGAGACCTGAAAAAAGAGCCGGAATTAAAGCGGGAAAGGGCGTCTGCAGCGACATTCCTAGAACCCTGGATGTGGGAGCACTCAATGCGGAAGTTGTGGACCATAGAGAGCCAAACCAACCTGCGCAGCAAAGACATCATTTTTTGAGACCTGGCACGGCCCTTGTGAATGATATCCACCAGGTCCTTACTGTCCGTGACAAACATGACCCTGGAGTTCGACCACTGCCCGCCCCACACCAGAGCCGCTGCCACCAACGGGTACAACTCTAACAGGGGAGAAGACCTCAGCGTTTCAGAGTCTAACGCCACCTGAGGCAGCCACGAACCTGCCAGCCAATGGTTCCCAAAAATTGCTGCAAAGCCACCTGGCGCAGCCGCATCCGAATAAACTGTGGCGGAAGCCGGACCCCAGGGAGACACAAAAAGGCTGACGCCGTTCCATGCCGACAGGAACGCGTACCACATGGATAAATCTGCCATGGCCTGACTGTCCAAGCGGATGGTGCTGTCCTGCTCCGGGGCCGACGGAAGGAGGAGAAGCAAGATGACACGAAAGCTCTCCCCTGGGGCATGACCCTCACGGCAAAATTGAGTCTGCCTAACAGCGACTGGAGATCCAACTTGGACAGACAGCCCGACGACAAAGCCCTTGCTAGCTCGAAGCGGATTCGCTCAAGTTTATCTGCAGGAAGCCTGGCTTCCAATCTGTCAGAGTCGAGAATGATGCCCAGGAACGTGATGCATTTGGCTGGACCTACCGTTTTGGCCTGGGCCACAGGAACCTGAAGGGCTGAAAAATACTAAGCAGAGTGGCCAACCCAGATGGCCGGCCAGAGGGGTGCTCCACGAGGAGGAAATCGTCCAGATAGTGCACACTCATAGGGGACCCCCGTGTTTGATCAGGATCCAATGCAGAGCCTGCGCAAACCTGTCGAACAATAAAGGGCTGCTCTTGGACCCAAACGTAAGGCGATTGGCAAAGTAGAACTTGCCGGCCCACTTAATACCATAGTATTGCCAAAGCTGCGGGAGGACGGGAAGGAGTTTGAACGCGTCCGCGATGTCAGTCTTTGACAGCCACGCGCCCCTGCCGGCCTTCAATATAAACCGGATGGCATCATCGACAGAGGAATACTTCATCCCGAATTCCTCCGAAGGAATAAGGGAGTTGACGCTAGGAATAACCGAATCATGAGGAGCGGACAGATCGTAAACTAATCTTTTTTAATGGAATCCTTTTTGACGACTAAGCCAATGGGACTGATCCTCCAGTGAACAAAGGGAATTGAAGAAAAAGGCCCGATCATGAAACCCTTCTCCAGCTCCACATCGATCAACTCCTGGACCGCTGCCGGATCTTTCTTTGCAGAAAGCAGATTATCACATTCCCAGTTGGATTGGGGAGAGCCACCAACCCCGTGTGGAAACCATACGTGAACCCCGCCACCAATTCGTGCACAAACAGCCTGTCATGATGCTCTGCCAGGAGTGTGCTGAGCAACTCGACGTTAATGTCGGCTAGTCATGCCTGTGGACTAGACTTCTTCGAGCAGGAAGATTTGGGGTGAGCTCTAAAACACACAATGCAAATATGTAGTGCCCTGCACCCGCTGAACATGCAATGACCATAGTTGAAGTTATTGCATATTTGGCTTCTCCCTAGGAACACTATCGGTCTGCCGAACTTATCAACGGATGCGGTGCCCCTGGGAACCCCGGATGTGCCAGGAAGGGCCCCAACTGGAGGTGGACCTGCTGAATTGGGGCACCACTCTGTGGCATGAAAAATGGATTGGCATGAATTGCAGACGGGAGCTCTGAGCCCCGCGAAGTGTCTGCAAAACAGCTCCATGTCTAAACTGGCCCAACTTGTTGTAACCTGAAATTGTGACAGGGCGGCCGCTGTCTTGGCCGCGAATGAACGATGATAATCGTAGAATGCACTGCCCCCATATTTGTGACCAAGATCAGTGATCCTGAAGAGGTAAGTGTCCAGTTCCTCCCTCCTTTCTGGCTGCGCGGAACACACTACGTCCCTATAGAGGCTGAACGCCAGGACAAATTCCGGGATTGACAGCTTCCGGTTGAGTCGAGAATCCTTCGCTCTGAGGACCACGGACACCTCACCGCAATCAATGGTCTTGACATCATTCACGTCGTGAGAAGCGATGAGGATGGACGCCAAGTTCACCTCCTTCCCTGCCAGAATATCCTTCCGGATATTCTCCGGGATGAAATGAGCAGTGGCGATGACAGGGGCCGGCAGAGACATACCTGGGAACTCAGCGTGACACGAGGGGGCCGGAGCCACCGGAATCACCGCCTGAGGGGTAGAGATTGTCCTAGACTCAAGGTCCAGCATCCTGGCCTGGATACCGGCTACCGAGGACACCAGGGTTTCCATAGTGGCGTGCAACTGTGCCAGCGAGGTCTGAAGCGACGCTGACTCGACCTGCGCACCGGAAGGTCCTGGACCCGACATCAGCAGTCTGTATAACTCAGCCTTTCGAGCTGTGGCTGGGTGACTAATTCCCCTGCGATTTAACTCCGCCATCAACTTCGGAATCGTCCAGCCTCTGAGTGAACCGACACTGGCCTGACCGGACACGGGCGTTTCCGGGATGGACATGGATTCCTCAATATCCGAGACGTGAGACATCGTGCCGAAAAGCGGACGAGGGCAGCCACCTGGAGGACCCTGTTGACGGAACGAGTACAGGTGAACCGGGAACTGCACGCCAGACCACCCTGGGGAGGGGAAGGGCAACCCCGGCTGGGCGCAGGGGAGAGGGAAGGGAGGCCCGCCACCCGGTGCAGGATGGGGCAGGGAGTGGCGAGGGGGGAGGAAGCCACCTTAACGAAGAGGGAACTTACCTGTCTCGATTCGACGACCACACGGGCCCAATGGAGCTGGACACTCGGATTGAGCCTGCGCTGAAAAATGACAGGCTGGCTCCCGATCTAAGACAGGAGCAGCAGACTAAATACATGGATCACGACAGTTCAACCACCACCCGCATGCGAGGGGAAACCTAAGGTGCATGCCGAGGCCTGGACGTACCAGGCAGGCTGAAAGTAAACATAGGGTGCGAGCCGTGGCCTGAACGCTCCAGACAGGCTGAAAGTAAACACAGGGTGCAAGCCGTGACTTGGACGTACCAGGCAGGCTGAAAGTAAACATAGGGTGCGAGCCGTGGCCTGAACGCTCCAGACGGGCTGAAAGTAAGCATAGAGTGCAAGCCGTGGCCTGGACGTACCAGGCAGGCTGAAAGTAAACATAGGGTGCGAGCCGTGGCCTGAACGCTTCAGACGGGCTGAAAGTAAGCATGGAGTGCAAGCCGTGGCCTGGACGTACCAGGCAGGCTGAAAGGAGGGAGGTGTGCGAGGGCCGAGGCGCCGTACCTGCGGGCCCCCCCCCCCCCCGGTCTCTGAAGCGAACTGACCTACTCGCGGAGGAGGATGATGGTTGTAGCTGACGCATGACAATCTATCCGAGCTTGCTGCGGAAGAGTGTTTTTTTATGAGACCTGGGAACTAACAAAAGGACATGGTTTTGTTTTTTTTGTTTTTTCCTAAACCCTAATACCACTGCCGCACCTGCCACCGGCCGCGCCATCGCTAGGGGCAACCGGCAAGGCCTGCCCCGACCACACGGTCTGCCTGATCCAGCGCCCTATTGCGAAGCCGACAACAGGGGACACGGACCGGCGACAAGCCCTGAAGAACGGAGCGGCCCCCCCCAATCAACTTATGCCTAGGGGAGGCCACCCTCAATGACCATCCCCATTCTTAGGCCCCTACCCCTTAATCCTTTCATACAACACTGATGACACCCCTTCCCCCCGTCGCCCCCAGATGACCGAAGCCGCGGACTGTTGGCAGGGCACACACCGCCGGAGCTGCCCGGCCTCCCGAGGGGGAGGGGCCACGGCGCAGGGCATGGCTCGGAGTGTGGAGGCGGAGGTAGGACACGGCAGAGCGGGTAAGCGGCCAAACGGGCGGGCGAGCGTGCGTGCGGGCGGGTGGTTGGGGAGGGGGGGGGAAGTGTTGTTTAGGCACCGCGGGGTAGGCGGCCGGGCAACCAACCAGAGGTGCGTGCCAACCCCCCGGAGAGCGCACCGACGGAGTGCGGCTGGAACCCCCCCCCCAGGTTTACCTGAAGAGGCCGGTAGACGAGCTGGGACAGCGGCGTGGCCTGGGCGCAGGAGTGCGCGGCACTTACCTAGGCCAGACGAAGTACACACGCGACGTGCAGGGCTCGACCTCTCCGGAACAGGAAAGGTATCGTTATCCAGCCGCACGTCAGAGGGGTGCCTGACACTGCAGGCTATAAAGGGCCTAAGCCCCTCCCACAAATACAGGCTATCTAGATAGCCTTCCCCATATATATGTATATTTATACATATGTGTAAAAAAAAAAAATAATATTTTAACTTTTTACAGACTATACACTAGAATATATTACAAATAGAGGTGTTTTCTTGACACCATTTTATATTTCTTTTTTTGTACTTTCTGCATAATTTTAAATACCCTTACTATTTCAGAATATTTTCTAAGAATCCTTTTACTTATTTTTATATCTAGGTATTAATATTATAATAATTTCTTTTATCATCTTGATACCCCTATTTAGACATGAAAAATATGATCCTTCCCCTTCTGGATCTATTATAGTATAGCAAATTATCGCATTAACATTACAAAATATTGCCAACAACAATAATAATAATGCCCAAGAAGAAAGTTTTTATATATTTTTCTATTTTTAAGCACCCCCACTAACACGGGCAGCATACGATTTTTCTTTAGAAATGATCAGGTGATGCGCTCCAAGAAGCGCTTCCCCTCTTTGGAACGCACACGTGACCTAAACTTCTTCCCAGTGCCCTAGCAGAAGATGGACACTTCCGGGTGCGCCGTGGCAGGCACTTATGGAACGCACACGTGACCACCCCACCGCCTAGCCTCCATGCATCATTTTGAAATGAAGTATCCCAGCACGATTTTTATATCAGGTACATCAGATCCAAGATCACGCAATACCGGACATACATATTAATAAGAGTATATGTGTTAATGTTAGGTAAAAAAGAGTTTATTTTAAACTTGCAATAACGATCACATGACTTGAATGACATCATTGGGGCACCACCCCCCGAACTTTTGGCGCCCAGTTTGTGTTCCTATCTACCTCTATATATACCATGTATTGTATTCACTTGTATATATTATGCTCGTGATGAAGGGGGACTAAGAAAAAAAAACCGAAACGCGTTGAGCCGTATATTTTATTTAATAAAGAGATCATTTGGATGAAGATTTAAGTCCGGTACCTGATTTGACATCTCCTTCTTACCTGGACACTTATCCTGATCTCCAACATTCTACAAGTGATCCCGGCCGGGGGGGACCCACCCCCCAAGTGTCTTGAGTTTATCCTAGTGGTGACCCCCCAGTGAAGTGAGTGTAAACCTTTATTCTAGTGTTTTTACATGAAAATATGATGGCCATTTGTTATCTCACTATGTAGTACCTGACAAAGGGAAGCACATTTATTCAAGTTTGGTGTAATTTTACCACTAGAAAATTACTTCATCCTTTTTTCGTGCTCAGTAGATATTCTAATAATCAATAACGTTTCCTAGTGTCTATATACCTACTTCTAGTTTAAACTTTTTTCCTCAGATAGTAAAGACAATTTTACTGAGAATTCTTCCTATTTATATTGGAATGTGGCGCCCACACTTTTTTTCTTTTTCTCTCCTATACCTGTCTACAAGTGCTTTCAGCCTTTGCTAACACTAGCTGGTGCCGCCTGCCCTCATCTACCTTCCAGGGTCACAAACCCACTCTTTACTATTTATATAACAAACACATTTTAAAAACAAGCTCTATCACTAATAACATCACCTTTCCATCCTTTGGCGCCAGATCTTACATCTCCAGGGGTTCTACCTAGAGCTCTTTGAAGATAGTGGATAAACTGTTCTCCCATTCTTTTGTTTTCTTTTCTTTATACACTCATTTTTATGAACGTCAGCTTGTCCACATTGGCTGTGGACAGGCGGCTGCGTTTGTCAGTAATGACGCCCCCTGCCATGCTGAATACACGTTCAGACAAAACTCTGGCCGCCAGGCAGGCCAGCACCTCCAAGGCATAAAATGCTAGCTCTGGCCACGTGGACAATTTGGAGACCCAGAAGTTGAATGGGGCCGAACCATCAGTCAGTACGTGGAGGGGTGTGCAGACGTACTGTTCAACCATGTTAGTGAAATGCTGCCTCCTACTAACACGTTCCGTATCAGGTGGTGGTGCAGTTAGCTGTGGCGTGGAGACAAAACTTTTCCACATTTCTGCCATGCTAACCCTGCCCTCAGAAGAGCTGGCCGTGACACTGCTGTGTTGGCGACTTCTTGCTCCTCCTCTGCCTTCGCCTTGGGCTTCCACCTGTTCCCCTGTGACATTTGGGAATGCTCTCAGGAGCGCCTCTACCAGCGTGCGCTTGAACTCGCGCATCTTCCTATCAAGCTCCAGTGCAGGAAGTAAGGTGGGCACATTGTCTTTGTACCGGGGATCCAGCAGGGTGGCAACCCAGTAGTCCGCACACGTTAAAATGTGCGCAACTCTGCTGTCGTTGCGCAGGCACTGCAGCATGTAGTCGCTCATGTGTGCCAGGCTCCCCAGAGGTAAGGACAAGCTGTCCTCTGTGGGAGGCGTATCGTCATCGTCCTCCGTATCCCCCAGCCACGCACCAGTGATGGGCCTGAGCTGTGTCGGGTGCCACCCCGCTGTGAACCTGCTTCATCCTCATCCTCCTCCACCTCCTCCTCATCCTCCTCGTCCTCCAGTAGTGGGCCCTGGCTGGCCACATTTGTACCTGGCCTCTGCTGTTGCAAAAACCTCCCTCTGAGCCACTTCTAACAGACTGGCCTGAAAGTGCTAAAAATGACCCCTCATCCTCCTCCTCCTCCTCCTGGGCCACCTCCTCTTCCATCATCGCCCTAAGCGTTTTCTCAAGGAGACATAGAAGTGGTATTGTAACGCTGATAACGGTGTCATCGCCACTGGCCATGTTGGTGGAGTACTCGAAACAGCGCAACAGGGCACACAGGTCTCGCATGGAGGCCCAATCATTGGTGGTGAAGTGGTGCTGTTCCGCAGTGCGACTGACACATGCGTGCTGCAGCTGAAACTCCACTATGGCCTGCTGCTGCTCGCACAGTCTCTTCGGCATGTGCAAGGTGGAGTTCCACCTGGTGGGCACGTCGCATATGAGGCGGTGAGCGGGAAGGCCGAGTTACGCTGTAGGCGCAGACAGGCGAGCAGCGGCAGGATGTGAACGCCGGAGCGCGCACAGACGGCCCTCACTTTATGCAGCAGCTCTGACATGTTGGGGTAGTTGTGAATGAACTTCTGCACCACCAAATTCAGCACATGCGCCAGGCAAGGGATGTGCGTCAAACCGGCTAGTCCCAGAGCTGCGACAAGATTTCGCCCATTATCGCACACCACCAGGCCGGGCTTGAGGCCCACCGGCAGCAACCACTGGTCGGTCTGTTGTTCAATACCCCGCCACAACTCCTGCGCGGTGTGGGGCCTGTCCCCCAAACATATGAGTTTCAGAATGGCCTGCTGACGTTTACCCCGTGCTGTGCTGAAGTTGGTGGTGAAGGTGTGTGGCTGACTGGATGAGCTAATGGAAGCTGAGGAGGAGGAAGCCGAGTAGGAGGAGGAGGCTACAGGAGGCAAAGAATTGTAGTGTACGGGAGTTGTACTGCCCGTCACTACGGAAGGGTCACTTGGCTGCTGTCGTTCCTCTCTGTTAGGAGGAGGCTGGTAAAGGTGCTGTTTGTACCATGCAATGTAAATCAGTGTATTTTATTTCCCTGTTACTGTGAAATGTCCTATGTGCAGGCCGGCTAGGGGTGTAATTCCAGCTCTAGTCACTAGAGGGAGCTAGGTTGCCCTAGTCTATATAAGGCTCAGTCAGGGGAAGGGAAAGTAGTCTAGTCTAGAGTGTGCCTTAGACAAGTGCAGGCCATGTGCCTGTGAAGGCTAAACCCAGGCCTCACGGCCTGTGAGGCATCCACCCTAGGAAGATGGTGCCCTAGGAGAAGGAATGCAGAACCCAGAGGCAATCCCTAGAGCAAGGAGGTACTAAACGTCAAGTGGAGGTAAATTATAAAGCTGGAGATTCAAGGATATAAGCCAGAAGTAGGGCATTGGGGCCTTGAAGCATCAATTCCAGTCAGGACGAGTCAGGAAGAAAGTAAGGTTCACCTGCAATTTCAAGTCCTGTATTACCACCCTCTGTTTAACCTTGCTGGATGTAAGACCACTGCAATTTTTATTGTCTGCAAAAGGAACTGTTGGAAAGACTGCTTACTGTATCATCACTGTCTTCAGTAAAGTTTGGATTCTGTTTTCAAGTTATCAGTCTGTACCTCAGTTATTCCTACTGTAAATACGGTGTGCCACCGTTTACTGGCACTGGCGTCACGACATATCAGGGACTTAGCCATAGGCACGTTAAACTATAACACCAAGGGCACCTCACCTTCCACCTGGCTGTGTCCCTCAAGAACCCAGAGAGTGCCCCAGAGGAGCAGCGTGCCGGCCTCTCCATCACTGGCATTCCCCAGGTTAGTTCCATACATTGCCCTGACTTGGGGTGCTACATTTTGGCGTCACGAACAGGATACGCACGCTTTATGGACTGTGATCAAAAACGTGAACTTTGTGCCTTAACCAGTTTGCCAAGTGACAAAACGCCTGTTTATTTGAAGTGAACTTTGTGGACCTAAAACGTACAGAAAAGTGTCCCAAAACCTCCAGAAAGCGCTGTGCAGTGTTGCGCTATCAAGAGGAAGAAAATCGCCACTTCAAAGTGCATTTTTGTGGACTTTTATGCTGTTTTACTACCACTGCTTGCTGTCATTGAATTGATGCATCATGGCGTCCAAGATGGCCGCCGGCGCCATTGGACTTCTTCTTGCGCCTATCACTGTCCTCAGTGGCGCGAAAATTTGGCGCCAAAACCCTCCAAGAAGGAGGAGGAGACGACCTGGAGGTAACGCCTTCCCTTGAGGATTATAATATGGACACCGCCTACCCTATACTGGAATACCTAGGGGCGTGCAAGAATCGACGGGGTGGAGCCTGCAGGAACAGTGGCTCACCCTGCTACGGGGTTTCCTACCTGAATCGGAGGGATCCGGAGCCGTAGTTGGTGCAATGGAGGCGACCTCAGGAGCAACTAAGGAGCGCCCTGCGCCCAGCGTATACTCCCAGCGACATGGCCCAGACCTGTCCATGGCCACAAGCCGAACCCTGCCGTTTCCACCCGCAGCGAGAAGGCTTTCTCCCGCTGAACCTCGCGTGGTCGGCCCTGATGGCCGAGATCCGAGTGGCGGCAACTTTAAAAACCACCACTCAGAAAAAGTATTTTGAAGAAGTCACCAAGCGGATCTATGAGGACTCCAGAGACAGCAAGCCCCAGCTCGAACGCCGCACCGGAGTCGTGCTCGAGTTTGACAAGGTCAGAGGATTTGGCTTCATCCAAGAAACCGGCACCAACCGGGACTATTATGTAAATCGCCGGTCCGTCAAGCGCAGCTATCTCCCGGGCGACTGCATAATCTAGCGGTCGGAGAGAAAGTGGAGTTCACTCCCGCAGAGGGCCTGCGAGGCCCATATGCTACTGCGGTGACCCGTCCAGGACCGGTACCGAAGACTGGGAAGAAACCGAAGATCCGGTGGAGGCAGAGGACCCGCCGGGACCCATCCGGAATACGTACTCAGGAGAAGAGTTCCTTTCTCGGCCCGAACATCTTCTGGCAGCCGACGATCCTGGACAAGCCTCCCAGTCCTTATCCCTCTCCAGAGCTGCCGCGACGAGAGAAGACAGCCGCTGATTGGGCGCGGATGGCCCAGTTCAGTGAAGCCATGGATGACCTGCGGAAGAACCGCCAAGATAGAACCTCATCTGAGCCTGCTGCAAGTGTGCCGGAATCCAGCAGTGAGATCTCCGCCCTGGAGGAGCGGATCGCGTCCTTACAGGTCTATCTGGATGGCCTGCGGCAAGTGGCAGATTCTAAGAAGACAGCGCAGCAGTCCAGCGGTGGTGAGTTACCTGTGACCCCTGTACCACCCGAGCCCGTAGTCCAGGGTCCTACCGCTAACGCTGAGCCACCCAAGGTCCGTGTAACAGCGGATAAATTGACATATGCCCGAGCCGAGTCCGCCGTGACGGGAGTGTTATGTCCCGGCCAGAGGAAGTGTCTACCCCAGCGCCGGCCCGTGTCCCGAGACCAGCCGCTCCTGTGTGTCCGCAACCCAGCGGGCCAGTGAGGTGGGTAGGCCCAATACCGGTGATGTTTCCAGCCCATTCTTTGTGGTGGGCACCCCCTCCAAGTGGTCCTGTTGCATGGCCCAGACTACCTGCAGCACAGGGCTGCACTACCTCCGACGAACGGGGCTCATTTGATACCTACCTGTGAGCAGGCCTGCTAGGCCATTTTTGCTCATCCTCACAGGGACATCATACATGTTGCAGGAACTGTTCCTTTGAGTTTGCCAGGCTGGTGGAGCTTGCTGCCAGTTCCCCACGGCCGGTGGCATGTTTGACAAATAAGTTGCCACTGTGGAACCACTGCTCCCAGCCTGTCTCTTTCTGTTCCGGGACATCCTGCCTGCTGCTAGCATTGTTGCGTCAAGTACTTTAATAAATCCACGTTGTGCTTTTATTTGCACCTTATCCCTTTTTTAACCCCCATTTCAGGTTGAAAAGGGTACTTTTATGTCAGCACTTTAAATATACGCAGGACTTGCCAGGAAGATGTTACCCTGGTATTGTCAGAGTCCTGTATTGTGATTTTATGTATGTGCTGCTGACCGTATTTATTGCAAAAATTTTTATATTCAAGTCTATGTGCCCAGAGATGGACCCCCTGTGTGCGAGTCTCTGTGATATCCTTTTATGGACTCATTCATTGTCATGGACTATCCTGGTATTCCCTAACATCCGCTGTGCCAGGTCAGCGCCCCAGTTCCACTCTTTATCCTGAAGAAAGAGAGCGACGCCCCTTGTCACCGCACTTCTCCGTCAGTCAGCTGGACCTGATGACAATTGTCTATGCAGATAGAATTGAGTACTGATATGTATATATTCTTGCATGTTTTTCTTTTGTCTCTTTCAGGTGGAAATTCCAGTAGGGCGGTACTCTGGTAGAGTACGAGGGCGTACTCAGCTTAAAGCAGCGGGGTATGTAGTGTACGGGAGTTGTACTGCCCGTCACTACGGAAGGGTCACTTGGCTGCTGTCGTTCCTCTCTGTTAGGAGGAGGCTGGTAAAGGTGCTGTTTGTACCATGCAATGTAAATCAGTGTATTTTATTTCCCTGTTACTGTGAAATGTCCTATGTGCAGGCCGGCTAGGGGTGTAATTCCAGCTCTAGTCACTAGAGGGAGCTAGGTTGCCCTAGTCTATATAAGGCTCAGTCAGGGGAAGGGAAAGTAGTCTAGTCTGGAGTGTGCCTTAGACAAGTGCAGGCCATGTGCCTGTGAAGGCTAAACCCAGGCCTCACGGCCTGTGAGGCATCCACCCTAGGAAGATGGTGCCCTAGGAGAAGGAATGCAGAACCCAGAGGCAATCCCTAGAGCAAGGAGGTACTAAACGTCAAGTGGAGGTAAATTATAAAGCTGGAGATTCAAGGATATAAGCCAGAAGTAGGGCATTGGGGCCTTGAAGCATCAATTCCAGTCAGGACGAGTCAGGAAGAAAGTAAGGTTCACCTGCAATTTCAAGTCCTGTATTACCACCCTCTGTTTAACCTTGCTGGATGTAAGACCACTGCAATTTTTATTGTCTGCAAAAGGAACTGTTGGAAAGACTGCTTACTGTATCATCACTGTCTTCAGTAAAGTTTGGATTCTGTTTTCAAGTTATCAGTCTGTACCTCAGTTATTCCTACTGTAAATACGGTGTGCCACCGTTTACTGGCACTGGCGTCACGACATATCAGGGACTTAGCCATAGGCACGTTAAACTATAACACCAAGGGCACCTCACCTTCCACCTGGCTGTGTCCCTCAAGAACCCAGAGAGTGCCCCAGAGGAGCAGCGTGCCGGCCTCTCCATCACTGGCATTCCCCAGGTTAGTTCCATACATTGCCCTGACTTGGGGGTGCTACAGAATGATGCCCTGCGATCCTTGGTGGCGGAAGGACGTGCGCCAAGGAACTCTCCGCCTGGGGCCCAGCCGCCACTACATTTACCCAGTGTGCAGTTAGGGAGATATAGCGTCCCTGGCCGTGCTTACTGGTCCATGTATCTGTGGTTAGGTGGACCTTGCCACAGATGGCGTTGCGCAGTGCACACTTGATTTTATCGGATACTTGGTTGTGCAGGGAAGGCACGGCTCTCTTGGAGAAGTAGTGGCGGCTGGGAAGAACATACTGTGGGACAGCCATGGACATCAGCTGTTTGAAGCTGTCTGTGTCCACCAGCCGGAATGACAGCATTTCAAAGGCCAGTAGTTTAGAAATGCTGGCATTCAGGCCCAGGACTCGACGGTGGTTAGATGGGAATTTACGCTTTCTCTCCAAGGTTTGTGAGACGGAGAGCTGAACGCTGCCGTGTGACATGGTGGAGATGCTTGGTGACGCAGGTGGTGGTGTCGGTGGCACATCCTCTGTTTGGTGGGCGGCAGGTGCCAACATTCCTCCCGAGGCGGAGGAAGAGGCCGAGGCAGCAGCAGAAGAGGGAGCAGGGGGAGCCAGAGTGAGTTCCTCGCTTTTACCCTGGGTTCACACCTGAGCGTTTTACAGCGCGTTCAAACGCGCTGTAAAACGCTCAACAGATTAAAACCAATGCATCCCTATGGGAGTGGTTCACACTTGAGCGTTTTACAGCGCGTTTGAACGCGCTGTAAAACGCCAACGCATAAACAAGTACTTGAGCTTCTTTTAGGGCGTTTGATGCGCTTTGTGATTGACACCACAGTAGTCAATCACAAGAACGCTGCATCTGAACGCTGCGTTCCTATTTGCAAAGCGCGCAAAAACGCTGCGTCAAAACGCGCAGTAAACGCGCTGCTTTTGGAACGCCAGGTCTGAAACCCAGGGTTAAGGTGTTTACTCCACTGCAGTTCATGCTTTGCATGTAGATGCCTGGTCATGCAGGTTGTGCTAAGGTTCAGAACGTTAATGCCTCGCTTCAGGATCTGATGGCACAGCGTGCAAACCACTCGGGTCTTGTCATCAGCACATTGTTTAAAGAAGTGCCATGCCAGGGAACTCCTTGAAGCTGCCTTTGGGGTGCTCGGTCCCTGGTGGCGGTGGCCAGTAGCAGGCGAACTCTCTTGGAGGCGGCTGTTCTGCTTTTGCCCCCTGCTCCCTCTTTTGCTACGCTGTTGGCTCGGTCTCACCACTGCCTCTTCCTCTGAACTATGAAAGTCAGTGGCACGACCTTCATTCCATGTGGGGTCTAGGACCTCATCGTCCCCTGCATCGTCTTCCACACAGTCTTCCTCCCTGACCTCCTGTTCAGTCTGCACACTGCAGAAAGACACAGCAGTTGGCACTTGTGTTTCGTCATCATTAGAGACATGTGGACTGCGTTGAGATGGTATTCCCATGTCCTCATTATCAGGAAACATCAGTGGTTGTACATCAGTGCATTCTATGTCTTCAACCACTGGGGAAGGGCTAGGTGGATTCCCTTGGGAAACCCTGCCAGCAGAGTCTTCAAACAGCATAAGAGACTGCTGCATAACTTGAGCCTCAGACAGTTTCCCTGATATGCATGGGGGTGATGTGACAGACTGATGAGCTTGGTTTTCAGGCGCCCCCTTTGCGCTTTCTGCAGAAGACTGGGTGGGAGATAATGTTGTGAACATGCTGGATCCACTGTCGGCCACCCAATTGACTAGCGCCTGTACCTGCTCAGGCCTTACCATCCTTAGAACGGCATTGGGCCCCACCAAATATCGCTGTAAATTCTGGCGGGTACTGGAACCTGAGGTAGTTGGTTCACTAGGACGTGTGGCTGTGGCAGAATGGCCACGTCCTCTCCCAGCACCAGAGGGTACACTAACACAACCACGACCGCGTCCGCATCCCTTACTAGATGTTTACCTCATTGTTACCGTTCACCAAGCACCACAATAAGAAAAAAAAAATTTGGCCCAATGTATTGATTTCAAATTCAGGCCTTTTTTTACAGGCACCAAACACTATATGCCTATTTATTTATGTAGCGTATTACACTAATCCAGGCACAGCAGTAACCACTGATTTAGGGGAATATCTCTTTTAGGGCTAGTATTTAGGCCCTGGATGAAAGGTATCCTTTTATGGACAGATTTAAACTAGGCCTGCAACAGCTGGAACACCAGATTCAGGGTATTGCTATTTTGGCAATTGAATTTCACCCCACAACAAAATATATAATTTGCAGGACACTATGAAACTTGGCCAGCCACAGCTGAAACCACTGTTTAATGGTATTGCTATTTTGGCAATTGAATTTCACCCCAGAACAATATATATTTTTGGCGGACACTATTATAGTTTGCCAGCCACAGCTGAAACCACTGATTTATTGTATTGCTATTTTGGCAATTGAATTTCACCCCAGAACAAAATATATGTTTTGGCGGACACTATTATAGTTTGCCAGCCAGTGCTGGGACACCAGATTTAGGGGATTGCTATTTTGGCAGTTGAATTTCACCCCAGAACAAAATATACCCTGTTACGGACAGATTTAAACTAGGCCTGCAACAGCTGGAACACCAGATTCAGAGTATTGCTATTTTGGCAATTGAATTTCACCCCAGAACAAAATATATGTTTTGGCGGACACTATTATAGTTTGCCAGGCACAGCTGTGACACCAGATTTATGGTATTGCTATTTTGGCAATTGAATTTCACCCCAGAACAAAATATACCCTGTTACGGACAGATTTAAACTAGGCCTGCAACAGCTGGAACACCAGATTCAGGGTATTGCTATTTTGGCAATTGAATTTCACCCCAGAACAAAATATATGTTTTGGCGGACACTATTATAGTTTTCCAGCCACAGCTGTGACACCAGATTTATGGTATTGCAATTTTGGCAATTGAATTTCACCCCAGAACAAAATATATGTTTTGGCGGACACTATTATAGGAAAAATATGTATACAGGAAAAAATGTATACAGCACTCACCCAGGCTCCAAGTGAAACAATCTTTATTCTTGCATATAGACGAGGCAAAGCATGTGGGTTGGGGGTGGACAACCTAATCACAGGCGGTTAGCGGCGACGGCCGTTTCGCGCGTGGAGCCGCGCTTCGTCAGGCTGTCGCCACTAACCGCCTGTGTCCACCCACAACCCACATGTTTTGCCTCATCTATATGCAAGAATAAAGATTGTTTAACTTGGAACCTGGGTGAGTGCCGCATACATTTTTTCCTTATATTGATGAGCAGTCTGCTACATTAAAACAGCCCCATAACAATCTGCTGTGTCCGTCCTTTTCTCCCTACTTTCACTTTGCTCCATTACCACACAAAGCTGATATCTTATGGGCTGTATGTAAGATCATAGCTTATTACTTCTATTGAAGACATCATCAGGGTAAGATTTCTTGTTACCATCACCTCTCTGTATGATATGGGCATCGTCCTTCAGACTCTTAGTGACTGTTATTTTACTTTATCTTTGTATATCTTTGTAACTATATATCTTTCATCATAGTTTAAGTAAACTCTTTTGCACCTAAATCATGTTAAGTCTATTTTTCCCACACTTCTGATCCCACGATAATACAGGCGTAGTGTTGAGCGAACCCGAACTGTAAAGTAATGGCATGGCTGTGATTGGCCAGTGCATCATGTGACCCAGCCTCTATACAAGCTGGATCACGTGTAGCACCACCCATCAGCTCTGAGTAGTGCAGGGACAGGAAGGGAGCAGCTGAAGTGAGGGAGAGTGTTAGAAATCTGGCTATTTGTTTTGTGAGTGGCCTATAACAATTTTTTGTGGGTGCAATACACCAGCTTTGCACCCCTGACACAGAAATAGAATAATAAAACTGGCTATTAATTCTGTGGGTGACCTATAGCAATTTTTTTTTGTGTGGGTGCAATGGTGTAAGGTACGCATGCACTTTATACGTGCCAAGGAAATTAATATACCGTAGTTAATCTGACTGTTAGTTCAGCTGGTAACATTTTTGGTGTGAGATACATGTGCACTGCATATATGACAGGAAAATTAATATAGTTAATCCGTCTGTTAGTTCGGTGGGTGACATATTCCCATTTTTGATGTGAGGTACACCTGCACTGCATATGTGACAGGGAAATTAATGTAGTTAATCTGTCTGTTAGTTCGGTGGGTGACCTCAAAGAATGAGGAGAGCATCAAATTAGGGATGTGGCCCTGATCGTGGTGCTGGTGGAGCTCCTGTTGCAGGGAGAGGACGTGGTTGATCTGTGCCAGCTACCCTCCAAAATTTAACATCTTTCTCAGGTGCACGTAGACGAAAGGACGTTCAGCGTCATTTTGTAGGCCCGAATACCGGTGTACGAATGGTGAGGCCAGAACAAGTAGAGGAGAAGTAGATTGGATGGCTGACAGTGCCTCCAGTTTCTTCACATTGTCTCCCACCTGGTCCCTTGCTGAAATCGCAGAGTTGGCACCTACAGCCCATTGGCATCTGTCTTTTACCTTACCCCTTGCAAATCAGCAAAGCAGTCTGAGCCCCAAGTCATGCCGCAGTCTCTTATGCTTTGTGATAACTCTGCTGGCAGGGTTTCCATGAGACATCCACCTAGCCAAGCCCCGAAGTGGAAGAGATTGAGTGCACTGATGCCCAACCACTTATGTTTCAGGATGTGGACATGGGAGGACCACCGCAGCATGTCTCTGATGATGAGGAGGATGATGAGGTCCTAGACCCCATATGGAATCAAGGTCATGCGAGTGACGTGTGCAGATCAGAGGAAGAGGTGGTGGTCACACAGCTCCAACAGCACAGCAAAAGAGGGAGCAGGGTGCAAAAAAAGAGTGGCCGTCCCCTAGCCAGTATGCCTACTACTGCCCACCGCATCCAGGGACTGAGCACACCAAAGCCAGCTCCAAGGAGTTCCCTGGTGTGGCAGTTCTTCAGACAATGTGCTGACGACAAGACGCAAATGGTTTGCACGCTGTGCATTTAGAACCTGAAGCAAGGCATACATTTTCTAAACCTGAGCACCATCTGCATGACCAGGCATCTAAATGCAAAGCATGAGATGCAGTGGAGTACACACGTGAAAAACGACAAAAGATCTGAGGCTCCTCTTGCTCCCTCTTGTGCTGCGGTCTTAGCCTCTTGCTTCCCCTCTGGAGTGACAGTGGCACCTGCCAAACAGAGGATGTGGCAGCAACACTACCACCTCCACCACCATCACCCAGCATGTCCACACTGTCCCATGGAAGCGTTCAGCTGTCCATCCCCCAAACACTGGAGAGAAAGAGGAAGTACCCCCCTAACCACCTGCGATCCCTGGCCCTGAATTCCAGCATTTCAAAATCCCTGGCTTTCGAAATGCTGTCATTCCATCTAGTGGAGACTTTTAAAAACCTTATGAGGGTGGCTGTCCCACAGTACATGGTTCCCAAGCCATCCCTTCCCTGCACAACCAAGTGGCAGACAAAATCAGGTGTGCATCTGTGGCAAGGTCCACATAACTACCAATACGTGGACCAGTAGGCATAGGCAGGGACGTTATATCTCCTTCCTCCTCTCCCGCCTTCTTATCCAAACAAGACAATAGCTGATCTTAGGGAGACCAGCTACAGAAAACACTGTGAAGCCTCATTTAAGAGTCTCAACACAGCAATCCAAAGTGCAACAAGTGGGAAACAGTAATATGCAAAATAACTGTGGAGCCCCAGTTATGGGTGTTCAACATAGTGAACAAGATATCCCTCAAAGGAAGGACAAAACACCCCTTTGCTCGGTTTTCCTTCCTTTGAGGAATATCTGGATTTCACTGTGTTGAAGACCCATAACTGGGGCTCCACAATTATTTTGCATATTACTGCTTCCTTATCCAAGAAGGGAAACACCTTCACCACCAACTTTAACACAGCTGGGGGAAACGACAGCATGCTGTTTTGAAACTTATTTTTTTGGGGGAAAAACCTCACACGGTGCAGGAACTGTGGACGGGCATGTAACAACAGATCGATGAGTGGTTGGTGCCACTGAGCCTCAAGCCTGGCCTGGTGCTGTGCGATAACAGGAGAAATCTCATAGCAGCTCTAGGGCTAGCCGGTTTGAAGCACATCCCTTGCCTGGCGCATGTGCTGAATTTGGTGGTGCAGATGTTCCTTAAAAAATTACTCCAATATGTCAGAGCTGCTGCAGAAAGTGCGGACCATCTGTGCATGCTTTCGGCATTCTCACCCTGCTGCTGCTCGCCTGTCTGCGCTGCAGCATAACTTCGGCCTTCCAGCTCACCACATTGCACATGCTGGAGGGACTGTGTGAGCAGCAATGGGTGATAGTGAAGTTTCAGTTGCAGCATGCAGGGGTGAGTCACTCTGCGGAACAGCACTCCGTCACCACCAACAAGTGGGTCTCCAAGAGGGACGTGTGTGCCATGTTGCGCTGTTTCGAGTACTCCAACAACATGACTAGTGCCGATGACGCAGTCCTCCGTGTTACTGTCCCACTTCTATGTCTCCTTGAAAAAACATTTTGGGCGATGATGGAAAAGGATGTGGCACAGGAGGAAGAGGAGGAAGAGGGTAATTTCCACGGTTATCAGGCTAGTCATTCACAAGTGGCTTGGAGGATGGGTCCCTGCACCAACAGAGGCCAGGTACACAGCTGTCCTGCCAGGGCACAGTTTTGGAGGATGAAGACGAGGATGAGGAGGAGGATGATGATTAGGAGGAACCATGTTCACAGCAGGGTAGCAACTAAAGCAGCTTATGGGCATCAATGGAGCGTGGCTGGGGGGATACAGAGGACACAGACGATACACCTCCTACAGAGGACAGCTTGTTGTTGCCTTTGAGAAGCCTGGCACACATGAGCGACTACATGCTGCAGTGCCTGCGCAATGACCACCGAGTTGCCCACATTCTAACCAGTGCTGATTACTGGGTGGCCATCCTGCTGGATCCCAACAAGGGAAACGCGCTGTCCTTAATTCCGTCACTGGAACGTGATCGGAAGATGTGTGAGTACAAGCGCACGCTGGTAGACGCGCTGATGATGACATTCACACCTGACAGCGGGGGCTCAGTGGAAGCACAGGGCGAAGGCAGAGGAGGAGGAAGAAGTCGCCAACACAGCTAGGGAACCGCCAGCACCTCAGAAGAAAGGGTTAGCATGGCCGAAATGTAGAAAAGCTTTGTCAGCACACCACAACAACCAGCACCACTAGCTGATATGGAACCTCTTAGCAGGAGGCAGCATTTCAGCAACATGGTGGAACACGTACTGACTGATGGGTCTGCCCCATTCAACTTCTGGGTCTCCAAATTGGGCACAATGCCTGAGCTTGCCCTTTACACCTTGGAGGTGCTGGCCTGCCCTGCAGCAAGTGTATTGTCTGAACGTGTGTTTATCACGGCAGGGGGGGTAACCACAGACAAGCACAACCCCCTGTCCATAGCCAACGTGGACAAGCTCACATTCATTAAAATGAACCAGGCATGGATCCCACAGGACTTGTCCGTACCTTGTGCTGAGTAGACAAGTATACCGGCCGCACCCAGTCATTGTTATACTTCAGCGCACTTTCTCTTTGCATTCTCTTCTCCATTTTGTTTTGGGGTCTTCCCAAATTTATATATATAAAAAAAAATTCCCTATCCACATTTGTTTGCAGGGCAACTGTCCTGCTCTTACCCCCATTTTGCTTCCTTTCAAGCAGCTGATCAGTAATGTTTGTTCATTAATATCGGAATTCAGACAACCCCTTTATTAGCTAGTTCACAATTCAGTTAATTGGTCATTCATTTCCATTAATGATTATGAGCCAAAACAAGAAGTACAGCTAACACAGAACAAATTTTTAATGTAAAGATTAGCACCTGTTATGTGTCTAATACCCCCACTTGGTGTCAGCACACAATCACTGATGTAAATCACATAGCAAATCACCAAAGTATGATTTGATTTTGGATTAATAACTTGGTGTAATTATTAGTGATGAGCGAGCACCAGAGTGTTAAACACATTGCTATGTTCGTGTGCTCGGCCGAGCACCCGAGTATAATGGAAGTCAATGGGAAACAACCAGGCACCCCCTGCTCTGAAGAGGGGAGGGTGCCTGGTCCATAGGAAAAGGTCAGAAAGTGACAGAAACACCACCGAAATGGATCGGTACCAGCATGGGGACGATGTCTGGATGCATCTTGGACTCCCAGGTCGCTGCTGGAAACCATGTTGTCCAAGTAGTACGCCACTTTTACAGACTGACAAAAATACGCACAAAACCCCCAAAAAAATACATTTCACAGGAAAAATTGTTAGGAAACATTATTTCCTGTATATTCAATTGTATATAAAGTGCAAGTGCTGCCAAAAATTACAAGCAAGAGGCACTTCAAAAAAGCCTGTATATCACATAAAGGAGGGCCTCATTTACATTGTGGTACAATTGTTCAGGTAGTAGGACTCCTACACTCTTAAAGCCTATGCACTAAGGGAAAGGGCTGCCAAAATTTACAAGGAACTGTCACTGCAATACACCCTTTGTTACACATAAAGGAGGGCATTATACACACCCTTGAAAAATTATCACTGATGGCCTGCTGGTGACCCTCCAAAACATTAGGGGTGAGGGCTTGCTGCTGAGCATTGCAAAAGAAGATGGGCGAGTGGGTGCTGCTTAGCTGACCATTGAAAAAATGATGGGCAAGTGCCTGCTGCTGAGTTGACCCTGTAAAATATTGTATGTGAGGGCCTGCTGCTGAGCTGACCCTGTAAAATATTGTAGTTGAGGGCCTGCAGGTGAGCTGACCCTCCCTGAAGAGGGACATGAGGAGATCTTGTGCACTGATCCCCAAACTCTTTAGCATCCACAGTCAGAAGAAGATGGCCGTGGGAATGGCAGTTAGTGTTTCACGGGTGGATGATGCGGATGAGACACAGTTGTCAATGAGTGAGGGTCTTGTTAGGTCAACACAAGTCAGGAGGATGACCAGAGAGAGAAAGTGGAAGAGGAGATGGGGACGATGACTCAACCTTGAAAGGTGGCAAGCCAAGCGAGGACAGCAGGACAGAGGGGGAGGGATCGATAGCACTGCAACAGGCTGGAAAAGGCTGTGGGGTGGCAAAAGGGAGAAGATGGGCCACACCAAATAAGCCCACAACTGTTCCCGCTTGCGGAAATCTCCTTTTGGGTAGGTGTTCCGCAATCTGGCGCTTTTTTAAGGAAAGTGGGGACGATAAAAGAATTGTAATTTGCTAACTGTAACTGTGCTATACAAAAATAAGAACTCATAAATAAACAAATAACCATAACATATCTTACATCCTATTCATTAACTCTAACTCAAACCATAACAATAGAAACTCAAACCCGGGAACATAATGGGGGAAGACAGTACACTGAAGGCAAAATGAGTAGGGGTTGTGAACACTAGCAACCTCACCACCACCGGCATGATCCGCCACATGGCATCAAAGCACGCTAATTGGTGGCCCGAACCCCTGGATCCACAATCAGTGCCTGTGGGTTACACCACTGCCTTCTCTTCCTCCCCTGTGTTACGTGCTGGGCTGGCAAATCCTCTGTCCTAGACATAGGCTTGGATGACTCCCGCCCTGCAGCTGTGCCTTCGCAAGCACCATCAGCTAACACACCCACTTCTGTGTCCAAGCACAGCATACAGATGTCCTTCCTTACCCCAGGCATTTGAACGTAAGCGCAAATACCCAACCACCCACAGGCAATAGCACTAAATGCGCACTTTTCACAATTTCTGGCATTGGAAATGTTGCCATTTAGGCCTGAAGACACTGAGGCTTTCCTCAGCCTTATGGCGGCGGCCGTCCTTTGTTACTCAGTCGCCAGCCGACCACTATTTTTCTTAGTGCCGTCCCCGCATTACACCGACAATTGTGTCACGTAACATCGCCCGTGCCCTGACCAATGCAGTTATTGGGAAGGTCCCCTAACAAAAGTGCTTTTGGCCAGGGACGATACATTTCCATGGCAGCACACTGGGTGAACTTTGTGGAGGCCGGTAGCGAGTTGTACCCTGGGATGGCACAGGGGCTACCGACGCCAAGGATTGCGGACCCAACTTCCATCAGGATTTCTGCACCACCTACATTAGTGGCTGCAACCCCCCCTTCTCCTCTTCTGGCTCCACCTCTTCCTCCACTGCAAACTCAGAATTCTCATCTTGCAGCAGCAGTCAACCATCAGTCAGTAGCTGGAAGCAGTGTAGCACAGCAGTGGGGAAGCGGCAACAAGCCGTGCTGAAACTCATTTGCTTGGGTGACAAGCAGAGCTGTGGCAGGGTATAAAGGACCAGGTTGGTTGTGTCTGATAATGGACATAACTCGTTGGTAGATTAATAGCTCAGCAAGCTAACACATGGCAATCATACAGCATATATGTACCATGCACAACAAACATCCCAAACTTATACATTAATATATATAAAAACATAACACACGTGAGTGGAGGTAAACTAATGGCATGGCCTGTTTAACCCCTTAAGGACTTATGACGTACCGGTACGTCATGGTTCCCGAGTCCTTAAGGACCCATGACGTACCGGTACGTCATGAGTAGTTCCGATCAATGCTGCTCAGCCGGCAGTGATCGAAACAAGGTACCTGCTGAACTCATTCAGCAGGTACCTTGTTACAATGCCCAGGGGGGTCCTGTGACCCCCCATATCGGTGATCGCTGCAAACCGCAGGTCTATTCAGACCTGCAGTTTGCAGCGCTTTGTGCGATCTCTGAGATCAGAGAGTTAATGAAAAAAAGATACCCCATTTTGAAAACTACGGGATAAGGTGTCAGTTTTGTTGGTACTATTTTTGGGTAAATATGATTTTTGGTTGCTCTATATTACATTTTTTTTGAGGCAAGGTAACAAAAAATAGAAATTCTGAAATTTTATCTCCATTTGCCAGTAACTCTTGTGGAACACCTAAAGGGTTAACAAAGTTTGTAAAACCGGTTTTGAATACCTTGAGGGGTGTAGTTTCTTAGATGGAGTCACTTTTATGGAGTTTCTACTCTAGGGGTGCATCAGGGGGGCTTCAAATGGGACATGGTGTCAAAAATCCAGTCCAGCAAAATCCGCCTTCAAAAAACCATATGACGTTCCCTTCATTCTGCGCCCTGCCATGTGACCATACAGTATTTTACGGCCACATATGGGGTGTTTCTGCAAACTACAGAATTAGGGCAATAAATAGAGTTTTATTTAGCTGTTAACCCTTGCTTTGTTACTAGAAAAAATGGATTTATATGGAAAATGTAAAAAAAAAAAAAAAAAAAAAAATCGAAATTCAGAATTTGTTTCTCCATTTGCCATTAACCCTTGTGGAACACCTAAAGGGTTAACAGCGTTTATAAAATCAGTTTTGAATACCTTGAGGGGTGTAGTTTCTAGAATGGGGTCATTTTTGGGTGGTTTCTATTATGTATGCCTCCCAAAGTGACTTCAGACCTGAACTGGTCTCAAAAAAGTGGGTTTTGGAAAATTTCTGAAAAATTTCAAGATTTGCTTCTAAACTTCTAAGCCCTGTAACGTCCCCAAAAAATAAAATAGCATTCCCAAAATGATCGATACATGAAGTAGACATATGGGGAATGTAAATCAGAAACTTTTTTGGGCGGTAATAATATGTATTATAGAAGTAGAGAAATTGAAAACTTGCAAAATGGCAAATTTTTCCAAATTTTTGGTACATTTTCTATTTTTTTATAAATAAAAATGAAATTTTTTGACTCCATTTTACCACTGTCATGAAGTACAATATGTGACAAAAAAACAGGCCTGGATAAGTAAAAGCGTTTAAAAGTTATCACCACATAAAGTGACACTGGTCAGATTTGCAAAAAATGGCCGAGTCCTTAGGGTGAAATAGGGCTGAGTCCTTAAGGGTTTAAGAACTCATAAATAACCAAGTAACCATAACATTTTTTACAGCGTAGTCATAAACTCAAACAATAACACTGGAACATAACAGGGCCAGCTCTCAGGCAAGCATAGCCGTCACGAGTTGGAAGTCCCGGGAGAGACTTCCGCGTCGTCTGCAATAAACATACTGTACACAGGGACAGTCACAACAAAGTTTATTGCACAAACAAGACAAGAAAGGAGACACAGGGGAAACATGAGCTCTATGTATTGTCCGCACAATGGGAGAAAACCCACACTGCGCCACTGTCTAGTAATACACCAGAGGGGCGTGTCTAAGCAACTCCATGTATTCACTAGGGCCCCAGATGGTAGGGATAGGCTTTGCTGCAGGAAGTTGCCAGGGTCCACTCTGGGGCGTGAACTAGACTGTGACAACAGGAATAAAGGGATAACAGGTACCAGAAGGTACCAACAGTACATAGGCAGAGAAAACATATACCGGCGAATATGAACTAAACAACTGAAAACACAAGCAAGGGTACATAGCAAGGAACCAGGAGTGGCAATGAGCCGAGAAGGACTTGCTCCACCAGTGGTATACTGCGTGGCCTAGCCCATAGCACTCTGCAGCAGCAAGCTGCAGCGAGGGCTTGCTGAGAGGAGACCTACATAGACACAGCTCATGGCTACCAGCAACATGAGAGTTGCTGCACGGGCGATGCCCGCTGCACCAGCAGCTGGAGAGCTACTCCGAGGGCATAACCATTAGACAAATAACGTAACACAGACATAGCTCATGGCTACCAGCAACATGAGAGTTGCTGCACGGGCGATGCCTGCTGCACCAGCAGCAGGAGAGCTGCTCCGAGGGCATAACCTTGAGGCAAAGCAAGGCAAAGACATAATAAGCACAAGGTGACTAAAACATTAACAAATAAAGGCAAAGGCAACAAGACAAAGAAAATGGACAACAATGAACAAGTAGGCGAACCCACAGAGCACAGACAGACACAGATCCCATGGGTCAGCAGCATGGGAGACAGTAACAAACCAGGAGCAGGATAGGACAAACACACACCAGGAGAGCTGACCCAGAACTGAGGGAAAGTCAGCCTAATATACAGGTTCCATGGGTGCAGCAGAGAGGCCACACCCATGGACCAGACAGAGAAGATTAACTCCTGATAGGCACACAGGGGAGGTAACCCATACAGAAGCACAAAGGACACACAGAAACGAAACTGCAGCGAGGAGCTGCTATACGAGCATGGACAGAAGGTCACAGCCAGAGATCGCAGCTGTGACAATAGCCCTCACCTCAGAATGACAACTCTGCCCAGTAACCACAGCAAAACGTCGGGAAATTGTCCCTCAAATACCTGTCTTAATAATAGAATCTTAATCACTGGGCAGAAAACATCCTCTGCCCAGTGAGGAAGGCAAACTTAAATGGAACAAATGCTGATATGGCCATGTGGAACCCTCCTTAATGTTTGGGATCTAGCCATACCATGCCTAGCCCACGTGTTCTCAACTTTTTTCAAACCTACCCAATTTGCCTGAGCTACTGGTGTGGATGCGCCATGTGTGTGCCCATTTCAGAAAGTCATCTACAGCTGCCAATGGTCTAGCAACGCTGCTGCAGCGCTTATATTTGCCAGCTAACCGACTGTTGTGAGATATGAGCACACGCTTAAATTCCACATTACACATGTTGGCAATGCTTTGTAAGCAGCAGAAGGCAGTAGTGGAATACCAGCTGCAACTTGGTCTATTATGTCTGATCTCTGTGAGGTTTTACGCAACTTTGAAGGATAAACACAGATGGTGAGTGGTGATGGCGCTATTATCAGCCTAACCATCCCACTTCTGTGTCTACTGAAACGCTGGCTGCTAACAATTAAGGCGGATGCTTTATATGTGGAAGAGGTGGAACTAGGGGGAAGACATTACACAGGGTGATGGCCATATCACACTCAGTTTGTCTTGTCAGTGTGAATTGGATGATGATGAGGAGGAAGAGGAGGAGGAGCAAGAGACAGTTGCCTCCGCTACGGAGGGTAGTAACCATAGAAGGTTTATTCCATCTGTTCAGCATAGATGGGAAGGATAGCCTCCTGATGAGGACAGCAAAGTCTTGTCTGTTGGGACTCTGACACCCGTGGCTGACTTTATGTTATGCTGCTTTTCCTGTGACCCTCGCATTCTACGCATTTTACACAACAGCGATTACTGGTTCTTCAGTTCACCCTTCTCCACCCCCGCTACAAAGAGAACTTCTCATCTCTTTAAAAATTGCTCAATTAATTTCCATCTGACAATGCTGGCGGCAGAGTACGTAGTTCCTTGGTCAACCCAGGAGGGAAGATGAGGGGTACACACAGCAGTTCCAACAGAGGCAGGACAACACTCTCCAAGGCCTGGGACAGTTTCATGACACCCCGCCAGCACCCTCACCTTAATGCGTGGCCTAGTGTCACAAGGATGGGAAAAAATGTGGAAGATGGTGAAGCAGTACATAGCAGATCGTGTCAGTGTCCTAAGTGATCCCTCTGTGCCTTACAACTACAGGGTGTCCAAACAGGACACGTGGCATGAACTGGCACTCTACAGGTATAGCTAAATGATAAGGAACATGGAAGATATACTATATTGGACTGCGCACACTAAATGTGGTGCAAATAATGTACATTTCCGCAAAATACACTGGTTTCATCTGTGGTACAGTATTTGACAAGAGAGGCACATGTTGTAGACACTAAATGTTGCACAAATAATGTACATTTCCCCAAAATACACTGGTTTCACCTGTGGTACAGTATTTGACACAGACAGGCACATGCTGTGGAGACCAAATGTGGGAAAATAATGTACATTTACAGGTGAACTTAATGTGACCTTCTGTAAAAATTTTAATGCACGTGTCCAACTGTTCAGTGTTTCAGTACTGTAACAGCAACATTCACAAAAGGTGTTTGACCCAATAAATTTCCTGGTTCAATTAGAACTGGTCTTCGTCATCATGCTGTTCACAATTTGGCATCATGAGACCAAGACGACACCTATCAATTAATCAACAGTACCTAGCCACCTAGCCATTGCGAGACTTCAAGCAGGATATTCTCAGATGAAAGTGGCCACTGAGCTTAGAGTGTCACAGATGTCATCAGCAGGTTGCAACAGATAGACTGAAAAAGTCACAGAAAGGCATAGAAGTGGACTTCCTTTGGCCACATCCCACACTTATGACTGCTTCATTGTGAACAAAGCCCTTCAGAACCGGATGATGAATGCCACACAATTCCAGGCATATTTAAGGAAGGTGAGAGGCACCCAAGTGTCATGTCATACCATTCAAAACTGTTTACATCAGCATGGTCTGCGTGCTAGACGACCTGCAAGGGTAATTGACCACAGGCATCATCGTTTTGCACAGAGCAGGGAGCATCTACGCTAACCAAAGGACCAGTGGGCCTCAGTGCTGTTCACTGATGAAAGTCAATTCACGCTGAGCAGAAATCATGGCCGCCAACGATGTTGGAGACATCAAGGAGAGCACTATGCATCAGCCACTGTTGTCATCAGATGCGCCTTTGGTTTTGGTGGTGGTGTTACAGTATACAGGTGTGTCTAGTCAATACAGAACTGCCCTACACTTTGTGAATGGTACATTGACAGGCCCATACTACTTGAATAACATCATTAATTAAGTCAATATGCCTCTGCATGAACAACGCAGTACCCCAGAACCTCAATGACTTGAGGCCCGTCCTTCAAGAAGAGTGGGATGCCATGCCTCAGCAGACAATAAGTCGACTTGTGAACAGCATGAGAAGCCTTTATCAAGCTGTAATTGATTCTCAAAGCTACATGACAAGTTCTTGGTTGACAGTTTTCTGTGGGGGTATACCCATCACTGTTGTTGGTTTATGATTCAATAAATAGTTTGAGATGAGGAAATCCCCATTGCATGGTCTACTTTCATGATATAATATCACTGTAGTGTGAACTTTTTACGTTTTTCATAAATTTCACCCGAGAGGCAAATATCCCTTTTTGTGAGTAGTGTATCTACTGTACAAAGTGAGAGACTTGTTTTCTGCAGCCATTATTGCTCACAGATAGTTCTTTACTTTTTGCAAATTTTAGAATAAAATACCTTTTATGGCCTCAGTGTTTTAGTCCTCAAGAAACTCTTCTCCAAAGTTTTAGACATGGCATAAAAAGCCCAGATGTAAAAGCACAAATTACATTGTATCTATAAACAGAGTACAGTAAGGAATTGGTACACAGACAATGTGACAAACACATTTTCTTAGAGCTACCGTAGGTTCCTTAGACAAAGCAATTACAAAACTACCAGGTACTATATGACTAGCAGCAAATACAATCAATCTTTTACCTCATTGTATCCATTATTTCTCAGCTTTTGCCCACATGGAGAAAATATCTACTGTTCTCCATACAACACATTAAATGTGAAACTTGCCTATGAGAAAAATAGTTCATATTTGGTGAGTAAAATGGAGATAATAACAAAATTGCATTTGAAAGCAGTATACCTCTGGTCATTAGACGTCATGACATTTTAAAGAAAGTCTTTCTGAAAAAAAAAAAAAAACAATAAGTTCCTGTGGGAGATGCCTTGTAATTGGTGTTCTTTACTTCCCACGCTAATGGAATGGATATTTAATCATTGCTGATGGAGCAGCTGTTGTTCAAGCAGCATAAAAATAATACAAAGTCTTATTTGAAGATTATAATGTGTACATGTAAACAAAGTACTGGGTCAGGCAGTGCAGACCTGCCTGACCCAGGGTGGGGATGAGGCTTACCTGATTCCCGTCGCTGGATCTGGTCTCTTGGGTTCCTGGGCTAGAAGTTCAGCTCCCATGTCCAGCATCCATTGATGGGGGAACACATGCAGTGATGACCTGCTCTGCCTACTTCACATATCATGTCACACAGGTCCCTGCTGTGGTCTGTGATTGGCTGCAGCATTCACATGTGCCCCCATCGGCGTATGTTGTCCTCAGTACAGATGGGAGCAGAACGAATGGCTCGAGGTCTCAAGAGACCGAATCCAGTCGCGGGGATCAGGTAAGCATCATCCCTATTCCCTGGTCAGGCAGGTGTGGGGCACTATTGATGCAGCAGATGTAGCACATTATAGAAATAGAAGGTAACCATTTTATCGTGCAGATCTGAACCAAAGGAGGACAAATATAAGATATAAATCTTTGTATCGACCACTTGTTTCCAGTGGTGATGAGCGGCAGGGGCAATATTCGAATTTGCGATATTTCGCAAATATTTGGTAGAATATTCGTCATATATTCTCAAATTCACGAATTTGCGGTTATTGTGATTGCGAAAATCAGCAATGTAATATGCGCACCATGCGCGCGCAATACAGGCATGGGTCACTATAGCTACATTTTTCAAGCTGCTAAAAGTTTCCTGTGACTGGAAAAAATGGTTGGCACTGCAGAATATTACAATAGCTTTATATGCAGATACAGTGCTCCGATATATTCGCGATTGCGCAAATCGGCAATTAATGATGAGCATATTTTTGCACAATACGTGCAACTTCACATTTTAGCAGGTCTGACTACATATTAGTGATTGGTGCACTAAGTATTGTTGTGAATATGTAGCATCTATGTATGGACAGCAGAACCTACCTAACACCCTGCACAGCTATACTATATCACGATATAACCTACATTGACTATCGCCCACTAACTATATGTACTATATATATAAGCTAACTAACTAACTATCTAATGAAATGTGAAACAGGAAAGCAGAGAGCATAGCAATGACATCCTGTCTCTCTCAGAACTGTAATAAACAGTAGAAACTGGCTGTTGGGGAGGTTCTTATATACTAAAGGGGTAGGCAACTTTCCTATTGGTTGCTAGGGATGTTGCTAACCTCAAATACATTGCAGCGTTCTCATTGGCTCACAAGCAAAAAGGGAGGTTACTAATGAAAAAAAAAGTAGAATATTCAAAAATATGAATATATATCAGTATATTCTAAATATTCTCGAATTCTCGAAGTTGCGACTTTCACAATTAAAATTCACGATTTAAATATTTGCGCCCAAAACTAGTGTTGAGCGAATTGTTGGCGTCCGTGCTTCAGCGGCGTGTCTGCTTCTCCACAGTCTCAGGTCTCGGCGTGGCGTCCCACGTCACCTGTAGCTGAGTTCACTGTATATGGAAGTACTTTCAGCTGGGAAATATTTAATGAAACCTTCCTGCTCACTGCACTTGTTCCCCAGACGCGTTTCAGGATCAGTAGCCCCTTCCTCAGTGGTACAAGTGACTTTTTAACGACACGCCGCTGAAGCACGGACGCCGAAAATGTGAGCGCCGGGAACAGCCGCCCACCACCATGGATGTAAGAAGACCGGGTGTAAGAAGACTGGTAAAGTACACCGGGTTGCTTGTTTGATTGTCCAGCGGCAGAATTGGTCCCTTCATATCTAGAACTCCTTGTGAGAATATACTCTATGTTAAACAGTGGAAACTTGTGGCTTGGAGCATGCTTGGTGCATAATGGACATGTATGGTGCACATAATCTATTACATTAATATAGAGGACATTTGGCACTAGTACCAAGATTTAAAGGACAGTGGGCAGAAGTGTCATACTAACGCGGCGAGATCTATTGCTGCCATTTGCTGCTCAACTAATGTGAACTGCTGCTATATATAGCTCCTTTTTAACCTGTTGCCATATCATTATATTCCATTTTAACCTGTCACCATAGCATTAAATTGCTGATATATACATTGAGGCTGCTATTTGAAGTTACTATAATGCTACTACATGTAATGGATGCACTACAAGTCGCATGAGAGTATACGGAGTGTACCAATTATTTTATGTGCTATTAAACTGGTTTTCATTTTATTTGAGGTGAATATCTGCTGTTCCTGGTTGACCCATATAGTGAGTGCCCTTCTTTTTGTAGTTTGGATGTTTATATAGTTCATCTGCTGTGCCATTTATAATTCATCTGTTACATTACAGATTCAGTTACTGTACACTATGGCCAACAGACAGTTGCCTGGGTCCTCAAAAGGAACAGGCAGTGGCAAAAATGTTGCTATAGCCAGCAAAAGTAGCAGCAGAAGAAGGGGTGATGGTAGCAGCAGCCGTAGAAACAGGCCAGAGCTGCCACTGTCGTCCTCTTGTTGTGTTTTGACCAACAATCCAGCTATACTGGAAAGGTTGACTCGCTCTTCAACATCATCTCAGGTGACAACACATACACACAGCCAGGAATCGTTGGGTTCCTCTGATATCACACTTAGTTATATGCAAAATAAATGTGGAGCCCCAGTTATGAGTCTACAACACAATGAAAGCCAGATATCCCTCAAAGGAAGGAAAACCAAGCAAAGGGGTGTCTCCATTACAGAGATCACCAAATCCACCATATTAAGTGGCCCCTATGTCAAGATCCCGCTTTTTTACAAGCTTTAAGGATGTGACAGGGAAAACCTAAGCTAGGTATCCATCCACAGACAGCTGTTTCGGGGTGTTGCCCCTCATCAGTGTGGAGTAGGATTCTGGCTAACCGGGAGCAATGCCTCGGAGACTACTCAAACACAACAATAGCTGATCTCAGGGAGACCAGCTACAAAAAAAAAAAACACTGCAGAGCCTCACTTAAGAGTCTCAACACAGCAATCCGAAGTGCAAAGTTCCTGGGAAACAGGAATATGCAAAATAAATGTGGAGCCCCAGTTATGGGTCTACAACACAATGAAAGCCAGATATCCCTCAAAGGAAGGAAAACCAAGCAAGGGGTGTCTCCATTACAGAGATCACCAAATCCACCATATTAAGTGGCCCCTATGTCAAGATCCCACTTTTTACAAGCTTTAAGGATGTGACAGGGAAAACCTAAGCTAGGTATCCATCCACAGACAGCTGTTTCAGGGTGTTGCCCCTCATCAGTGTGGAGTAGGATTCTGGCTAACCGGGAGCAATGCCTCGGAGACTACTCAAACACAACAATAGCTGATCTCAGGAGACCAGCTACAAAAAACACTGCTCCGCAGTGTTTTTTTTGTAGCTGGTCTCCCTGAGATCAGCTATTGTTGTGTTTGAGTAATCACACTTAGTTGGCTTTGCTCAGGAACAACCTCTGTTCCCACACCTGTCCTGAAACTGCCTATTGTTTTTACTGCTCCTTCTGCTTGGGAAATAATGCATGCTGCTGACCTCTCCTCTGCATTTTATCGAGGACGAGCTTAATGAGGACAGTTAGCAGCTACAGGCCTGCACAGACTTGGAGGAGAGGTTCACTGCCTCCTCCCTTAGGCGTGCAACTAGCAAGGATGAACATTGTGTGGGAGTACATGTTCTGAACAGTCAAAGCAGCAGGCCCCTGTTACAGCAGGGTGGCAGTGTGCCAATGAGCCAGCAGGTGGAAACGGTGGTAGATCTGGGGCCAAAAGTGCCCCGGGTAGACCGTCTGCTACTCCGGAGCCTACCTGTCAGGAAACAACTAGCAATGCACCGGCTCATAAAGGCAGCAGCAGTCAGTCAGCACAAAGTGGTTGGGGTAAAATGCCAGCAGTGTGGGAATTTTTTTTATTGCTGGAGGATGTTAGCGTGGAGGTATACAGGATATGTAGACAGAAGGTGAAGCACGGTCAGGGTGTTAATGTTGGCACCACGGCCCTGCATAAACACATTGAGCATCACCATAAACTGGCTTGGGAAAACCATGGCACTGTTGTAGTGGTACATCCTGATGCACCAACCACTGCATCTTCCAGCGGCTCACACGCCTTTCCAGCAGTCAGGGCTCCTCAACCTCAGAAGAAGGAAGCTGTTGTTCTTTCAATTCATCTATTGTTTCTGATGCTCCTACTCATACTCCTTGTCACGTATTTCACCAGAAATTGATCAACAAGGCAATTGCAAAGAGACAACAGTTTGCATGTACCCATCCAACGGCGCAGAAGCTGATCCTGCACCTAACCAAGTTTCTGGTAATTCCTTTCGTTTCCATATCGTGGACTCTAAAAATTGCAGAGAACTGATGGCTTGTGCCCACCCAAGTTGAAGAGTACGAAGCTATCATTACATCTCTTCCAAAACTGTACTAGCCATAAGTATGTTGAGCAGAAATTGGCGCAGTTCTTGAGCGAATAACGTTAAATAACTACAGTAACACGCATAGGGAGTCTGCTGTGGTAATGAAACAATACTGTGAGTCAGTATGACACGCACATGACAGGCGTCGCTCTTAGAATCACTGCACACTTCACTTATTTGGGCACTTACGGGGCCAAAACTGCCAAAATAACTCAAGTGTGAGCTCAGCCTTACAGGTCAATCTTAGCCCCAAGTATCAAGAACCATGTAGAGGCCCAAGATTCTACTGTAGCGTTAAAGAGCGCACTCCTTTTACACCGTTATCAGCTGATTCCACATAGATGTCTACAGAACCTGTAGTATTAAACGCTTATATAAGAAGAGCCCCCCTGACAGAGTGGGGAGGGTGTCAGCAGTAAGTTTGTGTTGACATCACTGATTATTTTACCCTTCCTCTGAGCCGTCAGAACAACAACCCCCAAAAGGGAACAAAAAACAGATACTGTCTGTTGAGCAGCCAGCTTCACTCGGTCAGCATAAAGTCAGGAATCTATCAATATTGCTATGGCCAAAATAAAAAAAGAGTGGATCCATAACAGAGATGACACATGAATGGAATATTTGCATGTCTACTCTGTTTTGTATTCACTCCTGCTTTTGGCTACCAAATCATAAGCCAATTCTGATGGGACCACACAGGCCTTACAGCTGCTACATAGACAGGATCCGTTGTGTGTCTCATTTTTCCTTCCTTCTGACAGACCAGAAGATGGGTCAAAAAAATGAAGATGTCAACCAGGCCAAAAAGGCAAAATAGTGGCCCAGTCATGGAGTGGGGAGGGTGGGAGAAAAGCTTGAGAAGTCCACAGAGTGGCCCAATGACCTAGTGTTGGTTTAGCAGCAGCATGAGGAGACCACAGAATGGCAAGGTAACATAGTGTGGAAGTGGCAGCAGCAGTAGTACGAGGAGGCCACAGACTGGCAAGGTGACATAGTGTGGAGGTGGCAGCAGTGGCACGAGGAGGCCACAGAGTACCCCAGTGACTTAGTGTTGGTTTAGCAGCAACATGAGGAGACCACAGAATGGCAAGGAGACATAGTGTGGAAGTGGCAGCAGCAGAAGTTTGAGGAGGCCACAGACTGGCAAGGTGACATAGTGCAGAGGTGGCAGCAGCAACACGAGGAGGCCACAGAGTGGCTCAGTGACATAGTTTTGATTTAGCAGCAGCATGAGGAGACCACAGAATGGCAAGGTGTCATAGTGTGGAAGTGGCAGCAGCAGTAGTATGAGGAGGCCACAGACTGGCAAGCTGACATAGTATGGAGGTGGCAGCAGCATAAGGAGGCCACAGGGTGGCAAGGTGGCATAGTGTTAAGTTAGCAGCAGCATGAGGAGGCCACAGAGTAGCAAGGTGACATAGTCTGGAGGTGGAAGCAGCAGCATGAGGAGGCCACAGAGTGGCCCAGTGACATAGTGTTGATTTAGCAGCAGCAAGAGGAGGCCACAGACTGGCAGGGTGACATAGTGTGGAGGTGGCAACAGCAGCTTGAGGAAGCCACAGAGTGGCCCAGTGACATAGTGTTGATTTAGCAGCATGATTAGGAGGCTACAGACTGGCACGGTGACATAGTGTGGAGGTGGCAGCATCATGAGGAGGCCATAGAGCGGCAAGGTGACATAGTGTGGAGGTGGCAGCAGCAGCAGCATGATGAGGCCACAGAGTGGCCCAGTGACATAGTGTTGATTTAGCAGAAGCATGAGGAGGCCACAGACTGTCAAGGTGACATAGTGTGGAGTTAGCAGCAGCATGAGGAAGCCACAGATTGACAAGGTGACATAATGTAGAGGTGGTAGCGGCAGCATGAGGAGGCCACAGAGTGGCACAATGACACAGTGTGGAGGTGGCAGCAACATGAGGAGACTACAGAGTGGCACACAAGACAGAGTGTGGAGGTGGCAACAGCATGAGGACGCCATAGAGTGGCAAGGTGACATAGTGTGGAGGTGGCAGCAACAGCATGAGGAGGCCACAGAGTGGCTCAGTGACATAGTTTTGATTTAGCAGCAGCATGAGGAGACCACAGAATGGCAAGGTGTCATAGTGTGGAAGTGGCAGCAGCAGTAGTATGAGGAGGCCACAGACTGGCAAGCTGACTTAGTATGGAGATGGCAGCAGCAGCATGAGGAGGCTACAGAGTTGGCCAGTGACATAGTGTTGATTTAGCAGCAGCAAGAGGAGGCCACAGACCGGCAAGGTGACATAGTGTGGAAGTGGCAGCAGCAGTAGCATTAGGAGGAGGCCACAGACTGGCAAGGTAAGATAGTGTGGAGGTGGCAGCAGTAGTAGCACGAGGAGGCCACAGACTGGCAAGGTGACATAGTGTGGAGGTGGCAGCGGCAGCAGCATGAAGAGGCCACAAAGTGGCCCAGTGACCTACTGTTGAGTTAGCAGCAGCAAGAGGAGGCTACAGACTGGCAAGGTGACATAATGTGGAGGCAGCGGCAGCAATATTATGAGGGGGCCACAGAGTGGCAAAGTAGAATATGGTTGATTTAGCAGCAGCATGAGGAGGCCACAGACTGGCAAGGTGACATAGTGTAGAGGTGGCTGCAGCAGCATTAGAAGGAGGGCATTGATTGGCAAGGTAACAGAGTGTGGAGGTGACAGGAGCATGAGGAGGCCCCAGAGTGGCCGAGTAACATAGTGTTGATTTAGCAGCACCAACAGGAGGGAACAGACTAGCAAGGTGACGTAGTGTGGAAGTGACAGCAGCAGTAGCATGAGGAGGCCACAGACTGGCAAGGTGACATAGTGTGGAGGTGGCAGCAGCAGCAGCATGAAGAGGCCATAGAGTGGCCCAGTGACATAGTGTTGAGTTAGCAGCAGCAAGAGGAGGCCACAGACTAGCAAGGTGACATAGTGTGGAGGTGGCAGCATAAGCATGAGGAGGACACAGAGTGGTAAGATGGCATAGTGTTTAGTTAGGAGCAACATGAGGATGCCACCGAGTGGCAAGGTGACATAAGTAATTGTTTTTGGGAATCTGTGAGTGTTAGTTTACTTAGATTAATTATCATATCATCTTCTGGTGGTGTGTGCGGAATTTTCTCGGCGTGTTTCTTTCGTCCGCCTCTGCGTATCTTTTTGTGTTAATGTGAGGGTAACGTGGTCTGTGGTGTTGTCCCCTGTCTGGTGATGGTGTCAGTTTCTGTTGATAGGTCTTTCGTTGGTGGTTTTCCCTGTGTGTTTGTGGTGGTGAGGGGTTTCTCATGTGATTTGTTTCGTTGTACCTGTGTCACAGGTCGTATCCGTGGATCGGAGAGAATTGTCTCCCCGGTCTCATCTCTCTTTGTTATGATCGGATCGGTCGACTTCGTGTTTGGTGGTGTGGTGGTGGGGTCTGGTCTAAAAAATTTGAATTATTAAGTGTTTCAAAGTGGTTGTTTACTGGTATTTCATAGTGTGGCTCAGTTAAGTTTTTTTGTGGGGGGCTTGTCTTAGGGTTGGAGTGGTTTCATTGTGTTCTGTCTATGGTAGTTTTGGTCGTTTCTTGGTGGTCGAAATTTCCTAATTTTTCTTAGTGATAATTTCTATTTCTAGTCTGTCTAAGCTTTTGCAGATACGAGACTGCCATTTATGGTACTCATCGTTTTTAGTGAATGTGTCAATCTGAATTTTCATATTGTTAATCTGTTCTATAGTTTCCTGTAAAATTTCTGAACGTCTTTTGATAATCATACTCACTAATATGGAGGATTGTTTGTGTAAGAACATGTTTCATTCATTATTGAACTCTTCATTAGTCAAGTCTGATGCAGGGTTTTTAGTGAGGAGAAGGCCTTTGGGGATCATGTTGTTTTCTAGATATTGGTTCAGAGACCTAATTTCCCATTTCTGTCTGAGTTGTTTGTGTAGTAGGTGATCTAGATCTCTGAATGTCTCTCTCGTTGTCTTAGTGGGTTTGTCAAATGGATTTGTCTCATCCTCTTTGTTGAATACAAAATCTTCTACTATTTTCCATTTTCTTTCTATGCAGCTCCAGATGTCCATGTTGTATAGGGGGGCACGGCCAAGGGGTTCAGGTGTGAGTATTAAATATGGAAAAGGCGGCTCACTCTATACAACTAGTGGACCTAGGGTCTCTTGTGCCAGGACTGCCCCACAGTCCTTTAGGGATATATAAAGAAAGTAAATAGGGTGGAACAGCACAACATTTGGCCTGATTGTGCAATATATACACACATCTACCTATTAACCAGGCCACTCTGCAGCCTCAGGTGATAGAGTGCCTGTTCCACCCTATTTACTCTCTTTATATATTCCTAAAGAACTGTGGGGCAGTCCTGGCACAAGAGCACCTAGGTCCACTAGTTGTGTAGGGTGAGCCATCTTTTCCATATTTAATTTTCACATAGTGTGGAGGTGGCAGCAGCAGCATTATGAGGAGGCCACAGAGTGGCAAGGTAGCATAGTGTTGAGTTAGCAGCAGCAATAGGAGGCCACAGACTGGCAAGGTGACATAGTGTGGAAGTGGCAGCAATAGCATTAGAAGGAGGCCATAGACTGGCAAGGTGACATAGTGTGGAGGTGCAAAAAGATTGTGGAGCCCCAGTTATGGGTCTACAACACAGTGAAAGCCAGATATCCCTCAAAGGAAGGCAGTACGGCAAAGGGAATCTGTCTGACCGTGCAAACAGATTGTGGAGCCCCAGTTATGGGTCTACAACACAGTGAAAGCCAGATATCCCTCAAAGGAAGGAAAACAAGCAAGGGTGTCTCCATTACAGAGATCACCAAACCACCATATTAAGTGGCCCCTATGTCAAGATCCCGCTCTTTTACAAGCTTTAAGGATGTGACGGGGAAAACCTAAGCAAGTTATCCATCCACAGACAGCTGGTGTTCGCAGTGTGGAGTAGGATTCTGCTCACTGAACAATGCAGTGGTGAGTCTCAGGCTAACAGGATTTGTCTCATCCTCTTGTTGAATACACAAATCTTCTACTATTTGCCATTTTCTTTCTATGCAGCCCAGATGTCCATGTTGCATAGGAGCACGGCCAAGGGTCTCAAGTGCAGTAATCTAAATATGGAAAGCGGCTCACTCATACAACTAGTGGATCTATGGGTCTCAGTGCCAGGACTGCCACACAGTCCTTTAGCCAGATATACTAAAGAAAGTAAATAGGTGGAACAGCACAACATTTGGCCTGATTGTGCAATATATCACACATCTACCTATTAACCAGGCCACTCTGCAGCTTCAGGTGATGGAGTGCCTGTGTCCAACCATCTACTCTCTTTATATAGCTTCTAAAGAACTGTGGGGCAGTCCTGGCACAGAGTACCTAGGTCCACTAGCTGTGTAGGGTGAGCCATCTTTTCAGTGTGAGTAATTTTCACTAGTGTGAGGTGGCAGCAGCAGCATTATGAGGAGGCCACAGAGTGCAATAGCAATAGTGTTGAGTTAGCAGCAGCAATAGGAGGCCACAGACTGGCAAGGTGACATAGTGTGGAAGTGGCAGCAGTAGCATTAGAAGGAGGCCATAGACTGGCAAGGTGACATAGTGTGGAGGTGCAAAAAGATTGTGGAGCCCCAGTTATGGGTCTACAACACAGTGAAAGCCAGATATCCCTCAAAGGAAGGAAAAACAAGCAAAGGGGTGTCTCCATTACAGAGATCACCAAAACCACCATATTAAGTGGCCCCTATGTCAAGATCCCGCTCTTTTACAAGCTTTAAGGATGTGACGGGGAAAACCTAAGCAAGTTATCCATCCACAGACAGCTGTTTCGGGGTGTTGCCCCTCATCAGTGTGGAGTAGGATTCTGGCTAACCGGGAGCAATGCTTTGGTGACTACTCAAACAAAGCAATAGCTGATCTTAGGGAGACCAGCTACAAAAATGCCGTGGAGCCTCACTTAAGAGTCTCAAACACAGCAATCCAAAGTGCAAAGCTCCCTGGGAAACATAAAATGCAAAAGATTGTGGAGCCCCAGTTATGGGTCTACAACACAGTGAAAGCCAGATATCCCTCAAAGGAAGGAAAAACAAGCAAAGGGGTGTCTCCATTACAGAGATCACCAAAACCACCATATTAAGTGGCCCCTATGTCAAGATCCCGCTCTTTTACAAGCTTTAAGGATGTGACGGGGAAAACCTAAGCAAGTTATCCATCCACAGACAGCTGTTTCGGGGTGTTGCCCTCATCAGTGTGGAGTAGGATTCTGGCTAACCGGGAGCAATGCTTTGGTGACTACTCAAACAAAGCAATAGCTGATCTTAGGGAGACCAGCTACAAAAATGCCGTGGAGCCTCACTTAAGAGTCTCAAACACAGCAATCCAAAGTGCAAAGCTCCCTGGGAAACATAAAATGCAAAAGATTGTGGAGCCCCAGTTATGGGTCTACAACACAGTGAAAGCCAGATATCCCTCAAAGGAAGGAAAAACAAGCAAAGGGGTGTCTCCATTACAGAGATCACCAAAACCACCATATTAAGTGGCCCCTATGTCAAGATCCCGCTCTTTTACAAGCTTTAAGGATGTGACGGGGAAAACCTAAGCAAGTTATCCATCCACAGACAGCTGTTTCGAGGTGTTGCCCCTCATCAGTGTGGAGTAGGATTCTGGCTAACCGGGAGCAATGCTTTGGTGACTACTCAAACAAAGCAATAGCTGATCTTAGGGAGACCAGCTACAAAAATGCCGTGGAGCCTCACTTAAGAGTCTCAAACACAGCAATCCAAAGTGCAAAGCTCCCTGGGAAACATAAAATGCAAAAGATTGTGGAGCCCCAGTTATGGGTCTACAACACAGTGAAAGCCAGATATCCCTCAAAGGAAGGAAAAACAAGCAAAGGGGTGTCTCCATTACAGAGATCACCAAAACCACCATATTAAGTGGCCCCTATGTCAAGATCCCGCTCTTTTACAAGCTTTAAGGATGTGACGGGGAAAACCTAAGCAAGTTATCCATCCACAGACAGCTGTTTCGAGGTGTTGCCCCTCATCAGTGTGGAGTAGGATTCTGGCTAACCGGGAGCAATGCTTTGGTGACTACTCAAACAAAGCAATAGCTGATCTTAGGGAGACCAGCTACAAAAATGCCGTGGAGCCTCACTTAAGAGTCTCAAACACAGCAATCCAAAGTGCAAAGCTCCCTGGGAAACATAAAATGCAAAAGATTGTGGAGCCCCAGTTATGGGTCTACAACACAGTGAAAGCCAGATATCCCTCAAAGGAAGGAAAAACAAGCAAAGGGGTGTCTCCATTACAGAGATCACCAAAACCACCATATTAAGTGGCCCCTATGTCAAGATCCCGCTCTTTTACAAGCTTTAAGGATGTGACGGGGAAAACCTAAGCAAGTTATCCATCCACAGACAGCTGTTTCGAGGTGTTGCCCCTCATCAGTGTGGAGTAGGATTCTGGCTAACCGGGAGCAATGCTTTGGTGACTACTCAAACAAAGCAATAGCTGATCTTAGGGAGACCAGCTACAAAAATGCCGTGGAGCCTCACTTAAGAGTCTCAAACACAGCAATCCAAAGTGCAAAGCTCCTGGGAAACATAAAATGCAAAAAGATTGTGGAGCCCCAGTTATGGGTCTACAACACAGTGAAAGCCAGATATCCCTCAAAGGAAGGAAAAACAAGCAAAGGGGTGTCTCCATTACAGAGATCACCAAAACCACCATATTAAGTGGCCCCTATGTCAAGATCCCGCTCTTTTACAAGCTTTAAGGATGTGACGGGAAAACCTAAGCAAGTTATCCATCCACAGACAGCTGTTTCGAGGTGTTGCCCCTCATCAGTGTGGAGTAGGATTCTGGCTAACCGGGAGCAATGCTTTGGTGACTACTCAAACAAAGCAATAGCTGATCTTAGGGAGACCAGCTACAAAAATGCCGTGGAGCCTCACTTAAGAGTCTCAAACACAGCAATCCAAAGTGCAAAGCTCCCTGGGAAACATAAAATGCAAAAAGATTGGGCATTTTTGTAGCTGGTCTCCCTAAGATCAGCTATTGCTTTGTTTGAGTAGTCACCAAAGCATTGCTCCCGGTTAGCCAGAATCCTACTCCACACTGATGAGGGGCAACACCCCGAAACAGCTGTCTGCGGATGGATAACTTGCTTAGGTTTTCCCCGTCACATCCTTAAAGCTTGTAAAAGAGCGGGATCTTGACATAGGGGCCACTTAATATGGTGGTTTTGGTGATCTCTGTAATGGAGACACCCCTTTGCTTGTTTTTCCTTCCTTTGAGGGATATCTGGCTTTCACTGTGTTGTAGACCCATAACTGGGGCTCCACAATCTTTTTGCATTTTATGTTTCCCAGGGAGCTTTGCACTTTGGATTGCTGTGTTTGAGACTCTTAGTGAGGCTCCACGGCATTTTTGTAGCTGGTCTCCTAAGATCAGCTATTGCTTTGTTTGAGTAGTCACCAAAGCATTGCTCCCGGTTAGCCAGAATCCTACTCCACACTGATGAGGGGCAACACCCCGAAACAGCTGTCTGTGGATGGATAACTTGCTTAGGTTTTCCCCGTCACATCCTTAAAGCTTGTAAAAGAGCGGGATCTTGACATAAGGGCCACTTAATATGGTGGTTTTGGTGATCTCTGTAATGGAGACACTCCTTTGCTTGTTTTTCCTTCCTTTGAGGGATATCTGGCTTTCACTGTGTTGTAGACCCATAACTGGGGCTCCACAATCTTTTTGCATTTTATGTTTCCCAGGGAGCTTTGCACTTTGGATTGCTGTGTTTGAGACTCTTAAGTGAGGCTCCACGGCATTTTTGTAGCTGGTCTCCCTAAGATCAGCTATTGCTTTGTTTGAATAGTGTGGAGGTGACAGGAGCATGAGGAGGCCAAAGAGTGGCCTAGTAACATAGTTTTGTGTTAGCAGCAGCAAGAGGAGGCAACAGACTAGCGAGGTAATGTAGTGTGGAAGTGGCAGCAGCAGTAGCATGAGGAGGACACAGATTGGCAAGGTGACATGGTGTGGACGTGGCAGCAGCAGCAGCATGAAGAGGCCACAGAGTGGCCCAGTGACATAGTGTTGGGTTAGCAGCAGCAAGAGGAGGCCACAGTCTGGCAAGGTGACATAGTGTGGAGGTGGCAGCAGCAGCAGCATGAGGAGGCCACAGAGTGGCAAGGTGGCATAGTGTTGAGTAAGCAGCAGCATGAGGAGGTCACAGAGTGGCAGGGTGACATAGTGTGGAGGTGGCAGCAGCAGCATGAGGAGGCCACAGAGTGGCCCAGTGAAATAGTGTTTATTTAGCAGCAACAAGAGGAGGCCACAGACTGGAAAGGAGAAATATATTGGAAGTGGAAGCAGCAGTAGTATTAGGAAGAGGCCACGGACTGGCAAGGTGACATAGTGTGGTGGTGGAAGCAGCATGAGGAGGCCACAGAGTGACCCAGTGGCATAGTGTTGAGTTAGCAGCAGCAAGAGAAGGCCACAGACTAGCAAGGTGACATAGTGTGGAGGTGGTAGCATAAGCATGAGGAGGACAAAGAGTGGCAAGATGGCATAGTGTTGAGTTAGGAGCAACATGAGGAGGCCACAGAGTGGCAAGGTAGCATAGTGTTGAGTTAGCAGCAGCATGAGGAGGCCACAGATTGGCAAGGTGACATGGTGTGGAGGTGGCAGCAGCATGAGGAGGCCACAGAGTGGCCCAGTGACATAGTGTTGAGTTAGCAGCAGCAAGAGGAGGCCACAGACTAGCAAGGTGACATAGTGTGGAGGTGGCAGCAGAAGCATGAGGAAGACACAGAGTGGCAAGATGGATTATTGTTGAGTTAGGAGCAACATGAGGAGGCCACAGGGTGGCAAGGTGACATAGTGTGGAGGTGGCAACAGCAGCATGAGGAGGCCACAGAGTGGCACAGTGACATAGTGTTGATTTAGCAGCAGGATTAGGCGGCCACAGACTGGCAAGGTGACATATAGTGGAGGTGGCAGCAGCATTAAGGGAGGCCACAGAGTGACACAATGACAGAGTGTGTAGGTGGCAGCAGCATGAGGAGACCATAGAGCGGCAAGGTGACATACTGTGGAGTTGGCAGCAGCAGCATTATGAGGCCACAGAGTGGCCCAGTGACATAGTGTTGATTTAGCAGAAGCATGTGGAGGCCACAGACTGTCAAGATGACATAGTGTGGAGTTAGTAGCAGCATGAGGAAGCCACAGACTGACAAGGTGACATAGTGTAGAGGTGGTAGCGGCAGCATAAGGAGGCCACAGAGTGGCACAATGACAAAGTGTGGAGGTGGCAGCAGCAGCATGAGGAGGCCACAGACTGGCAAGCTATCATAGTATGGAGATGGCAGCAGCAGCGGCATGAGGGGGCCACAGAGTGGCACAATGACAGAGCATTGGTGGGTGGAAATCCTGCCTGATCCAAGCCTGATTCATCTTGAGAAAGGTCAGTCTCTCCACATTTTGGGTGGCAGCAGCATGTGGAGGCCACAGATTGGCAAGGTGACATAGTGAAAACACCCGCTCTGATGCCACACTACTGGCCGGGCGAACCAGCTTTTCCAGGGCAAACTCGTCCAGTTGTGGCCACAAATCCAGTTTGGCTGCCCAGTAGTCCAGCGGATCTTCAATGAAGGGTGTCAGAGTGCTGTCCAAGTATGCCACCACCTGCTGGTTCAGGTTCTGCTCCAGGTCTAGCTGCTGCCGGTAGTGTGTAGTTTCTTCACTAGGCGCGTTAAGATAGTTGCTCATCATTGACTCTAGACTCAAGCTACTGCTGATGAAGCTGGAACTACTCCTACCCTAGCCCCCCCCCCCCTACACACACACACACACACCCAGCCACAGCACCCATGGCAGTGGAACGAGAGTGCAGAGGGCCCCCCTGGTCATACCTGCGATAGGATGGGCAGTGGTGCAGATAAGCAGTTGACAACTGACTACATAGAATGTCTATATAGTAGTGCAGTTTGTCCTCCCTCTCAGCAGGTGTAAAAAAGGCCCCCATTTTGGACCAGTAGCGAGGGTCCAACAAGGTGGAGAGCCAGAAGTCATCCCTCTGCCGAATGGTGACAATTCGGCTGTCATTACCCAAGCAAGTGACCATGCAGCAGGCCATTTGCACAAGTGACTTGGGTTGACCTCCTGCCTCCATCTCCACTACTGTATATAATGCCACGGTGTGCCTGGGTCATCTGCCTCGTCTTCCTCATCTCCCTCTCGCTCCTCCGGCTGTTCCTGCTCCTCCTCTTTTGTCACCTGTGTAGAAAAACCACTTATTTTGCTACACATTGCTTGTGCTCTAATGTCCTCCTCCTTCTCCAGTTCAACCCCCACAGGGCTAATGTGGCCGTGAGATGTAAGCGCCACGTCTCCAGTCCCGTGACCAGCCAGATTTACCAGCATCTGTTCCAGGACAGGAAGCAGTTCAACGATGTTGCTCATCCCGTAGTCCTGGCGACTGACAAATAACGTGGCCTCCTCAAAAGGACTGAGCAAACGACAGGTGTCACGCATGAGCTGCCACTGGCTGACATCGAAGTTACACAGGGAAGTACTCCTGTCCGCTTGGATCATTATGAAATCGTTTATGGCCTTTCTCTATTCGTATAGTTGGTCCAACATATGAAGGGTGGAATTTCAATGGGTGGAAACATCGCATATAAGCCTATGTTGGGGGATGCCGTTCTGCCGCTGCAGCTCAAGGAGGGTGTGCTTTGCGGTGTACCAGTGGCTTAAGTGCATGCATAGTTTCCTGGCCATTTTTAGGATGTCTTGCAGATGGGTGGAAGACTTCAGGAACTGCTTGACAACAAGATTGAACACGGGCGCCATGCAGGGCGCATGGCTCAGCCCTCTTTGACACATCGCTGACGACATGTTCTTTCTGTTGACGGTCACCAAGGTCACGATATTGAGGTTTCATGGAGAAAGCCAGGATTCGATTTCTTGATGAAGGACGAGGTGCAGAACAGTGTGACACTGCTGTGCCCTGCACATGTGGTATGCTGGAGGAGCACTGTGAATTGTCCCTGCAGTGGAGGCACGTTGGTGAATGAGGAGGCAGAGGCGGACATTGTCGCAGGACCAATGGCGTGAGAACGTGGACGCGAAGCGGCGTCACCTGGCCAAGTTGCTGGTTTGGCTGGGCAGGAACCACATTTACCCAGTGGGCCGTAAAGGACATATATTGCCCTTTACCGTAGTTACAGCTCCATACATTGGCGCTGCCGTTCACTTAGGCAGACAGCGACAGGCTCAAGGACTGGCCCACCTTTTCTTCTACATGTGTGTGCAAGGTTGGTATGTGTGCAGGAGTAAATTCAGCTTCTGCACCATTGGATGAATGTACGCATACTGTTGCTTCTTGCCAATCGCTTTGGTGATCGATTGCTGATGGAATGACGGACGAGGAGTAGGAGGGTGAGGAGCAGGAGCATCAGGACTGGTAGATGATGGAAAGGACAGACAGCTCCCTTCGGTTGAGGTGGTGGAGCCCTGACTGCCTGAAATCGGGTGCATGCCATTGGGTGATACAGCGGTTGCTGCGGCTGGCTGGACCACACCATTGGAGCCACGGTCTTCCCAGGCCACTTTATGGTGATGGTGCATATGTTGACGCAAAGCCGTGGTGCCAATATTGGCACCCTGGCCATGCTTTGCCTTCTGCCCATAGATTCGGCAAGTGGTCATATTCACCTCCTCCAGCGGCTTAACAAAAAACTGCCACACCGCTGAGTAGGTGATTTTACCCCCAACACTCACTGTCTGCACTGACTGACTCCTACCACCACTGCCTCCCTAAAGCACTGCACCGGACACGCTACCAACTTTCTGGCTTCGCCGCTGCCTCATGTGCAAGCTGCCACACTCTTCTCCCGATGATGATGATGAAGCCCCTCGTCACCTGGTTCCCAATTGCGATCAGCTACATCATCATCACATACTGTCTGTACATCACTGATGTCCTCCTCAACGGTCTCTGAGCCAGGATCCTGACCACTCACAACACCAGCTCCCATGCCTCTCTCCTCATCACTACTTGCCCGCCTACCAGCGGAAGCAGCGGATGTCTCCTCCAGATCTTGGCTGGGCAGTAGCTACTGACTGGCTGAATAAGTGGAGATGAGCCGACAGCATATAATACTTCTCTGGCTGAGGGAACAGAAAAGGACAGAGGCAGTTTGAGGACAGGTGAGGGCACAGGACCTAAGGGATGTGTCTGACAAACCTACTGACTGTTGGCTGGGGGTGTCTGATGTCACTTGGGACGGTGGAAGACCGAGTCAACCATTCAAGAACTGCTGGGTTGCTTGTCAAGACACGACAGCTAGATGACAGCCGGAGCTAAGGCCTCTCGAATCGAGCCCTGCTGCCACTCCCCCTAACTCTGCTGCGAACTGTGCCTGCGCTGGAAACATTTAGGCCTCAGCCCGTCCCCTGTGCAGGTCCTTTCACTTTTCTATCTGACCTAATCTTAGATCAAATAAATAAACAAAAAGGAAATTAATACACTCCAAAAAAGGCTTTAGAACATATAACTGCACTGCTGAACAGTAGTGATGTCGCGAACATAAAATTTTCCGTTCGCGAACAGCGAACGCGAACTTCCACAAATGTTCGCGAACGGGCGAACCGGGCGAACCCCCATAGACTTCAATTGGCAGGCGTATTTTAAAACCCACAGGGACTCTTTCTGGCCACAATAGCGATGGGAAAGTTGTTTCAAGGGGTCTAACACCTGGACTGTGGCATGCCGGATGGGGATCTATGGCAAAACTCCCATGGAAAATTACGTAGTGGACGCAGAGTCAGGTTTTAATCCATAAAGGGCATAAATCAACTAACATTCCTAAATTGTTTGGAATAACATGCTTCAAAACATCCAGTGTGTGTATACGATCAGGTATGATGTTGTATCGATCAGGTAGTGTAAGGGTCACGCCCACTTTACAGACATTGACAGACCAAACTCCCCTTTTAATGCACCGCAAACAACCGCAAACAGTTCATTTGCACAACCGCAAACTCCCCATTTGCACAAGGTTGGATACCAAGCTAGCCATGTCCCGGTGATGTCATTGAAGGTTTCTTCCTCCACCCAGCCACGTACAACACCAAGGGTCCCCGAAAGGTGAATTGAATAGATTTTTCGAATGGGGAGATGGTTAAAAAAACGCTGGCTCCCTCCACTCTGTTTTAATTCACGGTGACTGCGTCTGCGCCGTGCAATTTACTGTCACACCCGATATGAGTGGTATTTTCTGTAGTACTATTCTTATCAGTTTAATCCCTCTAATGTCCCCAATCTGGGGGCCATTTATTGAATAGATTTTTCGAACGGGGAGATGGTTAAAAAAACGCTGGCTCCCTCCACTCTGTTTTAATCCACGGTCACTGCGTCTGCGCCGTGCAATTTACTGTCACACCCGATATGAGTGGTATTTTCTGTAGTACTATTCTCATCAGTTTAATCCCTGTTACATCCCATATCAGGGATTGCCTTTTGTGAAAAAATTTTTAGGCCGGGTACCTTCGATTGCCTTCACAGTGACAGACCAAACTCTCATACACCAAACTGAATTGATTTCAGGAGTCGGGAGATGGAAAAAGCAGCTTGGTCGGTCCTCATACTCCCAAATTGGGGCACTGCGCGTGCACAGAGCAATGTGCTGTGACACCCTATATGAGTGGTGTCTTAACTAGTACTATTCCTATCAGTTTAATCCCTGTTACGTACCCTATCCAGTCGAATTGATTAACCATTGTCGAATTAGCGAACCATTACGACATCATTAAATAATTTAGTTCTGAGCTCTGTACTTGCTTTGTATTGGAATTGATGGGGATTTTTTTAATTGTCTGCATCATTTCTAATAAACTATTAAGAGACTTTATTATGATTTTTTATTTTATGTATTAAAAACCCATACAACATATAAAAAAAAAGGTAAATTAATGTTTTTTCTATTAAATATTATCCAGCCGTCCGATCGCTTTTGGTCTGACCATAAAGAAGCAATGGCCTTATCATCTGGGGTGTGGCAACATTGCCAACACACTCATAGAGGTGATGATTGCTTCATTGTGATACGCAAGCCCCTTCACCACAACAAGGTAACGATCACGAAGGGGAATTGACACTTGTAGGTGTCTTTTTTTTTTTGTTTGTTTTTGCAGCCACAGTGCTGCACCATAGGACAGAAAAATTAGGCACGTACACATGCCTGAAAAATAATGGCATTGTTGCAGCCGCTATTGTAGCAGCGGCCGGAAAAATTGATGTTTTCCAGGCAGAAAAGTGACTAAAACATTGCGGCTTGAACCCTAGTTGGTGGTGGAGAATTCACGAAAGTCATCCGGTATGCAGACATTAAATACAGCAGCGTGGGGACCATTTTGAGGCCAAGGCATGTAATCAGGCCTTTTGTTAGTCAAACGTATCCCCCACTGTCAGTCCCTTCGGGATCCATGCCTCATTCATCTTTATGAAGGTGAGGAAATCAACACTTTTTTGACCGAGGCGACTTCTCTTGTCAGTGACAATGCCTCCTGCTGCACTGAAGGTCCTTTCTGACAGGACACTTGAAGCAGGGCAGGCCAGAAGTTCTATCGCGAACTGGGATAGCTCAGGCCACAGGTCAAGCCTGCACACCCAGTAGTGAAGGGGTTCATTGCTCCTCAGAGTGTCGATATCTGCTGTTAAGGCGAGGTAGTCTGCTACCTGTAGGTCAAGTCGTTCTCTAAGGCTGGATCCCGAAGGTCTGTGGCGATGAGTAGGACTGAAAAAGCTCCGCATGTCCTCCATCAACAACACATCTGTAAATCATCCAGTCCTTGCCGCCGTGGTAGGAGGAGGATTACACTCACCTCTTCCCCTGTTAGATTCCCGTTATGCTGTGACATCCCCCTTATAAGCTGTGTAAAGCATATTTTTTAGTTTGGTTTTGAACTGCTGCATCCTTTCCGACTTTCGGTAATTTGGTAACATTTCTGCCACTTTCTGCTTATACCGGGGGTCTAGTAGCGTGGCCACCCAGTACAGGTGGTTATCCTTCATCCTTTTTATACGTGGGTCTCTCAACAGACATGACAGCATGAAAGACCCCATTTGAACAAGGTTGGATGCAGAGCTACTCATTTCCCGTTCCTCGTCCTCACTGATGTCATTGACGGTCTGTTCTTCCCCCCAGCCACGTACAACACCATGGGTCCCAGATAGGTGACAACAACGAGCACCCTGGGGTGCATGCTGTGGTTGGTCTTCCTCCTCCTCAAAGCTGCCACATTCCTCCTCTGACTCCTCTTCCTCATACTCCTCTTCCAGCGTTGCCACAGGTCCGGCATGCGATGATGACAAGGCTGTTTCTGGTGGTGATGGTGACCACAACTCTTCCTCTTCCTCTTCACGCTCATCTACAGCCTGATCAAGCACTCTTCGCAGGGCACGCTCCAGGAAGAAAACAAATGGGATGAGGTCGCTGATGGTGCCTTCGGTGCGACTGACTAGGTTTGTCACCTCCTCAAAAGGACGCATGAGCCTACAAGCATTGCGCATGAGTGTCCAGTAACATGGCAAAAAAATTCCCAGCTCCGCAGATGCTGTCCTAGCACCCCGGTCATACAAATACTCGTTGACGGCTTTTTCTTGTTGGAGCAGGCGGTCGAACATTAGGAGTGTTGAATTCCAACGTGTCGGGCTGTCGCATATCAAGCGCCTCACTGGCATGTTGTTTCGCCACTGAATATCGGAAAAGTGCGCCATGGCCGTGTAGGAATGCCTGAAATGGCCACACACCTTCCTGGCCTGCTTAAGGACGTCCTGTAAGCCTGGGTACTTAGACACAAAATGTTGTACGATGAGATTCAACACATGTGCCATGCACGGCACATGTGACAACTTGCCCAAATTCAATGCTGACAACAAATTTGTTCCATTGTCACACACCACTTTGCCGATCTCCAGTTGGTGCGGGGTCAGCCACTGATCCACCTGTGCGTTCAGGGTGGACAGGAGTGCTGGTCCTGTGTGGCTCTCTGCTTTCAGGCAAGTCAACCCCAAGACAGCGTGACACTGTCGTATCCGGGATGTGGAATAACCCCTGGGGAGCTGAGGGGATTCAGTTGATGTGTAGCCAGACGCCGCAGCAGAAGAGGACTCAGGCGAGGAGGATATCGAAGAGGATGGAGTAGGAGTAGAGGAGGTGGCAGTAGGTCTGCCTGCAAGTCGTGGTGGTGTCACCAACTCCGCTGCGGAGCCACGCATTCCATGCTTGTCAGCCGTCAGCAGGTTGACCCAATGCGCAGTGTACGTGATATACCTGCCCTGACCGTGCTTTGCAGACCAGTTATCAGTGGTCAGATGGACCCTTGCCCCAACACTGTATGCCAGAGATGCCATGACTTCCTTTTCAATGACATGGTAGAGGTTTGGGATTGCCTTGCGTGGTAACTTGAGAGCAGGTGACCGAAGCTGAGCTGGAGGAGGATGGTGCGTCAAGGTTCTTAGCGGAAGCTGTTGAAGATTGGGTGTCCTGTCTAAGCCAGTCAACTATGTCCTCAGAATTTTTCAGGTTCAGGGTACGTGGCCTCTGAACACTAGGCATTATTCCAGGGACAGTGGAAATCACAGCACCACGACCACGACGGCCCCTGCGGGGTGGCCTGCCTCTGCCTGTCCTTTTTTTTTAGATAAGTGGTACTACGCGTGCTAGGTACTGTGCCACCCGGTATCAGTGGTGGGCACTGGCAGTGGGCACACTACAGTCTGTGGAAGTGGGCCTGACACACACTGGCAGCAGGCAAGCAACTGAATTTAGACTACTGTCTAAAAATTAAATGCCTTATTTATCGGCAAGCTACTGTGCCACCCGGTATCAGTGGTTGGCACTGGCAGTGGGCACACTACAGTCAGTGGAAGTGGGCCTGACACACACTGGCAGCAGGCAAGCAACTGAATTTAGACTACTTTCTAAAAATTAAATGCCTTATTTATCGGCAAGCTACTGTGCCACCCGGTATCAGTGGTTGGCACTGGCAGTGGGCACACTACAGTCAGTGGAAGTGGGCCTGACACACACTGGCAGCAGGCAAGCAACTGAATTTAGACTACTGTCTAAAAATTAAATGCCTTATTTATCGGCAAGCTACTGTGCCACCCGGTATCAGTGGTTGGCACTGGCAGTGGGCACACTACAGTCTGTGGAAGTGGGCCTGACACACACTGGCAGCAGGCAAGCAACTGAAATTAGACTAATGTGTAAAAATTAAATGCCTTATTTATCGGCAAGCTACTGTGCCACCCGGTATCAGTGGTTGGCATGGCAGTGGGCACACTACAGTCAGTGGAAGTGGGCCTGACACACACTGGCAGCAGGCAAGCAACTGAATTTAGACTACTGTCTAAAAATTAAATGCCTTATATATCGGCAAGCTACTGTGCCACCCGGTATCAGTGGTTGGCATGGCAGTGGGCACACTACAGTCAGTGGAAGTGGGCCTGACACACACTGGCAGCAGGCAAGCAACTGAATTTAGACTACTGTCTAAAAATTAAATGCCTTATTTATCGGCAAGCTACTGTGCCACCCGGTATCAGTGGTTGGCACTGGCAGTGGGCACACTACAGTCAGTGGAAGTGGGCCTGACACACACTGGCAGCAGGCAAGCAACTGAAATTAGACTAATGTGTAAAAATTAAATGCCTTATTTATCGGCAAGCTACTGTGCCACCCGGTATCAGTGGTTGGCACTGGCAGTGGGCACACTACAGTCAGTGGAAGTGGGCCTGACACACACTGGCAGCAGGAAAGCAACTGAATTTAGACTACAGTCTAAAAATTAAATGCCTTATTTATCGGCAAGCTACTGTGCCACACGGGATGACAGGGGTGGGCACTGGCAGTGGGCACACTACAGTCAGTGTAAGTCGGCCTGACACACACTAGCAGCAAGCAAGCAACTGAAATTACACTAAAGTGTAAAAATTAAATGCCTTTTTTTGATGCAAAGTCCTGTGCCACATGGGATGTCAGGGGTGGGCACTGGCAGTGGGCACACTACAGTCAGTGGAAGTCGGCCTGACACACACTAGCAGCAGGCAAGCAGCTGAAATTACACTAAAGTGTAAAAATGAAATGCCTTTTTTGATGCAAAGTCCTGTGCCACACAGGATGACAGGGGTGGGCACTGGCAGTGGGCACACTACAGTTAGTGGAAGTCGGCCTGACACACACTAGCAGCAGGCAAGCAACTGAAATTACACTAAAGTGTAAAAATTAAATGCCTTTTTTATGCAAACTCCTGTGCCAGCCAGTATGAGTGGTGGGCACTGGCAGTGGGCACACTACGGTCAGTGGAAGTCAGCCTGACACACACTGGCAGGCTACTAACCTTAGATTAAAGTGTAAAAATGAAATGCCTTTTTTTGATGCAAAGTCCTGTGCCACATGGGATGACAGGGGTTGGCACTGGCAGTGGGCACACTACAGTCTGTGGGCCTGCAGCTCCTCACACACAGGCAGGCCAGGCAACTGCAATATGTATATGGAGAAAAATAAAAGCAGACTAATGTTGCAGCCCTAAAAAGGGCTTTTTGGGGTGCTGTCAGGACGCTGTCCTTACAGCAGAGATCAGATGAGTCTTTCAGGACTGGAGTGGACACTGAATTCACTAGCCTAGCTATCGATTTCCCTATTAAATCAGCAGCAACTACACTCTCCCTCCTCTCACTAAGACTGCAAATTCCGAATGAATCTAAAATTGAAATTGAACAAATAATTGCACCGCTGAACGGCAAATAAGCGCTTATTATTTTTCCACTTATAAATGCCAAAAAAGGCTTAAGAACATATAAATGCACCACTGAATGGCAAATAATACTTTTTGTTTTCCGCTAATACACACCAAAAAAGGCTGTAGTTTTCTCAATTCACCACATAACGGCTAAATAAGCCCATTTTATTTTGCACTAATACGCTCTAAAAAAGGCTTTAGAACATATAACTGCACCGCTGAATGGCTAATAAGCCCTTTTTCCACTAATACATGCCAAAAAAAGGCTTCAATTTTCTCACTTCACTACACAACGGCTAATAAGCCCTTTTTTTCCCACTAATACACGCCAAAAATGGCTTTAGAACATATAACTGCACCGATGAACGGTAAATAAGCCCTTATTTTTTTCCTCTTATACAACCCAATAAATGCTTAAGAGTTAAGACCAAAAAAATGATCCACTGAATGGCAAATAATACTTTTTGGACATCTGTCCATCCATTTCGGCCTGTCATCCTGCTAATTGAGTCAGAGGAAGGCAAAAAAAAAAAAAACTGTGAGGTAGAAGCCAATTTTTCCCACTTAAGGTGAATAAAAAATTCCTTCCCGACTCCAATCAGGCAATAAGAAAAACTCCCTCGATCAATGACCCATCTCTAGTAGCTATAGCCTGTAATATTGTTACATTACAGAAATACATCCAGGCCCCTCTTGAATTCCTTTATTGTACTCACCATCACCACCTCCTCAGTCAGTCAGAGTTCCATAGTCTCACTGCTCTTACCGTAAAGAACCCTCTTCTATGTTTGTGTGCAAACCGTCTTTCCTCCAGACGCAAAGGATGTCCACTCGTCACAGTCACAGTCCTGGGGATAAATAGATGATGGGAGAGATCTCTGTACTGACCCCTGATATATTTATACATAGTTATTAGATCTCCGCACAGTCGTCTTTTTTCTAAAGTAAATAACCCTAATTTTGATAATCTTTCAGGGTACTATAGTTGCCCCATTCCAGTTATTACTTTAGTTGCCCTCCTCTGAACCCTCTCCAGCTCTGCTTTGTCTGCCTTGTTCACAGAAGGCCAGAACTGTACACAGTACTCCATGTGTGGTCTGACTAGCCATTTGTAAAGTGGTAGGACTATATTCTTATCACGGGCGTCTATGCCCCTTTTGATGCAACCCATTATCTTATTGGCCTTGGCAGCAGCTGCCTGACACTGGTTTTTGCAGCTTAGTTTGCTGTTTATTAAAATTCCTAGATCTTTTTCCATGTCAGTGTTACTAGGTGTTTTACCGTTTAGTATGTACAGGGGACTTGTATTATTCCTTCCCATGTGCATAACTTTACATTTGTCAGTGTTAAACCTTATCTGCCACTTATCTGCTCAAGCCTCCGATCTATCCAGATCCCTCTGTAGCAGTATATTGTCCTCTTCAGTGTTAATTACTTTACACAGTTTAGTGTCATCTGCAAAAATGGATATTTTACTATGCAAGCGTTCTACAAGATCGTTAATAAATATATTGAAAAGAATAGGGCCCAGTACTGACCCCTCAGGTACCCCACTATTGATAGTGACCCAATCTGAGTGTGTACCGTTAATAACCACCCTCTGTTTTCTGTCACTCAGCTTTGGAGAAGTCCAGATATACGACATCCATTGATTCGCCGCTGTCAGGTCTAGAACTTACCTCCTCATAGAAACTGATTAAATTCGTTTGGCATGACCGATCCCTCATGAAGCCATGCTGATATGGTATTATTTGCTTATTTCCGTTGAGATCCTCTAAGATAGCATCTCTCAGAAAACCTTCAAACAGTTTCTCCACAACAGATGTTAAATTTACCGGCCTATAGTTTACGGGCTCTGTTTTTGGACCCTTTTTGATTACTGGTACCACATTTGCTATGCGCCAATCCTGTGCAACATTCCCTTTCAGTATAGAGTCTGCAAATATCAGAAATAAGGGTCTGGCTATGACATTACTTAATTCCCTTAGGATAAGGGGGTGTATGCCATCTGGTCCTGACGATTTGTCTATTTTAATCTTTTTAAATCGTTGTTGTACTTCTTCTTGGGTCAGATAGGACACTTTTAATGGTGGATTTATTTTTAAAATTGAGCATTTCATCTGACAGTTTATTTTCCTCAGTAAATACATTGGAGAAAAAAATATTTAACAGCTTTGCTATCTCCTCGTCGCTATCTGCAACTTCCCCCTCATTACTCTTTAGCCCCTTAAGGACACAGCCATATTTCACCCTAAGGACCAGGCCATTTTTGGCAAATCTGACCAGTGTCACTTTACTGTATGTGTGAATAACTATAAAATGCTTTTACTTATCCAGGCCATTCTGAGATTGTTTTTTCGTCACATATTGTACTTCATGACACTGGTAAAATGGAGTCAAAAAAATTAATTTTATTTATAAAAAAATACCAAATTTACCAGAAATGTGGGAAAATTTGCAAATTTCCAAGTTTCAATTTCTCTACTTCTATAATACATAGTAATATCGCCCAAAAAAAGTTATTCATTTACATTCCCCATATGTCATGTATGAACCATTTTGGAAATGCCATTTTATTTTTTGGGGACGTTACAAGGCTTAGAAGTTTAGAAGCAAATCTTGAAAATTTTCTGAAATTTTCAAAAACCCACTTTTTAGGGACCAGCACAGGTTTGAAGTCAATTTGTGAGGATTACATAATAGAAACCACACAAAAATGACCCAATTCTAGAAACTACACCCCACATGGTATTCAAAAGTGATTTTACAGACGTCGTTAACCCTTTAGGTGTTCCACAAGAGTTAATGGCAAATAGAGATAAAATTTCAGAATTTCAATTTTTGGAAATGTTTTTTATTTTAATCAATTTTTTCAAGTCACCAGGCAAGAGTAAACAGCCAAACAAAACTAAATATTTATTGCTCTGATTCTGTAGATTATAGAAACACCCCATATGTGGTTTTAAAATGCTGTATGGCCAATCGGCAGGACACAGAACGAAAGGAACGCCATATGGTTTTTGGAAGGCGGATTTTGCTGCACTGGTTTTTTGAAAATATATCGCATTTGAAGCCCCCCTGATGTACCCCTAGAGTAGAAACTCCAAAAACACCCCTGAAGGTATTCAAAACTAATTTTACAAACTTTGTTAACCCTTTAGGTGTTCCACAAGAGTTAATGGCAAGTGGAGATGATAATTCAGATTTTCGATTTTTTTGGGAAAATTTTCCATTTTAATCTATTTTTTCCAGTAACAAAGCAAGGGTTAACAGCGAAACAAAACTCAATATTTATTGCCCTGATTCTGTAGTTTGCGGTCATAAACTACTGTATGGCCAGACGGCAGGGCTCAGAAGGAAAGGAACGCCATATGGTTTTTGGAAGGCAGATTTTACTGGACTGGTTTTTAGACACCATGTAAAGCCCCTCTGATACACCACTACAGTAGCAACTCCAAAAAAGTGACCCAATTTTGGAAACTATGGGATAAGGTGGCAGTTTTGTTGGTACTATATTAGGGTAAATATGATTTTTGGTTGCTCTATAGTACCCGTTTTTTGATGCAAGGTAACAAAAAATAGAAATTCTGAAATGTAATCTCCATTTGCCAATAACTGGTGTGAAACACCCAAAGGGTTATCAAAGTTTGTAAAAACAGTTTTGAATACCTTGATGGGTGTAGTTTCTTAGATAGAGCCACTTTTTGGAGTTTCTACTCTAGGGGTGCATCGGGGGGCTTCAAATGGGACATGGTGTCAAAAAACCAGTCCAGCAAAATCCGCCTTCCAAAAACCATATGGTGTTTGGCCATACAGCAGTTTACAACCACATATGGGGTGTTTCTGCAAACTACAGAATCAGGGCAATAAATATTGAGTTTTGTTTGGCTGTTAACCTTTGCTTTGTTACTGGAAGAATTGATTAAAATGGTAAATTTGAAAAAAAAACTGCTTTTCTGGGACTGTTTTTATTTTTTGTTATTTGCATCGTTGATCTAAAAGGTTAGATCGTGTGCTGTTTCTATAGAGCAGGTTGGTACGGACGCAACAATACCAAATATGACTACTTTTTGGGAATTTTTGTTTCAGTTTTTCATAATAAAGCATTTTTTAGGGTCTCTTTAGTGTCTTTCATTCTGAAAGCCATATTTTATTTTTTCGCAATAAGATGGCGGTTTGATTGGCATTATATTGGGGTGCATATGACCTTTTGGTCGCTTGCTATTACACTTTTTGTGATGTAAGGTGACAAAAATAGCTTTTGACACTGTATTTATATTATTTTTTTGCTGTGTTCGCCTGAGGGGTTAGTTCATGTGTTATTTCTATAGAGCAGGTTGTTACGGATGCGGCAATACTTAATATGTATACTTTTTATTTAGTTATTTAAGTTTTACACGATAATATCATTTTTTAAACAAAAGAAATCATGTTTTAATGTCTCCATAGTCTGAGAGCTATAATTTTTTATTTTTTTGGGCTATTGTTCTTTGTAGGGTATCATATTTTGCGGGATGAGATGACGGTTTTATTGTCACTATTTTGTGGTGCATATACATTTTTGATATTTGCTATTACACTTTTTGTGATGTGAGGTGACAAAAAATTTATTTTTTTAACATTGTTTACATTAAAAAAATTACGGTATTTGCCTGAGGGATTAGATCATGGGATATATTTATAGAGCAGGTTTTTAAGGACGTGGCGATACCTAATATGTAAACTTTTTTTTATTTATTTTACACAATAACAGCATTTTAGAAAAAAAAAATTCATGTTTTAATGTCTCCATAGTCTGAGAGCCATATTTTTTGTATTTTTTTGGGCGATTGTGCTATGTAGTGGCTCATTTTTTGCGGGATGAGATGGCGGCTTGATTGGTACTATTTTGGGAGGCATACGCCTTTTTGTCGCTTGGTATTACACTTTTTGTGATGTAAGGTGACAGAAAATGGCTTTTTTTACACCATTTTTTTTGTGTTCACATGAGGGGTTAGGTCATGTGATATTTTTATAGAGCAGGTTTTTACGGATGCGACGATAGCTAATATGTATAGTGTATTTTGTTTTTTAATTTTTATGCTGTGATATATGTTTATTTTTTATTTTTACTTTATTTCTTGAAGATCCAGTGGGTCTGATGTCTATATAATACAGTACACTATATAGTGCACTGTACTGTATTTTTTACTTTAGACTTAGTCTGATCAGACTTCTGCATTTAGCAAAAGTCAGATCAGACTTGCCATTACCATGGCAAGCAGGATGCCTCTGAAGGCGTCTTGCTGCAATGTTAACCATCACCCGCCGCAGGAACAGAGCAGCGGGTGATGGGGAGGGAGGGGAGCTCCCTCCCTCTTTGCTCCCATCAAGAATGGGGCTGCAAGGGCACAGCAGCCACCGATGGGAGGGGGAGGGAGCTCCCTCCCTGTTAACCCCTAGAGATGTCGCGAACATAAAATCTTCCGTTCGCGAACGGCGAACGTGAATTAATGCAAATGTTCGCGAACGGGCGAACAAGGCGAACTGCCATAAACTTCAATAGACAGGCGAATTTTAAAACCCACAGGGACTCTTTCTGGCCACAATAGTGATGGAAAAGTTGTTTCAAGGGGACTAACACCTGGACTGTGGCATGCCGGAGGGGGATCCATTGCAAAACTCCCATGGAAAATTACGTAGTTGACGCAGAGTGTGGTAAGTTGAATTCGCAATGCGATTAATATAATTGAATTGCTAGAATTGACGAATATAACGAATATAGCACTATATTCTCAATCTTTGTTATATTCCAGCAATACAACCATTAGGAACCCAGCTCTAAGTTAAATTCGCAATGCAATTAATACAGGTTATAGTAATCGCATTGCGATTACAACTTAGATCTGAGTTCCTAATGGTTGTATTGCTAGAATATAACGAAGATTGAGAATATAGCGCTATATTCTCAATCTTCGTTATATTCTAGCAATACAACCAGGGCTCGAGTCCAGGGGGAACGGGTGGGAACGGCGTTCCTGCACTTTTTTCACAGCAGGGACGCCGTTCCCTTTCAGGGCAAAAGGACCAGGAAGCGGTAAAGACTTTGTATTCACCGCTTCCTGGTTCTCGGCTGTCGGCTATCAGGGCTGCGCACAGGCATGAGGCGCTCTGTGACCTCACGCTGTGCGCAGCCTTCACAGCACAGCCGACAGCAGGAAGAGAGGAGCGGCGGCGTCCAGGAGCAGGAGAGGGTAAGTGTTTTTTTTGTTTTATATTTTATGGGCTGGTGAGAGGCACTGACTGGGGGCTGATGGAGAGGCATTGGGGGCTAATGGAGTGGGCACTGGGGGCTGTTGAAAGGCACTGGGGGCGGATGGAGGGGGCACTGGGGGCTGATGGAGGGGGCACTGGGGGCTAATGGAGAGGCACTGGAGGCTAAGAGAGAGGCACTGGAGGCTAAGAGAGAGGCACTGGGGGCTGATGGAGGGGGCACTGGGGGCTGATGGAGGGGGCACTGGGGGCTGATGGAGGGGGCACTGGGGGCTGATGAAGGGGGCACTGGGGGATGATTGAGGGGGCACTGGGGGCTAGTGGAGAGGCACTGGGGGCTGATGGAGAGGCACTGGGGGCTGATGGAGAGGCACTGGGAACTCTCTAAAACCTAGGTACATCTTATAGGGCAAAAAATACGGTACTTGCTTGCTCCTTCTCCTGACTTCCCCTGCCCTTTGCGTACGCCGTGCGCCGGGACGTTACACGGAGGCACTTGGGTGAGTTCCCACACTTTTTTTCCCAGGACTTGACCCCTGAATACAACCATTAGGAACCCAGCTCTAAGTTAAATTCGCAATGCGATTAATACAGGTTATATTAATCGCATTGCGATTACAACTACTAACACTGCAGCTTCAGAATGAATCTAAGATGGATGCTGTCCTTGCTTTTTGATAGGAGGTGGGAGGGTCTGGGAGGGAGGGTATGCTGATTGGCTGGAATGTGTCTGCTGACTGTGAGGTACAGGGTCAAAGTTTGCTCAATGATAAAGTATACGGGCGAACGCGAACATCGCTGGGAACCGTTCGCCGGCGAATAGTTCGGGACATCTCTATTAACCCCTTCCATACAGTGGTCTGTACGGCCGCAGTATGGAAGGGGTTAATCGGCTGGCATCCGTACAAGCACAGATGCCAGCCATTTTTAGCAGAGTGTCAATTATGTAATGACACTCTGCTAAAACCACTAGACCACCATGGATTTTAGAGAGGAGGCGGGCGGGAGATTGCGAACCCGCCCATCCAGAATGAGTGCAGCCTCCGCACCGCCTCCCGCACCTCCCGCCGCACTGCCCGCGACCCTTCCCCCCCCTGCACAGCCTGCCGGCAGATCTCGCAGGGCTACAGAAGGGTTAAAAATATTTTTAAAAAACGCATAATTAAGTTTCTGATTCCCGCAGTCACAGACAGCGGAGGTCAGAAATGTCAGAAAGCGCTGCAAACCGCTCTGAATTGACCTGCGGTTTGCAGCGATCGCCGATATGGGGGGGGGTGTCACAGGACCCCCCTAGACATTGGGCCAAGGTACCTGCCGAATGATTTCAGCAGATATCTTGTTCCGATCACCGCCGGCTGAGCAGCGGTGATCGGAAGTAGTCAAGATGTATCGGTACGTCCTGTGTCCTTAAGTACCAGGACAACAGGGCGTACCGGTACGTCCTGTGTCCTTAAGAGGTTAAAGGGCCGACACCTTCAGATTTATACTTTTTAACATTTATATAATTGAAGAACATTTTAGGGTTCATTTTACTCTCTTTGGCAATTAATCTCTCGGTCTCTAGTTTGGCCGCTTTCATTTATTTTTTACATGTTCTATTTTTTTTCCTTATAGTTTTTCAGTGCTTCCTCGCTACCCTCCTGTCTTAATGATTTATATGCTTTTTCTGTCATTTATTGCTTTCTTTACATCTCTATTTATCCACATTGGTTTCTTTTTTTTCCTTAACCTTTTATTCCCACACAGTATGTACCTCTCACAATGAGAATTTAGGATGCTTTTAAAGATATCCCATTTTGTGGCTGTATTTTTTTATTGAGGACTTTTTCCCAGTTAGTTAGGCCTATGGCCTCGCTTAGTTGGCTAAATTTAGCTTTTTTGAAGTTTGGTATTTTTGCTCCTCCCTGTACAAATGCTCTTTTAAATGATAATTGGAAGGTTATAACTTTATGGTCTCTATTTCCCAGGTGTCCCCCAACTTGCACATCTGTTGTTCTGTCAGGCCTATTGGTTAATAATAAGTCCAGCATGGCCGTCCCTCTAGTCGGGTCCTGAACCAGTTGGGAAAGGTAATTGTCTTTGGTTATTGCCAAGAACCTGTTTACTTTATGCGATGTACAGCTTTCAGTTTCCCAGTCTATATCTGGGTAGTTGAAGTCCCCCATAATAACCACCTCATTATGATTTGCGGCCTTGTCTATCTCGTTTAGTAATAGTAATTTTCTGTGGACTCTGGTATATTAGGTGGTTTATAGTAAACTCCTATTAGTAATTTATTATTGTTTTTGGCTCCATGTATCTCTACCCACAGTGACTCAATATGTTCATGCCCCCTACTTATATCTTCTCGGACTGTGGGCTTCAGACAGGACTTCACATAAAGGCAGACTCCTCCCCCTCTCCGGTTTTGACGATCCTTTCTAAACAGACTGCAACCCTGTACATTTTTTTATATATATATATATATATATATATATATATATATATATATATTATTTATTAAGGTTATAAAATTCCATAATAATTCATAAAACAATAATTTTCTTTTTCTTTTGTACATAAAACAATAGATTATAGCTTACAATCAACTAAAATTATTCCATTGTAATATAGTTGTATCTTGCCCCCCCACCCTTGCTTGCTGCTTAGCCTCCCCTGGGGGTTGGGGAATTTATATATATATATATATATATATATATATATATATAATTTATAATATTTAAAAGAAAAAAGGATTAGTCCATTGACAGCTATTTTAGCCATTTGAGCCATATTCGGGCAAATCAATGTTTTTTCTCATGAGACCTTAAATGGAATTCTTTTATAGCAAGTGATACTCTAGTGGAGTTCACCCAATTAGCAACCGTGGGTACCGCTCTATCCCCCCAGAATCGGATGATGTTTTTCCTAGCTTGGAATAGTAGTTTGACTGCTATATCTCGCTGTTTGGGATTTCCTATTTTATCCATGGCTCGAAGGACACATATCTCAAAATTCCTGGGAACTTTAAATGAGTGATACGCCTCTATTCGTATAATCACCTTTTCCCAGTAATTTTGGATGTCAATGCACGTCCAGAGTATGTGGACATCATCCACTCCCTACTCTCCACACTTTTAATATCTAAATTCTTTGGGATTATAGAATTTCATTAAGAATTTAGGGGAGTACTATAAACGATATAATATATTAAATTGAATAATTCTATGAGAGAAATCATTTAAGGCCTTATTTTTGGCCCGAATAGCCATTTCCCATAATTCTTCACTTTGTGATGGTAAAGCCTTGCTCCATTTATGAATTAAGCATTTGGCTGCTTTTTTGTTTTGTTTTCTGAGGTAACAGGCACTCGTATATTTTGGATATCAATTTATTCCCTGCTGTTAATCTAGAGATATTTACCAGTGGATGAGGGAGAGCAGTAATCTGTGTCCCCTTTCCTACCCTTGTTTGCAAAGCGTGTTTCAATTGTAAGTAATAGAGCCCCAGATCTTTATTTCCCAGTCGATATTCATTTTTTAGCTCTTGATATGGGATTATATGCCCCCCTTTCCATACCTGGCCCAGTTTAAATATCCCATAATTGCGCCAAATTTTCTGTTCAATGGCATTTAACTCTGTCAGATAGAGATTATCCCATAATAGGGTATCCGTATGGAGTTCATTTTGAGTCCATAGTTCTCTGGCTTCCTTCCATACTTTGGACATCAGTTCAATGACTGATACCTTGTTGGACTGCTGTAGCGTTAAAGTTTTAGCCTCAACTATTTGAAACACACTGCAGCAGTCCAACCTTTTATCGATCCCTGCGATTAAGGTCTTATATCTTTGTGAATTACTCCACGTTATTATATTTTTAATATGGCCAGAGAGTTCCAAATCCGGGACCGATAATCCACCTTCCCTCTCATGGATATTCAGTATTTCTGCTCTGATTCTGGGCTTTTTACCTCGCTAAATCAAATCCGCTAATAGGCTACCTATTAATTTGAATTTTTTTTAGGAATTATTATCGCTGCATTTCATAGAATATAATTCAAGGGGGGTAATAGACACATTTTAACCAGTGAGATATGGGCTGTCTGAAATATGAAGTTTTTTCCAGATATCTACTTTCTGTACACTTTTTACTTCCAAGGGCCCTGGTGCAAAGTTTTTTAAAGGATCAATCGGGATACAGGCCGATTTAGACCAGTTTATATTAAGTTCAGCATATTTTCTGTACTTATCAAATATCTGAAGTATTCTGGTTAATGATTCATGCGCCCCCACAAACAACAGGATGTCATCTGCGTAAAAAGCAATCTTTTCTTCATGAACACCAAACCTGAACCACACTATTTCTTTTTCTTGGGTGATCATATTGGCCAAAGGCTAAAGGGCTAGGGTGAAGAGCATAGGGGAGAGGGGACAACCCTGCCTAACTCCCCTATTAATTTGTATGTTATCTGAATATTCGCCATTCACCATTACCCTTGCGGTAACATCTGTATACAGTAGTAGTGTTGATCACGAATTTTCGAATTGCGAATTTTAATCGCGAATATCAGCACTTCGAGAATTCGCGAATATTTAGAATATCGCAAAATATATTCGCAATTGCGAATATTCGCTTTATGCGAATTTTTATATGCAAATTTTCGCATGCAAGAAAATAATGTCATATTTTCTTGTTTGCGAAAATTCGCATAAAAATCACATAAATTAGCATAAAAATTCGCATAAATTAGCATAAAAATTCGCATGAGCTGGTATTTAAAAGGTATCTTTTAAATGCCAGTTTATGCGAATTTTTATGCTAATTTATGCGAATTTTTATGCTAATTTATGTGATTTTTATGCGAATTTTCGCAAACAAGAAAATAATGTCTGGAGATTACGAATTTGCGAATTTTCGAATATATGGCGAATATTCGCCCAAATATTCGCGAAATATCACGAATTCGAATATTGCCCCTGCCGCTCATCACTATACAGTAGCTTTACCCATGAAACAAAATTGTCTCCAAACCCCATTTTCTTTAAAATCAAGATCAAAAAGGCCACTCTAAGGTGTTAAATGCTTTCGAGGCATCAATTGTTACAATCATACGTTCCCCACAGTTAGTGGGTTCAAGCTGGGTGTTCACGAATCCGATGTATCTCATAATATTGTCAGTTGTAGTCTTGCCTGAAATGAATCCCGACTGATCCTCATGTACGAGCGCCGTGATTACCTGCTATCTGCCAGAACCTTGGCCAATATTTTATTATCGGTATTGATTAATGAGATGGGGCGATATGAGTCCAATAGACATGGATCTTTTTCAGGCTTTAAGATAAGTGTAATTTAGGCTTCCATTAGGGAATCTGGCAGCCTCCCAGACTCCCTCAAGGCCATCCAGACGGCAAGCAATTTAAGTATTAATATTTCTCTATTTTGCGCATATATTTTAAAAGGAATGCCATCTATTCCTGGGGCTTTATTTTTAGTAATCTTTGTTAAGATTTTTTCCACTTCCATGACTCTTATGGGGTTATCCAAACTTTCCCTCTGGTCTGGTGTTAATGAATTTATAGTGATCTTATCCAGAAATGTTTGTAATTTTTACCGTATTTTTCTTGATTTTACTACTATACATATCCTCAACATATTCCTTGATCAAGTTTAGCTTAGTAGCCTGATCAATGATATTATGACCTAGTTTGTCCACTAAATAGTAGATATTATTTTTTTTTACTCTGGGCTACTAGGAGATGTTGTTTGTAAACCTTCAGTTTTTTATCACGCGCGTGAAAAATGCATCAAATCGCATTGCACCCGCGCGGAAAAAACTGAACAACTGAATGCAATCGCAGGCAAAACTGAATGGCTTTGCCTATGAAATCGCACAGTTTTCACTGAACGCATCCGCAACGCATCCAGACCTAAGGCCCCATTCACATATCCGCAATTTTTATCCGCTTCTATGCTGCAATTCTGCGGAATGGATGCAGACCCATTTATTTTGAATGGAGCCGGACATGATGCGGAGAGCACACTATGTGTTCTCCGCTTCCGCATTTGCGGAGCCGCGGCCCCGAACGTCTGGGTTTCGGCCCCGAAACATCCGGCCACGGCTCCGCAAAAGATAGAGCATGTCCTATTCTTTTCCGCAGCCTGCGGACAATAATAGGCATCTCTATGGGGAGTGCCGGCATGGTGTGTTGCGGATCCGCCATTTGCGGATCCGCAACACACTACGGACGTGTGAATGGGGCCTAATCTGGATACGCTCATGTGAAAGAGGCCGATGAGTCTTTGAGGACTGGAGTGGACACAGAACACTGGCCTAGCTAACGCTTTCTCTATTAATTCAGCAGCAGCAGCACTCTCCCTGCTCTAACACTGCAGCTTCAGAATTAATCTAAGATGGATGCTGGACTTGCTTTTTGATAGGAGGAGGGAGGGTCTGGGAGGGAGGGTATGCTGATTGGCTGGAATGTGTCTGCTGACTGTGAGGTACAGGGTCAAAGTTTGCTAAATGATAAAGTATAGGGGGCGAACGCGAACATCGCATATGTTCGCCAGCCGCGGGGAACGCGAACATGCGATGTTCATCGGAAACTGTTCGCCAGCGAATAGTTCGGGACATCTCTACATGCCAGCACTCCCCATAGAGATGCCTATTCTTGTCCGCAGGTTGCGGAGAAGAATAGGACATGCTCAATCTTTTGCAGAGCCGGATGTTTCAGGGCCGAAACCCAGAAGTTCAGGGCCGCGGCTCCGCAAATGCAGAAGCAGAGAGCACGTGGTGTGCTCTCTGCATCACGTCCGGCCCCATATACAATAAAGAATTGTGGAATGGATGCGGACAAAAATTGCGGATGTGTGAATGGGGCCTAACACTGCAGCTTCAGAATGAATCTAAGATGGATGCTGTCCTTGCATTTTGATAGGAGGTGGGAGGGTCTGGAAGGGAGGGTATGCTGATTGGCTGGAATGTGTCTGCTGACTGTTAGGTACAGGGTCAAAGTTTGCTCAATGATGACGTATAGGGGCGGACCGAACATCGCATATGTTCGCCAGCCGCAGCAAACGGGAATATGCGATGTTTGCCGGGAACTGTTCACCGGTGAATAGTTCGGGACATCTCTAGTTGGCACCTGTGTTTTGTCATCATCAGAGACGTTTTGTTGCGGTATTCCCATGTCCTCATCCTGCAACAAAAGTGGTTGAGCATCAGTGCATTCAAGGTCTTCCTCTTCTGGGGCAGGGCTAGGTGGATGGGCCGGGGAAACCCTGCCAACAGAGTCATCAAAAAGCATGAGACTTTCCTGCATGATTTGAAGCTCTGACTGCTTGGCTGATTTGCAAGGGGGTGAGGTGGAAGACTGATGGGCATAGGCTGCAGGTGCCAACTCTGAGCTTTCTGCAGAGGACTGGGTGTTAGATACTGTGAAGGAACTGGAGGCACTGTCAGCCACCCAATCTACTATCACCTATACATGTTCTGGCTTCATCATCTGTAGAGTGGCATTTGGGCCTATCAAATAACACTGCAGATTCTGTCGCCTACTCACACCAATGTGTTTGACTTGGAGCGGTAGTTGGCACTGAACTGCCACGTCCTTTCCCAGCAACAGGAGCGCCACCAACACCACCACGACCATGCCCACGTCCCTTATTTGATGTTCTCCTCAGTATTTGCGTTCGCCCACAAAGCTGAAAGATTGGTCTCTCTCCGGTGTCAATTTACCTGCCGCTAGTCGACAAATACGTTCACTAAGGCAGTGCCCGTGTCATAAAAATGCTCTGTGGACCCAGAATAATGTTTTTTGTGCCCAAAATACACTGATTCTCAATTTCTATGCGGAAATGTAAAAATAAATTTGGGTACGCTGTATGCACAAGTGGTTTGTGGAACAAGAACAAGTATTGTTGTAATAAAATACAGAAAATTAGTATTTCACTACAGTAAATTGAAATTAATTATTTATTCATCGGATGCACAACAGTTTTTTTGGCCTAAAACACGGCTTTTTTCAATAAAACCTCAAAATGCTGTTTTTAACTGCTGTACGTTAACAGTAGATATTTATACTATGTATGGACAACAGGTTTGGGGACCCAGAACACGGATTTGGTCACCAAAATTCATAAATTCAGTATTTGACTGTTATAAATTGGAAATAATTATTTAAACGACGGATGCACAACAGTTTTTTCAGCCTAAAACACGGCATTTTTCAATAAAACCCCAAAATGCTTTGAGAAGCAAGAATATTGCTTTTTTTCCCCCAAAAAAAGAATAATGCACTATTTTTTAGCTGTAATGTGAAATCGGTATTTAAGCAGTGTATTTCAGGATGCTCTGTGGATCAGGATTACCACTCTTTTGTAAAAAAAAAAATACACTTATGCTGTATTTCACAGCAGCAATGTAAAATAGGTGGTTGTAATAGGTATTTCCGACTGTTTGGTGGACCTTGAGTAAGGTTTTTTTTCTATCAAAAAACACAGAAGCACTATTTCCATGCAGAAATATAAAATATGTCGTTGGACAGTGTATGCAGAACTGTTTTGTGGACAAGGGATATGTTTTCTCCCACAAAATTACACGGATTCTCTATTTCACTGCAGAATTGACCACTTTTTTTTAACTAAAATACACTGATGCATTAGCTGAAATGGAATATACGGTTTAGTGCATTGTATGCACAAGTGCTCTGTGGCACCACAGATCCCAGGCTAGACAATAGTGATGAGCGGCAGGGGCAATATTCGAATTCGCGATATTTTGCGAATATTTGGGCGAATATTTGCCATATATTCGCAAATTCCTAATCTCCAGTCATTATTTTCTTTATTGCGAGAATTTGCGAATATTTAGAATATCGCAAAATATATTCGCAATTGTGAATATTCGTTTTTATGCAAATTTTTATATGCAAATTTTCGCAAGCAAGAAAATAATGTAATTATTTTCTGATTGCGAAAATGTGCATAAAAATTTGCATAAGTTTGCATAAAAATTCGCATAAAATTTGCATAACAATTCACATAAACTGGTATTTAAAAGGTAGCTTTTAAATGCCAGTTTATGTGAATTTTTATGCAAATTTTCGCAATCAGAAAATAATTACATTACACAATCAGCAAGCGTTTTACTTCTTGCCCTAAGAAGCCATCATAGCCATGCATATAAAAATTCGCATAAAAACGAATATTCGCAATTGCGAATATATTTTGCGATATTCTAAATATTCGCAAATTCTCAAAGTGCCGATATTCGCGATTAAAATTTGCAATTCGAAAATTCGTGATTAACACTACTAGACAAATGGACTATGTCACCCCTTAAACATACAAAAGGCAATATAGGGGACTTGAGCAGCCAGAAAAAAAGTTTTTTTTCCTTCACTGAGCTACAAAATAGGATTAGGCTGATGTCCCTGGCTGGCTGGCACACATGCAGTACACTGCAGTGGCTAATATGGCCGCCGAGCACCACCTAAGTAACAGATGGATTACAAAAAAAGATTTCCATTGCAGTGGCTGGGTACAGAAATGTTGAATTGCTGAAGCTCCCTCCCTCTCTACTTGCTGTATCTTGTGGATTAAAGTAGCACAGGTTCTTCTGATTTCTGCCCTATTCTGTCCCTGATCACAACACCAACATCCTCTCCCTAAGCTCAAATCAGCAGAGTGACGTGCGGCAGTACGTGACTCCAGCTTATAAAGAGGCTGGGTCACATGCTGCACTCAGCCAATCACAGCCATGCCATTAGTAGGCATGGCTATGATGGCTTCTTAGGGCAAGAAGTAAAACGCTTGCTGATTGGCTGCTGTGCAGCCCTTCAGAAGGCGGGAAGAAATCGCCGATCAATGGACCCGAATCGGAACTTTTTTGAAAATGTTCGTGTTCGGGTCCGTGTTCCGAACAACCCAAAATTCGGTACGAACCCGAACTATACAGTTCGGGTTCGCTCAACTCTATTCATAAGGTGTAAAAATGTGCATTCCTTTTAGTCACCCATGCGACGTTTCAGTTCACTTACTGGGACCATTTTCCAGCTAGCAAACAGTCCCAGTAAGTGGACTGATTTGTCTCATGAATGAATACAAGGACTAACCCAAGAAGAACGGAGGCACACCAAAAAAATAAAACAAGAGTGTCGGCACACGGTATTTAAATATGTAATCACAACAACCAGAGAAAAGAATACCAAGAGCCGCACATCTAAAAAGTATCAAATTTATTGAGAACAACAGACACAACAAAGACAAGTTAAAACCATTGTATACAATGAATTATGGCAGTGTGGACCAAATACGTACCGCACGCCACCCTTACTCTACCACATAAATATAAGCACAGTCCCACATGAATGAACAATAAGTAAAGTGCAATTGAAGTGCATGGAATCCATCAACATTGAATGGTAAGAAGGTAATACTTATCATAAAAATAGCATGGTGGAAATATGCAAGGTAGGAAGGGAGAAAACCCAACGCGTATGGCCAGGCTCTGCTGGCTTCCTCAGGGGTGCCTGTTTCACAGCCAAAGGCATTGGGTACTTGACTAGGATCAATGGTGGTCTCAATTCTGAGCTATATGTGAGTATCCTACAAGACGAGCTACTTGGTACATTCGAGTACTGTACGTACGTGTAACATAACGTGAAATCAAAAGATTTGAAAATGAATAAGCTTATGCAGGCTTAGTGAATACATATATTTACTAAGTGTGTTTAACCCCTTTAGGACACGGCCCTATTTCACCTTAAGGACCAGGCCATTTTTTGAAAATCTGACCAGTGTCACTTTATGTCGTGATAACTTTAAAACGCTTTAACTTATCCTGGCCATTCTGAGATTGTTTTTTCGTCACATATTGTACTTCATGACACTGGTAAAATAGAGTAAAAAAAATGTATTTTTATTTATAAAAAAATACCAAATTTACCAAAAACTTTGAAAAAATAGCAATTTTCCAAGTTTCAATTTCTCTATTTCTATAATACATAGAAATACCGCCAAAAAAGTTATTAATTTACATTCCCCATATGTCTACTTCATGTATGGATCATTTTGGGAATGCCATTTTATTTTTTGGGGATGTTACAAGGCTTAGAAATTTAGAAGCAAATCTTGAAAATTTTCTGAAATTTTCAAAAACCCACTTTTTAGGGACCAGTTCAGGTTTGAAATCAGTTTGTGAGGCTTACATAATATTAACCACCCAAAAATGACCACATTCTAGAAACTACACCCCTCAAGGTATTCAAAACTGATTTTACAAACGTTGTTAACCCTTAAGGTATTCCACAAGAGTCAATGGAAAATGCAGACAAAATTTCAGAATTTGGATTTTTTGTAAAATTTTCCATTTTAATCCATTTTTTAAGTCACCAGGCAAGGGTTAGCATCCAAACAAAACTCAACATTTATTGCCCTGATTCTATAGTTTATATAAACACCCCATGTGTGGTCGTAAACTACTGTATGGGCACACGGCAGGGTGTAGAGGGAAAGGAGCGCCATGTGGTTTTTGAAAGGCAGATTTAGCCAAACTGGTTTTTAGACACTATGTCCCGTTTGAAGCCCCCCTAATGCACCCCTAGAGTAGAAACTCCAAAAAACTGACACCATCTAAGAAACTACACCCCTCAATGTACTCAAAACTGATTTTACAAACGTTGTTTACCCTTTAGGTGTTCCACAAGAGTTGATGGCAATTGGAGATAAAATGTCAGATTGTAGATTTTTTAGATTTTCCATTTTAATCCTTTTTTTTCAGTAACAAAGCAAGGGTTAACAGCCAAACAAAACTCAATATTTATTGCCCTGATTCTGTAGTTTGCAGAAACACCCCATATGTGGTCGTAAACTACTGTATGGCCAAACGGCAGGGCTCAGAAGGAAAGGAACGCCATATGGTTTTTGGAAGGCAGATTTTGCTGCACTGGTTTTTAGACACCATGTCCCCTTTGAAGCCCCCCTGATGCAACCCTAGAATAGAAACTCCAAAAAAGTGACCCCATTTTGGAAACTACAGGATAAGGTGGCAGTTTTGTTGGTACTATTTTAGAGTAAATATGATTTTTGATTCCTCTATATTACACTCTTTTTGAGGCAAGGTAACAAAAAATAGAAATTCTGAAATTTCACTTCCATTTGCCAATAACTCTTGTGGAACACCCAAAGGGTTAACAAAGTTTGTAAAATCTGTTTTGAATACCTTGAGGGGTGTAGTTAATTAGATGGAGTCACTTTTATGGAGTTTCTACTCTAGGGGCTTCAAATGGGACATGGTGTCAAAAAACCAGTCCAGCAAAATAGGCCTTCCAAAAACCATATGGCGTTCCCTTCCTTCTGCACCCTGCCGTTTGTCCATACAGCAGTTTACAACCACATATGGGGTGTTTCTGCACACTACAGAATCAGGGCAATAAATATTGAGTTTTGTTTGGCTGTTAACCCTTGCTTTGTTACTGGAAAAATTGATTAAAATGGAAAATTTGAAAAAAATAGCTGTTTTGGGACCGTTTTTATTTTTTGTTATTTACATAGTTGATCTGACAGGTTAGATGGTGTGCTATTTCTATAGAGCGGGTTGTTTCAGTTTTTCCTAATAAAACATTTGTGAAAAAAAAGATTTTTTAGTGTCTCCCCATTCTGAAAGCCATATTTTATTTTTATTTTTTTCAGTCTTATGTAGTGGATCATTTTTTGTGGGATGTGATGGCGGTTTGATTGGCACTATATTGGGGTGCATATGACATTTTGGTCGCTTGCTTTTACACTTTTTGTGATGTAAAGTGACAAAAATGGCTTTTGACACCGTATTAATATTTTTTTTTGTTGCTGTGTTCACCTGAGGGGTTAGTTCATGTGTTAATTTTATAGAGCAGGTTGTTCCGGACACGGCGATACCTAATATGTATACTTTTTATTTATTTAAGTTTTACACAATAATATAATTTTTGAAACAAAAAAAATCATGTTTTAATGTCTCCATAGTCTGAGAGTCAAATTTTTTTGGGCTATTGTCCTATGTAGGGAATCATTTTTTGCGGGATGAGATGACGGATTGATTGGGACTATTTTGGGGTTCATATACATTTTTGATCGCTTGCTATTACACTTTTTGTGATGTGAGGTGACAAAAAAATTGGTATTTACATGAGGGGTTAGACCATGTGATATTTTTATAGAGCAGGTTTTGAGAGATGCGGCTTTACCTAATATGTATACTTTTTTTTATTTATTTTACTTTAACACAATAACAGCATTTTAGAAAAAAAAATCATGTTTTAATGTCTGCATAGTCTGAAAGCCATATTTTTTTATATTTTTTTGGGCGATTGTCCTATGTAGGGGCTCATTTTTTGCAGGATGAGATGGCGGTTTGATTGATACTATTTTGGGAGGCATACGCCTTTCTTGAGCGCTTGGTATTACACTTTTTGTCATGTAAGGAGACAAAAAATTGCTTTTTTTTTTACACCATTTTTTTTATTGTGTTCACCTGAGGGGTCAGGTCATGTGATATTTTTATAGAGAAGGTTTTTACGGACGCGGAAATACCTAATATGCGTAGTGTTTTTTATTTTTTATTCAGTGATTTGTGGGTTTTTTATTTTTACTTTTTTTTCACTTTTTTACATTTTTTTTGGACCCAGACCCACTTATTTCTTGAAGATCCAGTGGATCTGGTGTCTATATAATACAGTACAGTACACTATATAGTGTACTGTACTGTATTTTTAACTTTTCACTAGTCTGGTCAGACTTCTGCCTTTAGTGATCGAAACTTCGCAGGGTGTACATGTACGCCCCTGGTCCTTAAGTACCAGGACATAAGGGAGTACATGTACACCCTGTGTCCTAAAGAGGTTAAAGGGATTCTGTCACCTAGTTTTAGCCTATAGAGCTGCGGACATGCACTGCTAGATTGCCACTAGCATGTCCACTATATACAGTCGTGGCCAAATGTTTAGAGAATTACTTAAATATTGGTATTGGAAAAGTTGCTGCTTAAGTTTTTATAATAGCAATTTGCATATACTCCAAAATGTTATGAAGAGTGATCAGATGAATTGCATAGTCCTTCTTTGCCATGAAAATTAACTTAATTCCCAAAAAAACTTTCCACTGCATTTTATTGCTGTCATTAAAGGACCTGCTGAGATCATTTCAGTAATCGTCTTGTTAACTCAGGTGAGAATGTTGATGAGCACAAGGCTGGAGATCATTATGTCAGGCTAATTGGGTTAAAATGGCAGACTTGACATGTTAAAAGGAGGGTGATGCTTGAAATCATTGTTCTTCCATTGTTAACCATGGTGACCTGCAAAGAAACGCGTGCAGCCATCATTGTGTTGCATAAAAATGGCTTCACAGGCAAGGATATTGTGGCTCAACAATTTATAGGATCATCAAGAACTTCAAGGAAAGAGGTTCAATTCTTGTTAAGAAGGCTTCAGGGCATCCAAGAAAGTCCAGCAAGCACCAGGATCGTCTCCTAAAGAGGATTCAGCTGTGGGATCGGAGTGCCACTAGTGCAGAGCTTGCTCAGGAATGGCAGCAGGCAGGTGTGAGCGCATCTGCACGCACAGTGAGGCGAAGACTTTTGGAAAATGGCCTGGTGTCAAAAAGGGCAGCAAAGAAGCCACTTCTCTCCAAAAAAAAACATCAGAGACAGATTGATCTTCTGCAGAAAGTATGGTGAATGTACTGCTGAGGACTGGGGCAAAGTCATATTCTCCGATAAAGCCTCTTTCCGATTGTTTGGGGCATCAGGAAAAAGGCTTGTCCGAAGAAGAAAAGGTGAGCGCTACCATCAGTCCTGTGTCATGCCAACAGTAAAGCATCCTGAGACCATTCATGTGTGGGGTTGCTTCTCATCCAAGGGAGTGGGCTCACTCACAATTTTGCCCAAAGACACAGCCATGAATAAAGAATGGTACCAAAATACCCTCCAACAGCAACTTCTTCCAACAATCCAATAACAGTTTGGTGAAGAACAATGCATTTTCCAGCACGATGGAGCACCGTGCCATAAGGCAAAAATGATAACTAAGTGACTCGGGGACCAAAACGTTGGCATTTTGGGCTCATGGCCTGGAAACTCCCCAGATCTTAATCCCATTGAGAACTTGTGGTCAATCCTCAAGAGGCGGGTGGACAAACAAAAACCCACTTATTCTGACAAACTTCAAAAAGTGATTATAAAAGAATGGGTTGCTATCAGTCAGGAATTGGCCCAGAAGTTGATTGAGAGTAAGCCCAGTCAAATTGCAGAGGTCCTGAAAAAGAAGGGCCAACACTGCAAATACTGACTCTTTGCATAAACATCATGTAATTGTCTATAAAAGCCTTGGAAACGTATGAAGTGCGTGTAATTATATTTCACTACATCACAGAAACAACTGATCCTCCAGATCTCCTCCTTGCTCCCTCAACGTCACACTGAGCGCCGTATTATCATGCATGCGCAAATACGCCACATGTTAGTGCAGGCATAGTGTTCTGTGCACCTGCATAGTCCATTTTTGTCTTGTTCCTTATTTATGTGAAGGGTTTTTTCAGGTGTAATGATAGTCCAGGTCTCAGAGCCTCTTATCAGTGCGTGTTAGACAGTCCATTTCCTTGTCTGTGGGATGAGCTTTGACACTAGGGTCTCCTCCTCTCACTGGTCTGCAGATCATTGCATCAGCCCTGCTGGTTGGTCGGGAAGTCTTGGGCAGATGATTACCTTTGAGATCCAACCCTGGACTGCCGTAGTACTGGCAGAAGGACCTTGTTCATCATGGCAGACCAGTGGTTGAAGCCCTTTCTTGTTGGGTGACAGTCAGGTCACCGAAAACTGTTTCTTATCACACCTAGTGTCATTGACTTGGGCAGCCCCTGGGCGTTTCTGAGGCTGCCAGTCGCGGCTCTGTTTAACAGCTGATACAACCTGCACTTAGTGAAGATGGACTTGAACAGTTCCATACAGTCTAGAAGATATCAATTAAAAAACTCAGTCCATAATTTTAAACTAAGCTCATGTCAGGGAAAGCTGTTATTGGGGTGGTTTCCTCTCCACATCTGCATCAAATAGATCAAGTTAAACAAACAAAAGTCCTTGAACTTTTGTTGGTCCAACAATGTATTTAAATAATACTTTCCAATGATACCATAGAGGTCCTCTGTCAAAGCAAAATAAACTGGTAAACCCTAAACCCAGTCTAATTATATGCATACTAAAGACCAACCATTTCAGTACCAAGCCACTTTTCACCTTAAATCCCAGGCCAATTTTTGCAAATCTGACATGTGTCACTTTATGTGATAATAACTTTGGAACAATTTTACTTATCCAGGCCATTCTGAGATTGTTTTCTCGTGGCACATTGTACTTCATAACAGTGGTAAATTTGAGTCAATATATTGTTTATTTATAAAACTCCCAAATTTACCAAAAATGTTAACAAAATTCATAATATTCAAAATTTGAATTTCTCTACTTTTAAGACAGATAGTAATGCCTCATACAATAGTTATCAATCAATATTCCCCATATGTCTGCTTTATGTTGTTATCCTATTTTTTTAGGACGTTAGAAGGCTTCGAATTTAAGAAGCAATTTTTCCAATTGTCAACTAAATTTCCAAAAACATTTTTGTAAGCACCAATTCAGTTATAAAGTGATTTTGAGAGGCTTGTGTAATGAAAACCAAACATAAATGACCCCATTTTAGAAACTACACCCCTCAAATTATTCAAAACTGATGTTACAAGCTTTATTAACCCTTGAGGTGCTCCCCAAGAATTAAAGGAAATGGAGGTAATTTTTTTTGGTAGATTTTTTTTGTTAATCAATTTTTTTCTGCAACACAGAAGGGTTAACAGCAAAATAAACCTGAATATACAGGGTGGGCCATTTATATGGATACACCTTAATAAAATGGGAATGGTTGGTGATATTAACTTTTTGTTTGTGGCACATTAGTATATGTGAGGGGGGAAACTTTTCAAGATGGGTGGTGACCATGGCGGCCATTTTGAAGTTGGCCATTTTGAATCCAACTTTAGTTTTTTCAATAGGAAGAGGGTCATGTGACACATCAATCTTATTGGGAATTTCACAAGAAAAACAATGGTGTGCTTGGTTTTTACGTAACTTTATTCTTTCATGAGTTATTTACAAGTTTCTGACCACTTAGAAAATGTGTTCAATGTGCTGCCCATTGTGTTGGATTGTCAATGAAACCCTCTTCTCCCACTCTTCACACACTGATAGCAACACCGCAGGAGAAATGCTAGCACAGGCTTCCAGTATCCTTAGTTTCAGGTGCTGCACATCTCGTATCTTCACAGCACAGACAATTGCCTTCAGATGACCCCAAAGATAAAAGTCTAAGGTCCCTTTCACACGGGCGAGTTTTCCGCGCGGGTGCAATGCGTGAGGAGGACGCATTGCACCCGCACTGAATCCTGACCCATTCATTTCAATGGGTCTGTGTACATGAGCGTTTTTTTTCACGCATCACTTGTGCGTTGCGTGAAAATCGCAGCATGTTCTATATTCTGCGTTTTTCACGCAGCCCTAGCCCCATAGAAGTGAATGGGGCTGCGTGAAAACGCATTGCATCCGCAAGCAGGTGCGGATGCGCTATGCTTTTCACTGATGGTTGCTAGGAGATGTTGTTTGTAAACCTTCAGTTTTTTATCACGCGCGTGAAAAACGCATCAAAACGCATTGCACCCGCGCGTAAAAAACTGAACAACTGAACGCAATCGCAGGCAAAACTGAATGGCTTTGCCTGTGAAATCGCACAGTTTTCCCTGAACGCATCCGCAACGCATCCGGACCAAATCCGGACACGCTCGTGTGAAAGAGGCCTAAGGGGATCAGATCAGGAGACCTTGGGGGCCATTCAACTGGCCCACGATGACCAATCAACTTTCCAGGAAACTGTTCATCTAGGAATGCTCGGACCTGACACCCATAATGTGGTGGTGCACCATCTTGCTGGAAAAACTCAGGGATACGTGCCAGCTTCAGTGCATAAAGAGGGAAACACATCATCATGTAGCAGTTTCGCAAATCCAGTGGCCTTGAGGTTTCCATTGATGAAGAATGGCCCCACGATCTTTGTACCCCATTTACCACACCATACCATCAATTTTTTTGTTCCAACAGTCTTGGAGGGATCTATCCAATGTGGGTTGGTGGTGCGGTGTTGCTATCAGTGTGTGAAGACAATCCAACACAATGGGCAGCACATTGAACACATTTTCTAAGTAACATACATAGTAACATAGTATATAAGGCCGAAAAAACACTTTTGTCCATCCAGTTCGACCTGTTTCCTGCAAGTTGATCCAGAGGAAGGCAAAAAACCCCTGTGAGGTAGAGCCAATTTTCCCCACTTAAGGGGAAAAAATTCCTTCCTGACTCCAATCAGGCAGTCAGAATAACTCCCTGGATCAACGACCCATCTTTAGTAGCTATAGCCTGAAATATTATTACGCTCCAGAAATACATCCAGGCCCCTCTTGAATTCCTTTATTGTACTCACCATCACCACCTCCTCAGGCAGAGAGTTCCATAGTCTCACTGCTCTTACCGTGAAGAACCCTTTTCTATGTTTGTGTACAAACCTTCTTTCCTCCAGACGCAGAGGATGTCCCCTCGTCACAGTCACAGTCCTGGGGATAAATAGATGATGGGAGAGATCTTTGTACTGACCCCTGATATATTTATACATAGTTATTAGATCTCCCTCAGTCGTCTTTTTTTCTAGAGTGAATAACCCTAATTTTGATACCCTTTCAGGGTACTGTAGATCCCTCATTCCAGTTATTACTTTAGTTGCCCTCCTCTGAACCCTCTCTAGCTCTGCTATGTCTGCCTTGTTCACGGGAGCCCAGAACTGTACACAGTACTCCATGTGTGGTCTGACTAGTGATTTATAAAGTGGTAAGACTATATTTTCATCACGGGCATCTATGCCCCTTTGATGCAAACCCATTATCTTATTGGCCTTAGCAGCAGCTGCCTGACACTGGTTTTTACAGCTTAGTTTGTTATTTATTAAAATTCCTAGATCCTTTTCCATGTCAGTGTTACTGAGTGTTTTACCATTTAGTATGTACGGGTGACTTGCATTATTCCTTCCCATGTGCATAACTTTACATTTGTCAGTGCTAAACCTCATCTGCCATTTCTCTGCCCAAGCCCCCAATCTATCCAGATCCCTCTGTAGCAGAAAACTGTCCTCTTCAGTGTTAATTACTTTACACAGTTTAGTGTCATCTGCAAAATTGATATATTACTGTGCAAGCCTTCTACAAGATCATTAATAAATATATTGAAGAGAATAGGGCCCAATACTGAACCCTGAGGTACCCCACTAGTGACCGTGACCCAATCTGAGTGTGTACCGTTAATAACCACCCTCTGCTTTCTATTACTGAGCCAGTTACTTACCCACATACAGATATTTTCTCCTAGTCCAAGTGTTCTCATTTTATATACTAACCTTTTATGTGGTACAGTGTCAAATGCTTTGGAGAAGTCCAGATATACGACATCCATTGATTCGCCTCTGTCAAGTCTAGAACTTACCTCCTCATAGAAACTGATTAAATTAGTTTGACATGACCGATCCCTCATGAAGCCATGCTGATATGGTGTAATTTGCTTATTTTCATTGAGATACTCCAAGATAGCATCTCTTACAAAACCTTCAAACAGTTTACCCACAACAGATGTTAAACTTACCGGCCTATAATTTCCAGGCTGGTCAGAAACTTGTAAATAACTCATGAAAGAATAAAGTTACATTAAAACCAAGCACACCATTGTTTTTCTTGTGAAATTCCCAACAAGTTTGATGTGTCACATGACCCTCTTCGTATTGTAAAACCAAAAGTTGGATTCAAAATGGCAACTTCAAAATGGCCGCCATGGTCACCACCCATCTTGAAAAGTTTCCCCCCCTCACATATACTAATGTGCCACAAAGAGGAAGTTAATATCACCAACCATTCCATTTTATTAAGGTGTATCCATATAAATGGCCCACCCTGTACATTACTCAGATTCTGTAGTTTACATAAATACCCCATATGAGGGTAAACTGCTCTATGGGCACGTGGCAGTGGTCAGAAGCAAAGGAGCGCCATATGGATTTTGGAGGCAGATTTTGCTAGGAAGTTTTTAGGCACCATTTTGTATTTGAAGAGACCCTGACATACCCCTACAGTGGAAACCCTCAAATAGTGACCCATTTTGGAAACTTCACCCCCTAAAGAATATATTAAGGGGGGTACTGAGCACTTTGACCCCCTTAGTGTTTTACAGAATTTGGAAACACTTGGCTGTGAAAATGAAAAGTTTTAGTTCTTCCAATAAAATGTTGGTTTAGCCCGATATTTTTCATTTTCACAAGGGGTAACAGAAGAAAAATCACCCAATAATGTGTTACCCATTTTCTCCTGCTGTGAGGGCACATGGCAGGATTTAGAACGGAAGGAGCGCCATATGGCTTTTGCAGGGCAGATTTTGATGGATTGATTTGCGGGTGCTATTGGTTTTTAATTTTGAGTGATTGTCTTATGGCGGGGGATAATTTTTTGCTGTATGAGGTGATGTTTTCATTTGTATGATTTTGGGGTACATAAGACTTTTTGATCCCTTGGTATTACACTTTTTGTGAGACAAGGTGAAAAAAAGTCTCTTTTAGCATATTAAAATATTTTTTTTTTACAGCATTCCCCTGAGGGGCTAGCTCATGTGATATTTTTATAGAGCAGGTTGTTACTGATGCAGCGATACCCAATGTGTCTATTTCTTTTCTTCATTTTTGCTACATTTTACACAGTGAAAGCCGTTTGGAACAGAATAAAATCTTGTTTTTGTGTTGCCATTTTCTGAGAGCCATATTTTTTTATTTTTCGTATTTTTCATTTATTGTCTTAGATAGTGTCTCATTTTTTGTGGAATGAGATAGTGGTTAGATTGGTACCATTTTGGGCTAAGTACGCTTCTTTGATCACTTGGTATTACACTTTGTGTGAGGCAAGGTGACAAGAAAATGACTGTTTTAATTTTTTTATAGGGGTGGATCATGTGATATTTCTATAGAGCTGGTCGATACATACCTAATATGTAAACTTTTCTTTTTTATTCTTATTTTTTGCAAGTCTTTTCAACTTTAGTTTGGGAAAAGGCCGCATTTTTTACTTGAAACTTTAAATTTTTTGTTTGTAAAAACTTATTTTTGTAACTTTTTTTTTACTTTACTTTTTTTTGTCCCACTCTGGGACTTCAACTTTTGGGGGTCTGTATTGTTATGTTTTGGCTGTAAGTGTATTACACTGTGTAATACACTACAGCCTTCCTGTCTGTGAGATCGAGGGGGCTGGATCTAACAGACTGACATGGAAGGAAGCACGATACCTAAGGAAGGGTACAGCAGCGCGGGGACCAGATGGACACCCCGGAACCTGTGAGGATAGTGCACATGCTGCGATTAGCGCTGACCGCAGTAGTGCAAGTGTTAATGCGCCTACATCGTTTTTTTCTCAGGTGCCAGCGCATACAGCAGGGGACCGGCATTGTTTTTATTTTTTACGACGTTCACCTGACAGGGTGGATCATGTGATATTTTTATAGAACTGGTCGATACGGACGCGGCGATACATAATATGTATATTTTACTTTTTTTTCCCTATTTTTCCCAATTGTTTTAAACTTTATTTTGGGAAAAGAATGCTTTTTTTTACTTGAAACTTTGAACTTTTTATTTGTTATACTTTATTTTTTAAACTTTTTTTTTTTTACTTTTTTTTTTGTCTCACTCTGGGACTGGGACTTCAACTTTTGGGGGTCTGATACAATGCATTATAATCTGTATTGTAATGTATTGGCTGTAAGTGTATTACACTGTAATACACTTACAGCCTTCCTGCCTGTGAGATCCAGGGGGCTGGATCTCACAGGCTGACAGAGAAGGCCGCACGATGCCTAAGGAAGGCATTGGGCTGCCATCCCAGCGATTGGGTCCCCATCACAGTAGTGCCAATGGACACCTGGGATCCATGAGGATATCGCACATGTCACGGTCAGTGCTGACCACGGCAGTGCAAGTGTTAATGCGTCGGCATCTGTGTTTTCGCCGATGCAGGCGCATACAGCAGGGGTCTGGCTATCAGTGACTGCTAGACCCCTGCAGCTGATCGGGCGGGCGCAGCTCCTGCAGCCACCCGATCAGCGCGCCATAGTTGGAGGATAGCTGGGATTTCAGACACATTTCCCAGGGCTGTACATATACAGTGCTGGTATCCTACGGGTTAATATTAATAATACTTCAAAACAAACATACATATTATTTTTACAACTAATAGAGATCTTTGTCTTCATACTTTAACACATTAAACAATAGCAATGCACTGATATCTTTTTTAATGTAAAACATTTTAACCAATTATAATCATAATAAAACACAACACCATTAATATCATTTTTATTAATGACCCTTCTTAACCCCTTAAGGACACGGCCCTATTTCACCTTAAGGACCAGGCCATTTTGTTCAAAATCTGACCACTGTCACTTTAAGTGTGAATAACTTTAAAACGCTTTTACTTACCCAGGCCGTTCTGAGATTGTTTTTTGATCACATATTATACTTCACGACACTACTAAAATTGGGTCAAAAAAGTAAAATTTTTTGCATAAAAAAATACAAATTTTACAAAAAATTTGGAAAATTTAGCAAATTTTAAAGTTTCAGCTTTTCTACTTCTATAATACATAGTAATACCCCCCAAAAAAGGGATGACTTTACATTCCCCATATGTCTCCTTCATGTTTGGAGCATTTGGGGAATGCCATTTTAATTTTTGGGGATGTTACATAGCTTAGAAGTTTAGAAACAAATTTTGAAATTTTTCAGAAATTTTCCAAATCCCACTTTTTATGGACCAGTTCAGGTCTGAAGTCACTTTGTGAGACTTACATAATAGAAACCACCCAAAAATGACCCCATTTTAGAAAGTACACCCCTCAAAGTATTCAAAACTGATTGTACAAACGTTGTTAACCCCTTAGGTGTTCCACAACAGTTCATGGAAAATGGAGATAAAATTTCAGAATTTCAATTTTTTGGAAAATTTTCCATTATAATCCAATTTTTCCAGTAATAAAGTAAGGGTTAACTGTCAAACAAAACTCAATGTGGGTTGCCCTGATTCTCTAGTTTACAGAAACACCCCATATGTGGTCCTAAACTACCGTTTGGCCAAACGGGAGGACATTGAAGGAGGGGAACGCCATATGGGTTTTGAATGGCAGATTTTATGGGACTGTTTTTTTAACACCATGTCCTATTGCAAGCCCCCTGATGCACTCCTAGCATAGAAATTCCAAAAAGTGACTCCATCTAAGAAAGTACACCCCTCAAGGTATTCAAAGCTGGGTTTACAAACGTTGTTAACCCTTTGGGTGTTCCACAACAGTTCATGGAAGATGGAGAAACAATTTTGGAATTTAGAATTTTTGGAAAATTTTCCATTATAATCCATTTTTTTCAGTAATAAAGTAAGGGTTAACTGCCAAACAAAACTCAATGTGGGTTGCCCTGATTCTCTAGTTTACAGAAACACCCCATATGTGGTCCTAAACTACTGTTTGGCCAAATGGGAGGACATTGAAGGAGGGGAACGCCATATGGGTTTTGAATGGCAGATTTTGCGGGACTGTTTTTTTTAACACCATGTCCTATTGCAAGCCCCCCTGATGCACCCTAGCATAGAAATTCCAAAAAAGTGACTCCATCTAGGAAAATACACCCCTCAAGGAATTCAAAGCTGGGTTTACAAACGTTGTTAACCCTTTAGGTGTTCCACAACAGTTCATGGAAGATGGAGAAACAATTTTGGAATTTAAATTTTTTGGAAAATAATCCATTTTAACCCTTACTTTATTACTGGGAAAAATGGGTTAACAGCCAAACAAAACTCAATATGAGTTGCCCTGATTCTGTAGTTTGCAGAAACACCCCATATGTGGTCCTAAACTACTATATGGCTAAACGGCAGGACATTGAAGAAGGGGAACGCCATATGGTTTTTGGAAGGCAGATTTTGCTGGACTGGTTTATTTACACCATGTACCCTTTCAAGCCCCCTGCTGCACCCCTAGAGTAGAAACTCCATAAAAGTGACCCCATCTAGGAAACTACAGGATATGGTGGTTGTTGTTTTGGGTTTATTGTAGGGTAAATTTGATTTTTGGTTGCTCTATATTACACTTTTTTGAGGCAATATAACAAAAATGGAAATTCTAAAATTGTTTCTACATTCGCCATTAAGTTTTGTGGAACACCTAAAGGGTTAACAAAGTTTGTAAAGTAATTTTTGAATACCTTGAGGGGTGTAGTTTTTTAGATGGGGTCACTTTTTGGAGTTTCTAGTCTAGGCTACATCAGGGGGGCTTCTAATGGGACATGGTATAAAAATAAAAATCTGCCTTCCAGAAACCATGTGGCGTTCCCTTCGTTCTATGCCCTGCCTTGTGGCTATATAGCCATTTACAACCACATATGGGGTGTTTCTGCAAACTACAGAATCAGGGCAATAAATATTTCGTTTTTTTTTACTGTTAACCCTTGCTTTATTACCGGAAAATATGGTTTAAAATGGAAATTTTGCCAAAAAATGGGTGTTTTGGCACCGTTTTTATTTTATTTTTTTAACACCGTTCATTCGAGGGGTTGGGTCTAATGTTATTTTTATAGGGCAGATTATTACGGATGCGCCGATACATAATATGTCTACTTTTTATTTATTTATTCAGATTTTACACTATATTATCATTTTAGGAACAAAAAATTGATAATTTTACTATCTCCATAGCCTGGCAGCTGCAGTTTTTTTTTGGGGGGAGGGACTATATAATGTAGGGGCTCATTTTTTGTGGGATGAGATGGCGGTTTTATTGGCACTATTTGGGGGTGCATACGACTTTTTGATCGCTCGCTATTACACTTTTTTTGATGTTAGGTGACAATAAAAATGACTTTTTGGACATAGTTTTTATTTAATTTTTTTTAAGTCATTTTTCCAAGGGGTTGGGTCAAATTTTATTTTTATAGAGCAGATTTTTACAGACGCGGCGATGCCCAATATGTATGGCTCTCAGACTTAGAAGACACTAAAACAGGCATCCTCAAACTGCGGCCCTCCAGATGTTGTAAAACTACAATTCCCACTATGCCCTGCTGATAGCTGTAGCTGGGCATGCTGGGAGTTGTAGTTTGACAACATCTGGAAGGCCGCATTTTGAGGATGCCTGCACTAAAACTAGTATCATTTTTGGAAAAAAAAATGTTTCTGTGCCTCCAAAGTCCGAAAGCCATAGTTTTTTATGTTCTATGGGAGACTGCCGGGAATTATAAAAATTTAGTACTCCATGGAAGTGTGATACTCCCTGAAGCAATTGATAACGCAGAGGCCCGGATGATCGGGGCACGTGTCACATTGAGTGATGGTGTCCTTCCGTATCCCCCTCTTGTGACACACTCTGCATCTTTTTTGGGTTCATCCCATTTTTCCAGTATGGGGGAATCACACCTGGAAAATGTTGGCCAGGGACGACCCGGGCGCCTCCAATTCCCGAGGTACTCCGACCTGCTCTTTCCCGGTCTGAAAAGATCAGGTCTTTGAGGACTGCCTCATAGAACTGGAGGTACATCTCTGTGCTGCCAGCGCTTTGGGATAGTACAAAAGCGTTGTACATGGTAACCTGCACCATGTAGACCGCAACTTTTTTGTACCATGCCCGGGTTTTCCGCATGGCATTATATGGTTGGAGAACTTGATCAGATAGATCAACTCCACCCATATACCGATTGTAGTCGATGATACAATCGGGCTTGAGGACCATTGCCGTGGTACCTCGCACAGAGACTGGGGTGGTGCCGTTACCATGGATTGTGGTCAGCATAAGGACATCCCTCTTGTCCTTATACCTGACCAACAGCAGGATAGGTACCTGGAAGGGGTGGGCAGGGAGGCCGCGCTGATTTTTCTGCACGGTCCCACAAGCGAACGTGGATCTGGCGTAGAGGGCCTGATACAAGGGAATACTGGTATAAAAGTTATCCACGTACAGGTGGTAACCCTTATCCAGTAGTGGGTACATAAGATCCCACACGAGTTTCCAGCTAACACCCAGAGTGGGGGGACATTCTGGGGGTTCAATACGGGAATCTCGCCCCTCGTACACATGAAATTTGTAAGTGTACCCTGAGGTACTCTCACAAATTTTGTACATTTTGACGCCATACCTCGCCCGCTTAGTGGGAATGTATTGGTTGAAACTGAGTCTCCCCTTGAAAGCAACGAGAGACTCATCAACCGCGACCTCCCTTCCAGGTACGTAGGCCTGTGCAAACTTGGCCCCGAAATGATCTATGACCGGCCGTATCTTGTACAGCCGGTCATAGGCAGGATCACCTCGGGGGGGACATGCTGCATTATCTGCATAATGCAGGCATTTCCGGATGGCGTCAAACCGTGAGTGAGTCATGGCCATACTGTACAGTGGGGTCTGGTAGAGGATGTCCCCACTCCAGTATTGCCTGACGCTCGGTTTTTGCACTAGACCCATATGCAGCACGAGGCCCCAAAACGTCCTCATCTCGGCTGCACTGACCGGGTCCAGCCACCGGGTCTAGCCAAAAAGGAGCCTGGGTGCTGAGTGACGAACTGTTGGGCGTACAGATTCGTCTGCTCCACCATCAGATTCACCAGTGGGTCACTGAAAAAAAAACTAAAAAAGTAAATTTAAGTAAATCCCACTGTGGGAATCTGGATTCCTGGATTGCAGGTGGCAGAGGGGGGTGGCGCGGGTGGGGGGGTGGCGGGAGGGGGGGGGGATCAGCACCCCTGGGTGGGTTTAGGGTCTCACAGCTAAGTGCTGTGGACCCCAACCACCACAGGCAGAACTAAAATATATATTTTTTTTTTTAACCTAACACCTAACTGTCCCTCCTATCCCTGCCTAAAATACCTCTCCCTCACTGACCCTAACCTACCTGATGGGTGCAGGAGGGTGCAGGAGGGTGATGGAAGCTGAAGGGGGGGGTCACAGGAGCGGTGCAGCACGGTCCTCACACGGGGGCAGCGGCAGCAGGAAGAGGAGGGGAGAGAGGAGCGCCGGGAGTTTGAATCCCCCGCCTCTCTCCCCGGACCAATCAACTCGAGGCACCGCCACCACCGCCCCCAATTCAAGAACGGTGATTGGTGGTGTGATATCACGCCACCGATCACCGTTCTTTTCCGATTCATCGGGTCACCGGAGACCCGAATGGACCGGAAAAGCAGCAAACCGCAGGTCTGAATTGACCTGCGGTTTTCTGCAATCGCCGATACGGGGGGGTCACATGACCCCCCTCAGCGTTGTCACAGGATACCCGCTGAATGATTTCAGCCGACATCCTGTTTCTTTTAACCCCTTCAGCGCCGCACTCGCATTTTTTTCACATGACGTACCGGTACGTCATGTGTCCTTAAGGACTCGGGAAACATGCCATACCGGTACGTCATGTGTCCTAAAGGGGTTAAGATATCCATTGCTATTTGGTGTTTACTCTGCACTCAATACCCTTTAGCATTTTGGTTTACAGAAGTACCCATCTTTTCTTACTATGGAAATGAATATACTTTTTTTCATGAAGGAACACAGGACTTCTCATCTTTTATGGGGGTGTCTTGTAACTAGGGGATGGTTACAGGGGCTGTCTTTGTGTCTGTCTGTCTGTGATATCTACCCTGTCCTCCTCCCTCCCCTCTAGGTCATTTAAGTCTACTCCTTCTGGTCGGATGGTGCGATCCTGCCTCTTTTAGTTAGTCTAGTCTCAACTGTTCATGAGGACAGATCTCTGATGTTAGCACAACATTTAACATAAAACATGTAACCACAAACATCGAAATAAACAGATCTGACAATACAGACATGAACACATGAAGGGCCCATGAGAAACATTTAATTGAATTCAATTAAAAAATGTAGAGCTCAATCAAAAATGTTGTCACCAATAAAAACCGAAAAAATAAAAATTCCCAATGTGCATGATATAAAAAACACAAATATTGTACTCCATACAAATTCAAGTTTCCATGTATTAATTTCTTACTGCAGCATCATTTATTCATATTTATACACAGCTCATAACCATGCCCATATTCCGGGAGCACAGACTGCACTCACAGCTCTGCTGAGCATCCATCAGGTTCTTCACAACTTCACACATATTCAACACAACTACAACTTAAAGCCACACCCATTCACACTCCATTGAATGATTTATAACTGTCATACCAGATGCACAGCGTTTCATATTTCAAAAATTTACAGCACAAAGAAACACAGCTTTTCTGGAAACAAATAAACACTCTACACCCAGAATTACTAATAACCTCTGTTGCTGTTCTGCCATTTTTTCCAACACCTTCTGGTCTTCAATCTGTGAACAATCAAAATCTTATAACAAGTCAGCATACACGTTATAATGATAAAACAATTTTTGTTAAAACTGAATCATTTTATATTGGTGGTGACTCAATTGGTGGGGCACCTTTATATAATAATTTTCCTTTAGGGCTGGGTTCCCACATTACAATCAGCTGCTTGGGAAAGAAGAAATAAAAAATATTAAATCTTCACCTTTGTGTGCCTTCTAAAAGGGTATTGCATCACTTACAAAACACATTCTATACTGTCTTTGTCTTACTCCTGATACCCCCCCCCCCTCCCTTCTTCATAGTCACTTTTGCATTGCGCAGAATCCAACATGTCTTATCTAAGGAATGTTTGTCTAGCAAGCTATATGTCTCTTAAGTCTTTTCTGTTAAGGCTGGGGGATGGAATCAGCCCACCACAGCTGTCAGCCACCCTTTTCTGTCTCTTCTCTATCAAGAACCCATCCAACGTTCCTGGGACTTCGGCAAAGGGATTAAAACAGAGCTAGACAATCAGACTAGAAGGATGATGGATGGGGCAATAAAATACCACTATCTGTGTTCATCTATATACCTTAAAAGCCCAGACACGCCAACCCTTGTTCCAAGGTAGGGCATTGTTCAAGGACACATTTCTTTTCTTACCATATTCAACTTTATACATACACCAGACAATATTTAATCTTTTTGATCAACATATCTTCTCACACGCTAGAAACAAGAACTATTTCAACAGAAATATATTTCTAACACCTCCATCTTCTTATTCTTAGTGCCAGCCACAGATCTATTGGCACATACAAATTACAATGCTTATTAATTAACTGACAGTCCTTAATAGTCCCTGCTGTACACACTTACCATCCTTTACTGCTCTATTCTCTAATGCTTTGGCCATAGGTCTTTCCTACGTGGACATACACACATAGCATTAGGGTAACAAAACAAAACTTCAACAGTTAATTTCTGAACATTTAACACAAGTGCCTTTCTGATTGTATACACTTGGGTGCTTTCTCTCTTGCTGGTGCCATAAATAAACTTCTTGACACTGCTCAGTTTTCCAAGTCATTAGAACCCCCCTTAACATCACAGGAGCCCTGATGTCCACAGTCTGCAAGCTCTTACTTCACAGAGTCTTACAAATTTTCATTTAAATCTGCTCAGTTCTACAACTTTCAAAATAACATTTACAGATTCTACTAAGCCTGCTACAGCTCCACTCACAGCTCATAGCAGATTTGCACAACATGTGCAACTCTAATAATCTGCCTGAAGATTATTAATTCCCGCAAATGACTGGGTTCCTATTCGGAGTGTAAACTAACCTATCTCTATGTAACACCCTATCAATGATAAGCATATTAATTTGCTCAAATCCCACTTCTGACACCAAGTGTTACATAACATGAATTCAAAAGATTTGAGAATGAATAAGCTTATGCAGGCTTAGTGAATAAATATATTTACTAAGTGTGATTAAATATACGATAACACAAACAAATCACATAAAGAATAATAAAAAGTAAATAAACATCACTAGCCTACATGGGGTGGAGACTCTGTTGATCATGCTATAACCCATGGCTGTCAACCACGTTATAACACATAACCGACCCCCAGGGTGTACAAGAGATAGGGCAAGTCATACTTACATATTGCCTAGGATGAAAAGCCTGGTGGAATCAAAATTAATTTGTTAGTTCAGACCACACTTATTATTTATCAGCCCCTCTTCCACTGTGCATCATGCAGGAATGTGTTGTTATCAGCACAGTGGGGGATGGGTACTATCTCTAACCCACTTCATTACAAGGAAAACTTGTAAATAGTGATGAGGGAGCACCAAAGTCTTCGGGTGTTCGGGTACTCGGTCCGAACACATAGCGATATTCGTGCGATCAGCCGAGCACCCGAGTATAATGGAAGTCAATGGGAGACAACCAGGCACCCCCTGCTCGGATGAGGGGAGGGTGTCTGGTCCATTGGAAAAGGTCAGAAAGTGGAACAACATGGGGACCATGTCTGGGTGCATCTTGGACTTCAATGTTGCTGCTGGGAACCATGTTGTCCCAGTTGTCCGCCACTTTTACATAGCGATAAAATCACGCCCAAAATCACGCCCCCTAAAAACAAAACAAAAAAACATTTTTAGAGGTAAAATTATTAGGAAACATTCTTTCCTGTATATTCAATTGAATATACAGTTCAAATGCTGCCAAAAATTACAAGGAAGAAGCACTCCAATACAGCCTGTATATAACATAAAGAAGGGACTCATTCAAATGGTGCTACAATTGTTCAGGTACACTGCTACACTCATAAAGCCTATGCACTAAGTGAAAGGGCTGGCAAAAATTACAAGGAAGCGGCACTACAATACACCCTTTATTACTCATAAAGGAGGGCATCATACACACCCTTGAAAAATCATGATTGATGGCCTGCTGGTTACCCTCTAAAACATTATAGTTGATGGCCTGAAGGTGAGCGGAACCTATAAAAAATTGTAGTGAGGGCCGGACGAGAGTGAACCCCATAAAACATTGCAATGATGGCCTACAGGTAAGTAGACAGTATAAAACATTAGAGGTGAGGGCCTGAAGGTTAGCAGGTCGTATAAAACATTGGAGGTGAGGGCCTGAAGGTGATCAAACCCCATAAAACATTGCAGTAATGGCCTACAGGTCAGCAGACTGTATAAAAAATTGGAGTGGAAGGCCTGAAGGTGATCGAACACCATAAAACATTGCAGTAATGGCCTACAGGTGAGCAGACCGTATAAAACATTGGAGGTGAGGGCATGAAGGTGATTGAACCCCATCAAAATTTGCAGTAATGGCCAACAGATGAGCAGACCGTATAGAACATTGGAGGTGAGGGCCTGAAGGTGAGCAGACCCTACAAAACACTGTACTGATGGCATATATACTGTATGGAAGAGGAGGCAGATGAGAAAACAAGATTCAAACATATACCCTTTTTTTGTGGTGAAAATGGTGCATCTGAATCTTGTGGATTGAGTACATTATAAAGCATACATTTAAATTGCGTTTTTTGTTCCTCATTAGCTCAGCTTTCCTCTGGTGGAGTGGAGAAGTCAGGGGCAATCCAGGCCTTGTTCATTTTTATCTGAGTCAACCTGTCAGCATTGTCAGTGGACAAGCGGATATCTGTTATAATGCCACCAGCATCACTAAATACACGCTCAGACAATACGCTGGCGACAGGGCAGGCCAGCACCTCCAAGATGTAGAGCACAAGTTCGTGCCACATGTTCAGCTTGGACACCCAGTAGTTGTAAGGCACTGAAGGATCATTTTGGACGCTAACACGGTCTGCAATGTATTTCTTCACCATCATTTAAAACATTTCCCTCCTTGTAGCACTAGGCGGCGCTTCAGGGTGAGGTTGCTGGCGGGGTGTCATGAAAGTGTCCCATGCCTTGGAAAGTGTTGCCCTGCCTCTTTTGGAACTGCTGAGTGTTCCCCTTGTCTCCCTTCCTCAGTTGCCTGAGGAAGTACGGACTCTGGCGGCCGCATTGTCAGATGGAAAATTTTGGAGCAATCTGTCAACAAGTACCATCTGGTATTGCACCGTTTTACTCGTCTGCTACACCACAGAAATGAGAGATGAGAAGTTATCTTTGTAGTGGGGGTCGAGAAGGGTGAACCCAGTAATCTGTGTTACCTTAAATGCGTATAACGCGAGGGTCATGGGAAAGGCAGCTTAACATGAAGTCAGCAATGTTTGTATGAGTACCAACAGGCAAGACGTCGATGTCAACTTCAGGATGAATCTTCATACCCTCATCCTCCTCCACCTCCTCCTCCTCTGCCCATCCATGCTGAACAGATGTAATTAAAGTTCCATGGGTACTAACCTTTGTAGCAGAGGTAACTGTCTCCAGCTCCTCCTACTTTTCATGGCCCAATTTGCGCTGAGAAGACGAACTGGTGGAGGTCTGGCTATCACCCTGTGTCATCTTCTCCCCCATTACCTCGTCTGCCAAAATTCAAAGCATCCTCCTTAATTGTGAGCAGCAATCGTTTGAGTAGACATAGCAGTGGGATGGTTACGATGATAATCGCGTTATCGCCACTAACCATCTGTGTGGATTCATCAAAGTTTTTTAAAACCTCATATAGTTCTGACATTGATGCCCACTCCTTGCTTGTGAATAGTGGCAGTTGACTGGAAAGGCGATGATCATGTTGCAGCTGGTATTAAACTGCCCTCTGCTTCTCACAAAGCCTGGACAACATGTAGAAGGTAGAGTTCCAGCGCGTGCTCATGTCACTCATCAGTCGGTCAGCTGGAAGCCGCAAGTGCTGCTGCAGCATTGACAGACAGGCTGAAGCTGTGGACGACTTTCAGAAATGGGCACACAAGCAGCGCGCCTTCACTAGTAGCTCCTGGGGTAGGTTTTGATAAACTGCTGAACCACTAAGTTTAAGACATGGGCTAGGCATGGAATGTGTGTCAGGTTGCCGAGCTCCAAAGCCGCCATCAAGTTATGGCCATTGTCAGACACAACAATGCCTGTTTGTAGGTTGAGTGGCGAGAGCCACAGCTCGGTCTGGTCCCTTATACCCTGCCACAGCTCTGCGGCGGTGTGCTGTTTGCCCCCTAAGCAGATCAGCTTCAGCACAGCCTGTTGACGCTTACCCACAGCAGTGCTACACTGCTTCCAGCTAGCAACTGATGGCTGACTGCTGTTGGAGGTGGAAGTGGAGGAGGAGGAGGCAGAGGAGGAGAAGTGGAAGTTGGAGCCTTGCGGAGACCCTGATGGATGTAGAGTCTGCAATCCTGGGTGTTGGTAGTGCCATCCCAGGGTGCGACTCACTCCAGACCTTCACAACATTCACCCAGTGTGCGGTCAGGGAAATGTAGCGACCCTGGCCACCAGCACTTGTCCATGTTTCCGTGGTGAGGTGGATCTTCCAAGTTAGTGCGTTGTTCAGGGCACGGATGATGTTCTGGGACACATGCTGGTGTAAGGCGGGCCCGGCACACCGTGCAAAATAGTGGCGGCTGGGGACTGCCTACCGAGGGATGGCCGCCGACATCAGGCTGCAGAAGACCAAATTGTCTACAAGCCTAAATGGCAACATTTCAAGGGCCAGTTTAAAGTTGCGCATTCAGTGCTATGGCCTGTGGGCGGGTGAGTATTTGCGCTTGCATTCAAATGCCTATGTTATCGACATTTGAATGCTGCGATGGGACAGCGAAGTGGATGTTGTTGCTGTTGGTTCATGCAAAGGTCCAGGTGTAGGGCGAGGGGCATCCGGACCGCCGCCTTCGACAAGGGCGTAATACAGGGGAAGAGGTGGCAGTGGTGTGACCTCCAGACCCATATTGTGGACCACATTTTTGGGTGCTTTTTTTGCCATGTGGCGGATCATGCAGGTGGTGGTGAGGTTGCTAGTGGTCATGCCCCAGCTCATTTTGGTACGGCACAGGTTGCAAACTTCCACTCTTTTGTCATCTGCACTTTCCTCGAAAAAGCGCCATACTGCTGAAGACCTACCCCTTGGCAAGGTAGATTTACGAATGGAGGTGCTCAGTGTAATGATTGTGGGCCTGTTTGGTGTTGGCCGACATCTTCATTTTGCAAGACCACTGCCTCTTCCAGACTGTTGCGGTGCTGCGGATCCCTCCCCTTCTGTACTGCTGTCCTCGCTCGGCTTTTCACCTTCCAATGTTGGGCGAGTGACCTCATCATCCACCACCTCCTCTTCCACTTCCTTACTCTGCTCATCCTCCTGACTTAACTTACCCGCAACCTGAGTGTTTGGCAACTGTGTCTCATCATTATCCTCCTCGTGAACGGATGATTGCCGATCACCACCGTCATATTCTTGCAACTGCGAAGGCTCAAGAGTTTGCGAATCAGGGCACAATATCTCAGGTACCTCTTCAAGTGTGCTGGGCGAGAGGGCCAAATGTAATAGTGGCACTAGAAAGAGCTCCTCGGAATATCCAAGTGTGGGATCACTCGTTTGGCAAGCATCTACAGTTGTGTTCAAAATTATTCAACCCCCAATTTAGTGTACATTTGTAATTGTGTTCAGAATGAAATCTTACAAGGACTTTTTAAAGAACCAAATGCAACTAAAATGACATCAATAGTTTTTGTAATACAGTATTAAATGTTTTTTTTTGTGATTTCTTCATTGACACAATTATTCAACCCCTTAAAGACTACCACTGTTAAGCACAGAGGTTCATTCAAATGTGTTTTCGATCAGGTATTGAAAACACCTATTGGATGTCAAGGAGCCGCAATCAAGCATAATAAGCACCAATTTGGCAGATTTAAAATTACTGTGATACTCAGCTCCTTCTAGACATTTACTGGTGTGTTTACAAACATGGTGAAGTCAAGAGAATGGTCCAGGAAGACAAGAGAAGAGGTGATTTCTCTTCACAGGATGGGCAATGGCTATAAGAAGATTGCAAAGATGTTAAACATACCAAGAGACACCATAGGAAGCATCATTCGCAAATTCAAGGCAAAGGGCACTGTTGAAACGCTACCTGGTCGTGGCAGAAAGAAGATGCTGACTTTGACTGCTGTGCGCTACCTGAAGCGCAAAGTGGAGAAAAGTCCCCGTGTTACTGCTGAGGAACTGAAAAAAGATTTGTCAGATGCGGGTACTGAAGTTTCAGCTCAGACAATAAGGCGCACACTGCGTAATGAAGGCCTCCATGCCAGAACTCCCAGGCGCACCCCCTTGCTGTCTCCAAAGAATAAAAAGAGTCGACTGCAGAATGCCAAAAGTCATGTGGACAAACCACAAGAGTTTTGGGATAGTGTTCTGTGGACTAATGAAACAAAATTAGAACAGTTTGGGCCCATGGATCAACGCTATGTTTGGAGGAGGAAGAACAAGGCCTATGAAGAAAAGAACACCTTGCCTACTGTGAAGCATGGCGGGGGGTCAATCATGCTTTGGGGCTGTTTTTCTTCTACAGGTACAGGGAAGCTTCAGCGTGTGCAAGGTACCATGAATTCTCTTCAGTACCCGGAGATATTGGATGAAAATGTGATGCAGTCCGTCACAAACCTGAGGCTTGGGAGACGTTGGACCTTTCAACAGGACAATGATCCCAAGCATACCTCCAAGTCCACTAGAGCATGGTTGCAGATTAAAGGCTGGAACATTTTGAAGTGGCCATCGCACTCACCAGACTTATATCTGATTGAGAACCTCTGGTGGGACTTAAAGAAAGCAGTTGCAGCGCGCAAGCCTAAGCATGTGACTGAACTAGAGGCTTTTGCCCATGAAGAATGGGCGAAGTTACCCGTAGATCGCTGCAAGACACTTGTGTCAAGCTATGCTTCACGTTTAAAAGCTGTTATAACTGGAAAAGGATGTTGTACTAAGTACTAAGATTGAATGTCACTTGGGGGTTGAATAAAACTGATAATGATGTGAGCACAGAAAAGACATTTGTGGTTATTTCATTATAAATGCTATGTTATATTTGTCTGACTTACAAGTGCCTCTTTGATTTAATTGTAAACAAGATGACTGAAATGATCAAAATCAATGTCAAACTGGCCAAAACACTCAATTTCAGTGGGGGTTTATTTTATTTTGAACACAACTGTACATGGTGGGAGGAAGGATAGTGGGAGGAAGGATGATCAGAGAGAAGATTTGGTTGACCAGACTCTTGGCTACAGAGACTGGACCTGGAGGAAGAGAGGGTGGTGCTTAACTGACTGTAAGCATTATCTTCTGCAATCCAACCGACCAACTGTTCGCACTGGTCCGACTTTGACAGTGTAGTCCTGCCCATCTAATTTGGACATGAAGCTGGGTAAAAAAATTTCGGGTGCACTGGCAGCAGGCACAGTTTGATTGCGCCCAGGGCCTCTGCGTGCACCATCAGCATCACAACCACTTCCCAGTCCCTTTGTGCTCGCCTTCCTTATATTAATGGTTTTGTCTGTAGATGTGGCACAGATTGTTTTACTGTCCGCTAAAGACACAGTTTTCTGATGCAGGACAGTATTGGATAAAATAAAACTAATTTTGGACATTACACTAGGTCTAAGAGAATGTAATTTTTAATATACACACTGTATTGAGATGCAGATCGGTATTGGATACAAAAAAAAAACTGATTTTGGCCACTACACTAGGCCCAAGAGAATGCAATTTTTAATATACACACTGTATTCGGATGTAGTTCGGATAAAATGTATTCTCTGCTGGAGTATATACGGTTGTGGCCTAAACGCACACACAGATGTGCCCAAAACTAGTTAACTATGGCCAAAATGTAAATCACTCTCTGCTGGAGTAATTAATTTAACAGTTGCAGATTGAACGCACACACAGATGTGGCACAAGTTAGATTAATTTCCCCATAAAAAATAATTTCTCTGATGGTGCAGGGTATATCTCAGTAGCAGGCACACTAAAGTGAATAAAGCCCATTTTTATAATGTCTGCCCAACACACTGCTTTATGATGGTGCAGTGTATATCTGAGTAGCAGGCACACTATAGTGAATAAGCCCCTTTTTATAATGTCTGCCCAACACACTGCTTTATGATGGCGTATTGTAAATGTCACTAATCTGAAATCTTTCTATCACTTTGTGATGACACCTGTCCCTGATAGTGCTGAAGCAAACCCCTTCTTAAAAAAAAAGGTGCTGCACTGCTGTCAAACACATACTATAGTCCTTAAAATGACTTTTAGGTATTTCAATAAGGTTTTTGGAGTAAAATCAGTAAGTTTAGAGCAAAACGCTATCTGTCCTTGCCTACTGTCTGCTCTCCCTGACGCTGAATGATCCACTAAATTACACATTACACTATAACACAGTATTAAACAGAATTAAAGGAGAGAGAACCAATTAGTACTTAAAAAATACCCTTACAATACAGTATGAAAAGGAACACAGTGTTCCAGTAGGACAACAACCTAAAGCATATGTCGATATTGACAATGAAGTAGAAGTGTTAGATTGGCCCCCACAGTCCCCAGACCTCAAAGCAATTGAACACTTGTGGGTAGAGATGAAGAAAAAGCTGTATTCATACCCAAGTGAGTTGACCAGTATGTACCAACATTGGGAACGTGTAGAAGAGACCTTGGAACAGATTTCGGTCAAGACATGCTTGAATCTGATTGAGAAGGATTCAGGCAATGTTGAAAGACAAAGGTGGATTTACAAAATAATAAAAAATTTAAATTTAGAATTTTAGGAGCAAAACAGTAACAATGAAGTTACATGACAAGAATCTGCTTTACTAATCATATGCTAAATAGTTGTAAGTCCAATTTATGTATGAGATAGCTAAGATGATTGTCTATAAAATAATGGTAGTCTCATGTTCAAAGCTGAAGTGGAAGGTGAGATATGGAGCCTGAATGTCAAAAGTTCAAAACATTGATACCCTTTTGATCGTCAGTGTATTTCTACATCAGCCTTAAATGTAATTTAATACCAATAAGATGGAATCCTTTATTATTCCAGTGCCAGCGTGCCAAGCAATACCATCGGGCTAATTCTTGATGATGACCATCCACCTATTTTGCTGGCTTTACTTCTTCCAAATCATCCTTCAATATTTCCATGTCCTAGAAAAGTCAGCAAGATAAAAAGAGAGGAGGAGCTGGATGTTCCTGATCAATATTAGGTGATGTGGAAAAGGAGGAAAAGCAGATGGGGGAAGAAGGGCTTCTACCTGTAGAGCAGGAGAGCGCTGGGGTTAAAGAAGTGGGTATGCCAGAGCTGATTACTTTTCAGTATTTTTTGTCAAATAACCTGCGGGAGATTGCAGGCAAGAACAGCAGTAATATGCATATTGTTCAACTGAACCAGCCAATTCCCAAACCAGAAACAGCCCCTTTTTGTGATTTGTGATGAATTAATTCATAGCAAATTGAATTTCTTGCCTAACCGGCAAAGTTGCCAAACCAAATTTTTCAAAACTTCGCTTTTCACTCAGACTTGCGCTTAGCACATAGAGCATTTGAACCCAATAGACCTTACTCCACACTGACTTTCGCATCCGGACCCTCACTACCAGTACATGCTTTGGGATGAAAAGCGTAATTACAAAGAGAGACATAAATTATTGTGGGCAAACTGCCCAACTTAGAAACTAATCATTATATAATTCTGATACATTTGTAATTCTGAGACATAATGTTGGAGATATCGTTATGGTTGATAAGCTGTAAACAACCTTAGAGCAATACCTAAAAAAAACGCAGAAAGCTTTCCAAAACCTGGAAGCAAATGCACAGAGCTTTATAGCCAGCAAAGATGCAAAGAAACTAAAAAAATTAATTAACCTGGTTAAGCCAGTTCATGAAATGAAGAAGATTGAGGTGTAAGTCGGTTGTATGGCAACTACCGCAAACAATGTTAATAAATAGGCCAGGATGAGGTAACCAGGAATTTCCTGGTGCCACTAACTATCTATACTAATAAAATCCCTGTGTCCCTGATATCCGTGCGTGTGTGCCGAATACTCAACTGCGCATGCGCGGCGCACAGAGCATTTGGCACACACTCAACGGACACTGTTCAGATGCTGCCAGGCAGCAGGGCGCTGGTATATACAGACTTCTCAGTATATTCTAACTTGTAGCGTCCCCATCACTATGGGAACGCCTCTATGTTAGAATATACTGTCGGATCTGAGTTAGATCGTGATAACTCAGATCCGACAGTATATTCTAACACAGAGGCGTTCCCATAGTGATGGGGACGCTTCAAGTTAGAATATACTGAGATGTATGTATATACAGGCTCCCTGCTGCCTGACAGCACCCGACCTCTTACAGGGGGCTGTGATCCACACAATTAACGCCTCAGGTGCCGCACCTGATGGGATAATTGTGGGGATCACAGCCCCCTGTAAGAGATCAGATGGTGCCAGGCAGCAGGGGGCCAGACCCCCTCCCTCCCCAGTATTAAAATCATTGGCCAGTGCGGCCTCCCCTCCCCTCCCCAATTAAAATCATTGGTAGCCAGTGCGGCCTCCCCCCCCCCTCCCCAATGCCAAGGCTCATGTGTTGCCTGAGGGAGGGCCCGCTGGGAGGCGCTCCCAGCATGAAGTTAGCATGGCCACAAAACCTTTCGCTGACATCGGTCGACAGCAGGAGGAAACGTGGGCCCAGAATTGGCTCCCTCCCGTCCCCTCTCTGCTCCCTCCCCTCTCTGGCCCAGCAACAAGGTAAGCCAAAGGGGGGGAGGGATCAAAGTATTTGTATTTCCTCATGTGCTGGCAGCGTGCCTGCCTGCTCCATACCCTCTCTGCTCTCTCTGCTCCATACCCCCTCCATGCAGCAGCCTTTTCATTCACCCCCCATGTGCAGCAGCCCTTTCACCCCCCCCCCATGTGCAGCAGCCCGTTCATTCCCCCCTACACCCATGTGCAGCAGTCTGTTCATTCCTCCCTCCCCCCATGTGCAGCAGCCCTTTCATTCCCCCCTCCCCCATGTGCAGCAGCTCTTTCATTCCCCCCCACGTGTGCAGCCCCTTCATTCACTCCCCCGTGTGCAGCCCCTTCATTCACCCCCCAGTGTGCAGCCCCTTCATTCACCCCCCCTGTGTGCAGCCCCTTCATTCACCCCCTGTGTGCAGCCCCTTCATTCACCCCCTGTGTGCAGCCCCTTCATTTACCCCCTGTGTGCAGCCCCTTCATTCACCCCCTGTGTGCATTCACCCCGTGTCCAACTCCAGCCCCTTCATTCACTCCCCTTTGTGCAGCCCCTTCATTCACCCCCGTGTCCGACTCCAGCCCCTTTATTCACCCCCCATGTGTGCAGCCCCTTTATTCACCCCCGTGTGCAGCCCCTTTATTCACCCCTCCCCCCATGTGCAGCCCCTTCATTCAACCCCGCGTCCGACTCCAGCCCCTTCATTCACCCCCCCCCCCCGTGTGCAGCCCCTTTATTCACCCCCCTGTGTGCAGTCCCTTTATTCATCCCCCCTGTGTGCAGCCCCTGTATTCACCCTCCCTGTGTGCATCCCCTTCATTACCCCCCTCCCTGTGTGCAGCCCCTTCATTCACCCCCCCCCCCCCTGTTTTCAACTCCAGCCCCTTCATTTAACCCCCCTGTGTGCAGTCCCTTCATTCAGTGGCTGCCTGCAGACCCTTAATTGGGGAGGGGGCGGTGGTGGGTTGGTGGGGGGGTGGGGCCCCATGGATCAGTTTTGCAACAGGGCCCCATGGATTGTGTGTACGCCACTGATGTGCGGCATCCTATTGTAATGGCAGCGGGGCCCGGTGCACTCACTGTATTGCACTGGGCCCCACTCAGAGTAGAAATACTATAAATACCTGTACTAATAATAACGATCTTCACCTCTTCACTTACTACATAGTGAGGCAGGAGGCCGGGCAGGCGCTGGCAGCGTAACTGACTAAGTCATGCGCCTGCGCCACCTGCTTCATTCATGAAGTGGGCGGAGCAGGGGTGTCACTTAGTGAGTTACTCTGCCAGTGACTGCCCAGCCTCCTGCCTCACTATGTAGTAAGTGAAGAGGTGAAGATCGTTATTATTAGTACAGTTATTCATAGTATTTCTACTCTTGCTAATACTGCAAGCCGAAACGCGTCACAGAACCCTGCATTATATAGGATCAATAAAAGCATCAATTTAAAGACGAAAAAGTGAGTGCTGGTCTTTCCTTATAATATACGTTGAGATTGCTATCTCTGACACGTGCACCACGCTTCTGGAACGGAGTGCCGGCTGATTATTGTTTGATTACCCCCATAACAGTGTGTCCTCCACAGATCCCCCATAACAGTGTGTCCTCCACAGATCCGCCATAAAAGTGTGTCCTGCACAGATCCCCATAACAGTGTGTCCTCCACAGATCCCCCATAACAGTGTATCCTCCACAGATCAGGGGCATAGGAAGCCCCAAAAATCTGGGGGGGACAGCACTTATGGGGCCCCTGTGTCCCCGCCCACCCTCAAGCCACACCTACATTTCTCCGCCCCCCCCCCCCCACAGACGGCTCACAGACGGCGCGATGGCGTCATTGCGCCGCCTGTACCAATATCTGATAGGCTGCCGGCCTAGTGTCAGGCAGCCTATCAGAGGAGCAGGGAAGGAGACGCCTCTCCCTCTCCTGCTCGCTTAGCACTGCCATCTGTATCGCTGTCCTGGGGACGGCGATACAGATGACTATGGAGATGAACGCTTCCACAATGGAAGCGTTCATCTCCTGTGCCCTGCCACCGCCACACACATTGCCCCTGCGAAAGCTGGGGGATTTTTACGCCTACCCGTCCCCGCATGATTTCTTGGGGATCCGACCCCCGTCCCCTCGCTTCCTACGCCCGTGCCACAGATCCCCCATAACAGAGTGTCCTCCACAGATCCCCCATAACAATGTGACCTCCACAGATCCCCCATAACAGTGTGTCCTCCACAGATCCTCCATAACAGTGTGTCCTCCACAGATCCCCCATAGGTTTGTGTCCTCCACAGATCCCCTATAACAGTGTGTCCTGCACAGATCCCCCATAAGTCTGTCCTCCACAGATCCCCCATAACAGTGTGTCCTCTACAGATCCCCCATAACAGTGTGTCAGCCACAGATCCTCCATAACAGTGTCAGAACTAATGCTCTAGTGCCCGTTATTGTAACAGGCCTAATGTCTAGTATAACTCTAATTACCTTATCAAAAGGATACTTATTCAAAGTATTAATAGTGATTAAATGGATACACAAGATTTCAAATAGATCAATAATTCCACTTCCATAAATTCTGTTGAACGAGTTTGAAGTAAGCACTGGTAGTATAAAAATGCAACCAGAAGTTTAATGTGATGTCCCTTAACTTCTGCATACAAAAATTATACAGGTAAACCATGCATCCCTTGAAATGTATATTGTGGGAACAATTAAAATGATTACAAATTAAATGTACTTTAATAATTAATTAATTCATTCATTAAATTAATTGTATTAAAAATACAGTAATAAAGAATAATACAGTAATATAAAATACAGTATTTAATAGGGTGTTTCTGTAAAAAGCAGAATCAGGGTAATATCAGGGTAATATTTGGTTTGTGGTTAAACCTTGCAGAAAAAATTGATTAAAATGAAAATTCTGCAAAGAAAATATTTGCTTTAATTACTATGGAACACCTAAGGATTCAATAGTTCAGTTTTGAATCATTTAAGAGGTGCAGTCTCTAAAATGGAGTCATGTGTGGGGGATTATGAAGCCCTGAAAATCACTTCATAACTGAATTGGCCCTTTAAAAAGTCAGTTTGGGAAATTTTCTTGAAAATGTGAAAAATTGCTTCTAAACTTCAAAGCCAACGTCCTAAAAAACTGATATTTAGAAAATAATGCCAACATAACGATATGGGGAATGTTAATGAATAACTTTTTTATGAAGTGTCAATATCTGTCATAAAAGCAGAGAAATTCAAATGCAAAAAATTGCAAATTTTTGACATTTTCTGTAAATTTTGGATATATTATAAATAAAGTTAAACATATTGACTCACATTTCTCACATCATGACGTACGATGTGTCCTGAAGGTGCTGGGTCCTGAAGGTGAAAACTGGCAGGGTCCTGAAGAGGTCTTAAAGAGCATCTGTCAGCATGATCAACCCTACTAACAATCAGCACATGTGCAGTTTGAAACTCAGAGCTAGGATAGCCAAATGATATCCACTGCGCACGTGTCAATTGTACTGAACTGTACAGTGAGGATACTTAACGGTATCAATAAGTGGAAGAGAGGGAGTAGCAGAGGGTAAAAAGAAAAAGTGAAGCTGTGTTCCAAAGGGGCTAGGCCTATCCCTCGGTGCTCTGGGCACCTCATTAGCATTAGAGATGAGCGAATTTTTCAAAAATTCGATTTGGCCGGATGGCCAAATTTTTTTAAAAAATTCGGTTTGATCCGGATTTATTTGCGGCAAATTGGTTTAAAAAACTGTTATTTCCTGGCTGCAGTGAGCCTTTATAATGGTGTTGAAAACTGTGCCTTGCAGTAACACGCATAGGGAGTCTGCTGTGGTAGTGAAATAATACTGTGAGTCTGTATGACATATAGATGACAGATGATGCTCTTAGAATCACTGCACACTTCACTTATTTGGGCTGTCACCGGGCAAAAACTGACCAAATAGCTGAAGTATGAAACTTAGCCTTATAGGTTGATATTAGCGCCAAGAAGAAATGCATTCTTTTTACACCGTTGTCAGCTGATTCCACATAGATGCCTACAGAACCTGTTCAATTAAATGTTTATACAAGTAGAGCCCCGCGACAGAGTGGAAAGGGTGTCAGCAGTAAGTTGTGTTGACGTCACTGATTATTTTGCCCTTCCTCTGATCCGTCAGAACAATAACCCCCAAAAAATTGATCCTGTCTGTTGAGCATCTGCCTTCACTCAGTCAGCATTTGATCAGTAATCTTTCAGTATTGCTAATGCCAAAAAACAGGAGTGGATCCAAAACAGAGATGACATGTGAATGGAATATTTGCATGTCTTCTGTGTTTTGTACCCACTCCTGCTTTTGGCTACCAAATCACAAGCCAATTATGACGGGACCATACAGGCCTTACAGCTGCTACATAGACAGGATCTGTTGTGCATCTCATTTTTCCTTCCTTCTGACAGATCAGAAGAAGGGTCAAATAAATGATGTTGTCAGCCAGGTCGAAAGGCAAAATAGCGGCCCAGTCATGAAGTGGGGAGGGTGGGAACAGCATGAGAAGTCCACAGAGTGGCCCTATGACATAGTGATGAGGTGAAAGCAGCATGAGGAGACCACAGAGTGGCCCAATGACAGTGGGGAGGTGGCGTCAGCATCAGGAGGCCACAGAACGGAACAATGACAGAGTGTGGAAGTAGCAGCAGCATCCGGAAGCCACAGAGTGGCACAATGACAGAGTGTGGAGGTGGCGGCAGCAGCAGCATCAGGAGGAGTCCACAAAGTGGAACAATGACAGTGTGGAGGTGGCATCAGCAGCATCAGGAGACCACAGAGGAGCAAGGTGGCATAGTGTGGAGGTGGCAGCAGCATCAGGAGACCACAGAGTGGCAAGGTAGCATAGTGCGGAGGTGACAGCAGCATCAGGAGACCACAGAGTGGCAAGGTGACATAGTGTGGAGGTGGCAGCAGAATTTGGAGACCACAAAGTGGCAAAGTGACATAGTGTGGAGGTGACAGCAGCATTAGGAGACCACAGAGTGGCAAGGTGACATAGTATGGAGGTGACAGCAGCATCAGGAGACCACAGAGTGACAAGGTGACATAGTGTGGAGGTGGCAGCAAAATGAGGAGACCACAGAGTGGCCCATTGACAGAGTCTGGAGGTGGAGCAGCATCAGGAGGAGGCCACAGAGTGGCACAGTGACAGTGTGGAAGTGGTGTCAGCATCCGGAAGCCACAGAGTGGCACAATGACAGAGTGTGGAGGTGGTGGCAGTAGCATCAGGAGGGGTTCACAGAGTGGAACAATGACAGTGTGGAGGTGGAAGCAGCAGCAGCATCAGGAGACCACAGAGTGGCAAGGTGACATTGTGTGCAGGTGACAGCAACATCAGGAGACCACAGAGTGGCAAGGTGACATAGTGTGGAGGTGGCAGCAGCATCAACAGACCACAGAGTGACCCGGTGACAGAGTGGGTAAGTGGGTGGCAATACGAGTAGCAGCTGAAGATGGTCCGTGAAAGAAGGAGCACTTGGCATCAGATGTGTGGTATTAGGCGAGTGACAGCATCAGAATAGTAGCTGAGGTAGGTCGCCAGAAGAAACCGGTCTTTTTTATCCACATAGATGTCTACAGAACCTGTTCTATTAAACGCTTATACAAGTAGAGCCCCCCGACAGAGTGGAGAGGGTTTCAGCAGTAAGTTTGTGTTGACGTCACTTATTATTTTGCCGTTCGTCTGATCTGTCAGAACAATAACCCCCAAAAATATGGATCCTGTCTGTTGAGCATCTGGTTTCACTCAATCAGCATTATGTTACATTGCCACTCTGTGGTCTACTGATGCGTGGAAGTGTGGAGGTGGCAGCAGCATCAGGAGACCACAGATTGATCCGTTGACAGAGTGGGGAGGTGGCAGCAGCATTAGGAGACCACAGAGTGGCAAGGTAACATAGTCTAGAGGTGACAGCAGCATCAGGAGACCACAGAGTGGCAAGGCGACATAGTGTGGAGGTGGCAGCAGCATCAGGAGACCACAGAGTGGCCCATTGACAGAGTCTGGAGGTGGCGGCAGCATCAGGAGGAGGCCATAGAGTGGCACAATAACAGTGTGGAGGTGGCGGCAGCATCAGGAAGCCACAGAGTGGCACAATGACAGAGTGTGGAGGTGGAGGCAGCAGCATCAGGAGAAGTCCACAGAGTGTAACAATAACAGTGGGGAGGTGGCATCAGCAGCATCAGGAGTCCACAGAGTGGCAAGGTGACAGTGTGAAGGTGACAGCAACATCAGGAGACCACAGAGTGGCAAGGTGACATAGTGGGGAGGTGGCAGCAGCATTAGGAGACCACAGAGTGGCAAGGTGACATAGTGAGTATGTGGCAGCAGCATCAGGAGACCACAGAGTGACTCGGTCACAGAGTGACGAAGTGAGTGGCAATACGAGTACCATCTGAAGATGGTGGGTGAAAGAAGGAGCACTAGTTGGCATCAGATATGTGGCATTCGGCGAGTGGCAGCATCAGAATAGTAGCTGAGGTAGGTACCTAGAAGAATCCGGTATCTTTTGTCAAAGTGTTGGTGTGACACCATGGATGATCTAGTCTGATGCATCAGGCATTAGTGGGTGGAAATCCTGGCTCATCCATGACTGATTAATCTTGACAAAGGTCAGTCTCTCCACATTTTGGCCCCCGCCGCACTAAACACCCGCTCTGATGCCACACTACTGGTCGGGCAAGACAGCTTTTCCATGGCAAACTCTGCTAGTTGCGGCAACAAATCCAGTTTGGCTGCCCAGTAGTCCAGCGGATCTTCAATGTGGGGTGGCAGGGTACTGTCCAAGTATGCCACCACCTGCTGGTTTAGGTCCTGTTCCAGGTCTAGCTGCTGCTCCTGCTAGTGAGTAGTTTGTTCACTAGGCGGGTGAAGAATGCTGCTCATCAGCGACTCTAGGCTCAAGTTGATGCTGATGGAGCTGGAACTGCTCCTACCCCCCCCCCCCCCCCCACCCTGCCACAGCAGCTATGGCAGAGGAACATGAGCGCAGAGGGCCTGCCCGGTCAGACCTGCGAGAGGATGGACGATGGTGCAGACAGTCAGCGGCCAACTCACTATATAGGATCTCGCCATAGTAGTTTAGTTTGTCCTCCCTCTCAGCGGGTGTAAAAAAGGCCCCCATTTTGGACCGGTAGCGAGGGTCCAACAAGGTGGAGAGCCAGAAGTCATCCCTCTGCCGAATGGTGACAATATGGCTGTCACTACGCAAGCAAGTGAGCATGCATCGGGCCATTTGCGCAAGTGACTCGGAGGGACTCCCTGCCTCCATCTCCACTGTATACTGCCACGGTGTGTCTGGGTCCTCTGCCTTATCTTCCTCATCACCCTGTAGCTCCTCTGGCTGCTACTGCTCCTCCTCTCATGTCACCTGTGTGTAAAAACCACCCATTTTGCTACACATTGCTTGTACTCCAATGTGCTCCAATGTCCTCCTCCTCCTCCAGTTCAGACCCCATGTGGCCATGAGATCTAGGCGCCAAGTCTCCAGTCCCCTGACCAGCCAGATTTACCAGCATCTGTTCCAGGACAGGAAGTAGTGGAACGACGTTGTTCATCCCGTCCTGGCGACTGACAAATAACGTGGCCTCCTCAAAAGGACTGAGCAAACGACAGGTGTCACACATGAGCTGCCACTGGCTGAAATCGAAGTTACACAGGGAAGTACTCATGTTTGCTTGGATCATCAAGAAATCGTTTATGGCCTCTCTCTGTTCGTATAGTCGGTCCAACATATGGAGGGTGGAATTACAATTGGTGGAAACGTCACATATCAGCTTATATTGGGGGATGCCGTTCTGCTACTGCAGTTCAATAAGGGTGTGCTTTGTGTTGTATGAGTGGCTGAGGTGCATGCAGTTTCCTGGCCATTTTTAGGATGTCTTGCAGATGGGTCGAAGACTTATGGAACCGCTTGACAACCAGGTTGAACACGTGTCCCATGTAGGGTGCATGGCTCAGCTCTCCTTGAAGCAGCGTTGACACCATATTCTTCCCGTTGTCGGTCACCATGATTCCAATTTTGAGTTGTCATGGAGAAAGCCATGATTCGATTTCTTGATGAAGGACATGGATCAGTTCCTCTCCTGTGTGACTCCGTTCGCCCAGGCAAATGAGCTGCAGAACAGCGTGACACCGCCATGCCCTGTACAAGTGGTATGCTGGAGGGGCACTGTGAATTGTCCCTGCAGTGGAGGCTGAGGATACGGCAGAGGTGGACATTATCGCAGGACCAACGGCGTGACAACGTGGAGGTGGAAGCGTCTTCACCTGGCCAAGTTGTTGGTGTGGCTGTGCAGGAACCACATTCACCCAGTGGGCTGTAAAGGACATGTATTGTCTCTGACCTTAGTTAAAGCTTCACACGTCGGCGTTGCAGTGCACTTTGGAAGACACCGACAGGTTCAAGGACTAGTCCACCTTCTGTTCCACCTGTGTGTGCAGGGCTGGTACTGCCTTTTTGGCAAAGTAATGACGGCTTGGCACTCTCCACCTCGGCTCGGCACAAGCCATCAGTTCTCTGAAAGGTGCAGAGTCCACCACTTGTAAAGGGAGGGACTGCAGCACCAGAATCTTGGATAGGAGCAAATTCAGCTTCTGCGCCATTGGATGAGTGCACACATACTGTTGTCTCTTGACCATCACTTCGGTGATCATTTGCTGACGATATGACTGATGAGGAGGAGCAGGAGGATCAGGGCCAGCAGATGATGGGAAGGACAGACAGCTCCCTTTGTCTGAGGTGGTGGAGCCTTGACTGCCTGAAACTGGGTGTGTGCCACTGGGTGATGCAGCGGTTGCTTCGGGAGAATGGACCACCACATCGGAGCCACGGTTCTCCTAGGCCTCCTTATGGTAACGCTGCATATGTTGACACAGGGCCGTGGTGCGAACATTGGCACCCTGGCCATGATTCACCTTCTGCCGACAGATTCTATGTATGGCCATGTTCACCTCCTCAGGCGGCTTAACAAAAAAACTGCCACACCGCCGAGTAGGTGATTTTACCCCCAATACTATGCACTGACTGACTGCTTACACCGCTGCTTCTGTGAACCCGTGCACCACTACTTTCCGGGCAGATAGGCTCCTGTGAAATGGGTGGTCTATCCCTGGCACATTTGGCTACCGACCTCCCACTGCTGCCACCCTGCTGACTCCCAGCCACACAAGCGACTTGTTGGCTCCGCCGCTGCCTCACGGGCAAGCTGCCACCCTCTTCTCCTGATGATGATGAAGCCCCTAAATCACCTGGCTCCCAAGTTTGATCAGCTACATCATCATCATTGAATACTGTCTGCACATCACTGATGTCCTCCTCAACGGTCTCTGGGTCAGGAGCCTGATCACTCGCAACACCAGCTCCCATGCCACTCTTGTCATCAGTTCTTGCCCACCTAGCGGAGGAAGCAGAGGATGTCTCCTCCACATCTTGGCTGGCCAGTAGATGCTGACTGTCCTCTAGTAGCTTGTACTCACTGTATAGTGGGGCTGAGCCCACAGCATATAATACTTCTCTGGCTGAGGGAACAGAAAAGGACAGAGGCAGGTTGAGGACAAGTGAGGGCACAGGCCTGCTCCCTGGCCATGCCAACTAAGGGTTGTGTCTGACGAACCCACTGACTCTTGGCTGGGGGTGTCTGATGTCACTTGGGACGAAGTGGATGATCGAGTCAACCATTCACGAACTGCTGGGTTGCTGGTCAAGACAAGACTGCTAGATGACACCGAGAGCTCAGGCCTCTCGCTGCAACTCCTGCTGCAATGCCCCCTTACTCTGCTACGACCTGTGCCTGCGCCAGAAACATTTAGGCCTCTGCCCCTCCCCTGTGCAGGGCCTGACACTTCTCTGTCTGACATAGTGTTGGATCAAATAAATAAAAGGAAATTAAAACACCCCAAAAAAGTCAGCAATTTTCTCACTTCACCACACAACGGCAAATACATTTTGTTGTGCCACTAATACATGCAAAAAAGGGCTTTAGAACATATAACTGCACCGCTTAATGGCAAATATATTTTAATTTTGCCCCTAATACACGACAAAAAGGGCTTTAGAACATATAACTTCACCACTCAACAGCAATTTTTTTTTTTCACTTATACACTCCACAAAAGGGCTTTAGAACATATAACTGCACCGCTGAACGGCAAATATATTTTTCTTTTTTCCACTTTTGTATGCACTCCACAAAAGGGCTTTAGAACATATAACTGCACCGCTGAACCGCAAATATATTTTTCTTTTTTCCACTTATATACTCTACAAAAGGCTTTAGAACATATAACTGCACCTCTGAACGGCAAATATATTTTTCTTTTTTTCCACTTATTCACTCCACAAAATGACTTTAGAACATATAACTGCACCGCTGAACAACAAATAGGCCCTTATTTTTTTCCACTTATATTCGACATAAAAGGCTTTAGAACATATAACTGCACCGCTGAATGGCAAATATACTTTTCTTTTTTTCACTTATACACTCCGCTAAAGGCTTTAGAACATATAACTGCACCACTGAACGGCAAATATATTTTTCTTTTGCCACTAATACATGACAAAAAGGGCTTTAGAACATATAACTGCACTGCTGAATGGCAAATACAGTTTTTTTTTGTGCCACTAATACACGCCAAAAAGGGCTGTAATTTTCGCACTTCACTACACAACGGCTAAGAAGTCCTTTTTTCCCCCACTAATACAAGCCAAAAAATGCTTTAGAGCATATAACTGCCCCGCACAAGGGTAAATAAGACATAGAAATATTTCCTTGTAAAAAACCCTGTTAATGGCTGTATCAAACAGCACTTGCACCCCAATGACAAGAACGGTTTGCCGGAATTACAGAGCTGTATAATGGCAATTTGTATCCACAGTCAGTGCAGCAAGGTGAAATAGAATTGTTCCTATTACCCAGGCTGTAACCTCTCCCACTGAACCCTGTTCTACATAACTGCTGGGGAATGATTCCTCCCTATCCTTTCCCTGCACTTGTAAATCGTTAATTTCTAACGATAATTTGTTTTCCCTTAGTCCTAACAGCAGCACAGATGGGGTTAACCACCCCCCGTGGACTGGCAGGACCGGCGGAATGTTTAATGAGCCCAAGACTAATAACTCAATTTAACAATTAAGTGTCTCCTTAAAAGGAGGAAGTCAACCCCCAGCCCACTGTGTTTATAGTAAGAAGGAAACTAGACTTACTAGGGTGGGAAATTTGTGTGCTGCTGTTAGGACTAAGGGAAAACAAATTATCGTTAGAAATTAACGATTCCCTTACGTCCTACCAGCAGCACAGATGGGGAGATAGCAAGAAGAAACCCCTAGGGAGGGCCTTCCTGCCTGGCAGAACTAAGAAAAGTCTGCCCAAAGGCCGAAAACTCAGCTAGACTGGCATCTAGTCTATAATGGGAGATGAATGTCGATTCAGAGCTCCAGGAGGCAGCTTTGCAAATCATGTTGAGAGGCAGAAGACTCCTCTCGGCAAAAGAAGTAGCCACAACTCTAGTAGAGTGGGCCTTCACGAATCCCGGAGGGTCCAGAGATTGTGGAAACAAGGGATTCCTTAATAGCCTCCTCAATCCACCGACTGATGGAAGGTTTGGATGCCTTACAGCCTTTAAACTTACCGGCAACAGGATTAGCAGATTCTCATCTTTCCTGAACTCCTTGATCTATCCACATAGATCCGGAGACATCTCGAGACGTCCAGAGGATGTCTAGCAGGTTCCTAGGAGGAGGTGGTAGATGTCGACAGAACCGGGAGGAATATCACCTGGTTGATGTTCTGGAAGGAAGGAACTTTAGGCCTACAATACGGGAGGAATCTAAGAAAGTCCCGGTCATGTAAGAAAATGGTATAGGGCTCATGCTGAGAGAGCTTGAAGCTCAGAGACCCTCTTGGCCAAAGTCACTGTAAGGAGAAACACAAACTTCCAAGTGACGAACTTGATGTCCACCTCCTCTCACGGTTCAAAGGGGGGAGATGCTAACCCCCTGAGAACTACTGAAAAACCCATTGAAAAAAAGGGGTCTCAGTACTGTAGGCTTTAATCTTTCAGCTCCTCTAAGGAACCGTTTGATCAGCGGGTCCTGAGAAAAAAGCCTGTTAAGGCAAGCTGAAATGGCTGAAACTTGAACCTTCAGAGTAGAAGGGAAAGGCCTCTATCAAGGTCGTCTTGCAGGAACTGAAGGATAGCGGAGAGGGGCGGATCTGCAGACGCCACCTCAGTTGAGGTACAACAGGATGAGAATATCCTCATAATACAAGAGTAGGCTCTCTTGGTAGAGTCCGCTTTAGAATGAGACAGCGTTCTCAGGACCGACTCTGAAAGCCCTTCTATTCTGGGAAGGGACTGATCAACCTCCAGGCTGTCAGGTTGAATCTGTGCAGATCTGAGCAGAGGTGAGTGTCCCACGACACCAGGGTCTGCTGTGGGGAGCCTCCAATATTGTCCTCGACTCAACTGGGTGAGCTAGGTAAACCAGGATCTCTTCGGCCAAAACAGTATGATGGCTATCACCGAGGCCTGATCCTGACGGATTTTCATCAATACCCTCGGTATCATGGAAAAGGGAGGGAAGATGTAAGCCAGCCTGAACCTCCAGGATATTGACAGAGCGTCTAACGCCAGGGGTTGTCCTCCCTGTAAAGGGAGCAGAACCTCTCCACCTTGGCATTGAACCTTGTTGCCAAGAGATCCACCTCTGGCATACCCACTTGAGGACTATCTGCTTGATTCTCCGGATGTAAGGACCACTCCACCGACGGAAGACCGCGGCTCAGCCGCTATCATCTTGAGGGAGCCTTGGATGTGGATAGCAGATAAGTGGGAAGGTACAACTCTGCCTAATCCAGAATCACCCCGATCTCTGACAGGAGGGGAAGTGATCTCGTGCCTCCCTGCTGGTTGCTGTAAAGTACCGCAGTCACATTGTCTGACTGGACTTTCACCGTTTTGCCCCGGATCTGAGGGGCTAAGTGAAGGAGGGCTAGCCGGATAGCTTGAATCTCGCAGAGATTGGATGAAAGAAGCCACTCCTGAGGAAACCAGGTCCCGTGAACTGGAGAGTTGTCTAGGTGAGCGTCCCAGCCTACTTAGGACGCATCCGTAGTCAATATGACCCAGATTGGCTGGGTCATAGACTTCCCGTCTAAAAGATGGCACCACCATCTGAGGGAATACCGAGTTTGCCAAGTCAGGGAGCACAGGGAGTTTAGCCCAGCAGGGCTGCCATTCCATTAGGAGAGGACCTCCGACTGTAGAGGGCGGAGGTGCCATAGAGCTCAAGGGACTGCTTCCGCAGACGCTGACATGAGCCCCAACATCTTCATGAGAGTCCGGATTGGAACTCGCCGGGAACGGAAAGGAACTTGCCGTGTTCTGAACCCGGAATCTTCTTTCTGGAGTCAACTGGAGCGACATCCCAGTGGAGTCGATTATGAAGCCTAGATATCTTACTGAAGTCGACGGGCTCACGTTCGACTTCTACCAGCTGATCCAACCTAGGTGGAACAGAAAGGAGATTGTTACCTGAAGAAGTTGGGTTAGGACCGCTAGAGCAGAGGCTTTCAAAGCCAGTCGTCCAGATAAGGAATGATGGTCAGTCCTTGAAGCCTCAAAGCCGCCACCACAGAACCACCTTGGTAAAAGTGTGAGGGGCAGAAGAAATGCCAAAGGGAAGGGCAACAAACAGAAGATGCCTGACGACACCGGACACCTGGACCGTGATCCTGATATACTTCCTGGAACCAGGATGGATCGGGATGTGCAGATATGCATTCTTGAGGTCCAGGGTTGCCATCACGTCTCCAGGATTGACGACGTGAACTACTGACCTGATGGTTTCTACACGAAACTTCACCTTCCTTATAAATCGATTGAAATATCTCAGATCGATAATCATCCGGAGATGTCCTGAAGCCTTGGGAACCAGAAAAACTGGTGAATAGATCCCTAGGCCCCGTTCTCCTGCCGGAACCTCCTCCAGAGCCCCTTTGCAAATGTAGTCCTGAATGTAGGCCTCTAGGATCGCCTCCTTGGCAGCTTGTAGAAGGTTGATCTTGACAAACCTGTCCAGAGGAAAAGAGGTGTTGTTGACTAAATAACCGTTGGAAATGATATTCAGGACCCAGGGATCCGAGATCTCTTGGATCCATTCTTCTTAGAAGTGGGAGAGACGACTCCCGACAGGTACATTAAGCTTAGGAATGGGGAAGCTTATTGGCAGGACGGCAGGAGTAACGGGAATTAACCAAGAGCCTCGAAGAGGCCCGTAGTCAGGAGGTGGATTTTCCCATCTTTGGCTCCTCCACGAGAGCACCTCAGCCTTTCGCTGTGCTCTCCAGTCACTACAAGAGCTTGTTTGCTGGCCAGACCTGCCACCGCGGTCTTGTCTGCCCTGCCCTCGAAATGACTGCTGGGGAAGGCTCTTCACCTTCTAGTCTGAAAGGCCCTCCATGATCTTATCTAGCTCCGAACCGAACAAACGGTTGGGCTCGAATGGAAGGCCATATAAGCTGTATTTTGAGGAATTGTCAGCGACCCAAGGCTCAAGCAAAAATGGAATATGGGCCGCTGACATTATTTGATAGTATTGTTACAGGGTGCCAAAGGCGCACTTGGTCTCCCATGAGCCACAGACCTGCTGCTTAGCTTCAAGAGCAAGGATCTGTGTTTGGCCTCGCTCCCAGGACTTGCTTCACATCAACTTGAATTTGATCCAGGCGAGATCAGAGGAACGTAGAGACTTCAAAAGCCGCTATGGCTGTGGAAGCGGAAGCCGCAGCTGCCGTAACACCTCGTCTTAGTTTGCACTCTGCAAGGGGGTCCTGCAGCTAGACCCATCGTCTGCAGGAACCAGAGTGCGCTTGGACAACTTGGCAATAGCCATGTCCACCTTGGGAATGGATCCCCACGAATCCACCAAGGGTTAAGCCATCGGGAACATGGATTTAACTTCTTTGTTAAAACCGGACCTTTTCCAGGTTTTTTCCACTCTATATCATGACAGAGAGGAGGGTCTCATCCGCTTTGAACACACGATGTGCCCGAGTAGCGGGAACGGGAGGCTCCCCACAGTCAACATCATGGTCCCCCGACCTGATGGACTTGAGCAACTTCTGTGTCTTTCCAGGGGAGAAAACACAACGTCAGCTCCTCCTCATCCGAGGAGGAAGAAACGAAGGAGACCAAAAAGGTCTCCTTAACGGGACAGAGGTCTCCATAGGGGCCTGGGCACGAATAGGAAGCCTTTCCATCCAGCAGGCCTATGACTCCTTTAACAGAGCCATTGATACATATCCTGCAAAGTAGGTTCACTAGAGGTCCGAACCTCTAACGGCAGCTGTAACACCTGGTGTAGGTTAGGTCAACAGACCAAGGGATTCCCAACCGGTCTCCCAAACTGGTCTTAGCCCAGCCTTAAGCTGTTTAGCTTCTGCGATCTCACAAGTGCAGGTATGATCAGCTTACAATAACCATTGTAGCAGGATATATGCTTCCTCTTGAAATCCACTTTCCTGCCTACCGAATCCCGCGGAGAAGACATCACTCCGGAAGATGGCGGCGCACAGGGACCGGGATCCCGGACCAAGGACGCCGCCAAAATACCCCAGCCAGGCGCACTGCGCGGGGCCGGCAGCAAACAAGCTGCCGGCCAAACTGACAAGGTACCTAGGAAAAAAGGGCAACGCAGTTACCCAAACGAAAAGAAGGCTCCCCGCACTTTCCATAAGAAAGGGGGGAACAAACCGCCTAGTCCACCTGTCCAGGAGGACAGAAAAAAACACAGTGGGCTGGGGGTTGACTTCCTCCTTTTAAGGAGACACTTAATTGTTAAATTGAGTTATTAGTCTTGGGCTCATTAAACATTCCGCCGGTCCTGCCAGTCCACGGGGGGTGGTTAACCCCATCTGTGCTGCTGGTAGGACGTAAGGGAATAGTTTTTTTTAGCTCAATGAAGTCTTTCCTAGCACTGTCCCTAGAGCTTGCTGACATCTTTCCCTGCACTAATTTCACTGGAAAATGGCAGAATCCAAGATGGCTGAGGCTATTTATAGGGCTGTGACATCACAGGGCTGGCTGCTGATTGGCTGCATGCATGGCACTATGGGTGATCCCGTGTTCCCAGAGTTCCTTGCTCCATATCATCACACATGCAGCAACCATTTTGGGAAAAAATGCGATTCGTTACCATGAAGCCTGAGGAAATTCGGGTTCGGTGTGAAACGAATTATTCCTCACATTCTGATTGAATTCCACTTGATCAACTTTGATTCGTTCATCTCTAATTAGCATATAAATAAAAGTATGACATTCTCAATAACTACACATCAATTGCCGCAAGAGAGAGGTTGGTGCACTCAGCATGATCAACCTTATAGGCAGTATAACTGTTTTACAATGGTTGATCATGCTGACAGATGCTTTTTTAGTGGTCATCAGCTTAGGAATTTTGACATTGTTCTATATACAGGAGGCAAAAAAATTGTTAGGCTATTGATTTGGTAAATATATAATGTTTTTTTTTCATGTAATAAAGTAGGAATAATTTGGCATGGTATGCTTTGCTCAGCCAATACATACTTTCGAGTAAGAAACTTGGAGCTTGCTCAGCTAAGTGCCCAAGAGACCTGTCCATGTTCGTAAACTAGTTTAATAGGTCTTTGATCCTGCAATTTTGCACCTGCCAAAAATCCTCTGATAAGCAAAAAGTTTATATAGATAGGATTGTTTCGCCTAGAATGTGCCACCAATGTCCACCCCTGGACCTGTACTTATCTCCAGAATGGGACCCCCGAAATGAGTGTAGAGCAGCCGTGCAAGTTACACCACCTTTCAGTCAATTCTATGGGACTGCCAAAAATACTTTAGATATGGCTATCTCGAATAGTCCAATACATGTGAATGGAGAGTGGACAGGTTCAGTCAGCTATTTTCAGAATTGCCATAAAAATGAATGGAAAGCACAACACACTTGCTTGATGTGCTCTCCTTCTCTTTCAGTGGGCTGTACTAGAGATAGTTCCAGGTCACAGAGATGGGACCCACACCTATCTGACTTTGATGGCATATCCACAAAACAACTGAAAGGTGGCATGAAGCAGGATGTGCCCAACCCAAAAATCCAGTTGTGCATATATATACAGGGGAGCAGATCCTGCGCTTGTGGCCTGTTGCTAATGGCAATCCCCAGCAAAAATGCATACGGTTGAGGATGCCCGCAGCGGACCACAAGTAGCACAATAGACATCCTACACAAGATGGCAATTGTGTGGATGTGATAAGTAATATAACAATATAGCAATAACAAATGACAAAACAGGTGCACACAGCGGTCCTACTAAGCCCTCAAACTGATGTTAAAATTAAGAGATTAGTCAACATGTCCTGCAGTGGAGGACATGTCTTAAGCCCGAGCACCACGCCAAGGTTTCTCAAGTATCTCGGGACCTAACACTCACCTACCTGTGCCGTATGGGCAATACCAGGGGCCAATGGGCAAAATTACAGGAATGTATTAGGCCAGGGATGCTCAACCTGCGGCCCTCCAGCTGTTGTAAAACTACAACTCCCACCATGCCCTGCTGTAGGCTGATAGGTGTAGGCTGTTCAGGCATGCTGAGAGTTGTAGTTTTGCAACAGCTGGAGGGCCGCAGGTTGAGCATGCCTGTATTAGGCCAACTCGCAGCAAACTCCTCAGCTACCTCCAGCATGAAACAATGCCTGCAATGGGAGGAGGGAAAGGGCTGTGAGCCCCACCCAAGACTGGCTGATATGGCCCAGGTTTCACAGGTGCACCTAAATGTAGCCTGTGGATGGAAAACAGGCTACATTTAAATGTAGCCTGTGGATGGAAAACAGGCTACATTTACGTAGGAGTTTATACACCTCCAAAAATTATATATACACAAAACAAATGAAAGGTGGCATGAAGCAGGATGTGCTCAACCCAAAAATGCAGTTGTGCATATATATACAGGGGAGCAGATCCTGCACTTGTGGCCTGTTGCTAATGGTGATCCCCAGCAAAAATGCATACGTTGGAGGATGCCCGCAGCAGACCACAAGTACCACAATACATATCCTACACAAGATGGCAATTGTGTGGATGTGATAAGTAATATAACAATATAGCAATAACAAATGACAAAACAGGTGCACACTGTGGTCTTACTAAGCCCTCAAACTGATGTTAAAATTGAGAGATAAGTCAACATGTCCTGCAGTGGAGGACATGTCTTAAGCCCGAGCACTACGCCAAGGTTTCTCAAGTAGCTCGGGACCTAACACTCACCTACCTGTGCCATATGGGCAATACCAGGAGCCAGTGGGCATTGCAGGAATGTATAGGCCAGCTCACAGCAAACTCCTCAGCTACCTCCAGCATGAAACCATGCCTGCAATGGGAGGAGGGAGAGGCTGATGGGAGATGTACTGACCCCTGATATATTTATACATAGTTATTAGATCTCCCCTCAGTCGTCTTTTTTCTAAAGTGAATAACCCTAATTTTGATAACCTTTCAGGGTACTGTAGTTGCCCCATTCCAGTTATTACTTTAGTTGCCCTCCTCTGAACCCTCTCCAGCTCTGCTATGTTTGACTTGTTCACAGGAGCCCAGAACTGTACACAGTACTCCATGTGTGGTCTGACTAGTGATTTGTAAAGTTGGAGGACTATGTTCTCATCACAGGCATCTATGCCCCTTTTGACGCAACCCATTATCTTATTGGCCTTGGCAGTAGCTGCCTGACACTGGTTTTTGCAGCTTATTTTGCTGTTTATTAAAATTCCTAGATCGTTTTCCATGTCAGTGTTACCGAGTGTTTTACCATTTAATATGTACGGGTGACTTGCATTATTCCTTCCCATGTGCATAACTTTACATTTGTCAGTATTAAACCTCATCTGCTATTTCTCTGCCCAAGCCTCCAATCTATCCAGTTCCCTCTGTAGCAGAAAACTGTCCTCTTCAGTGTTAATTACTTTACACAGTTTAGTGTCATCTGCAAAAATAGATATTTTACTGTGCAAGCCTTCTACAAGATCATTAATAAATATATTGAAGAGAATAGGGCCCAATACTGACCCCTGAGGTACCCCACTAGTGACAGTGACCCAATCTGAGTATCTACCGTTAATAACCACCCTCTGTTTTCTGTCACTCAGCCAGTTACTTACCCACATACAGACATTTTCTCCCAGTTTGAGCATCCTCATTTTATATACTAACCTTTTATGAGGTACAGTATCAAATGCTTTGGAGAAGTCCAGATATACGACATCCATTGATTCGCCGCTGTCATGTCTAGAACTTACCTCCTCATAGAAGCTTATTAAATTCGCTTTGCATGACCAATCCCTCACGAAGTCATGCTGATATGGCGTTATTTGCTTATTTTCATTGAAATACACCAAAATAGCATCTCTTAGAAACCCTTCAAACAGTTTACTAACAACAGATGTTAAACTTACCGACCTATAATTTCCAGGCTCTGTTTTTGGACCCTTTTTGAATATTGGCACTACATTTGCTATGCGCCAATTCTGTGGTTGACTACTCTCTCCATTTTAACATGAGTTTGAGGGCTTAGTAAAACCGGAGTGTGCACCTCGTTTGTCATCTGTTATTGCTATATTGTTATATTACTTATCACATCCACACAATCGCCATCTTGTGTAGGATGTCTATTGTGGTACTTGTGGTCCGCTGCGGGCATCCTCCACCCAGGGCCGTGCCGACACAGAGGCTGGGGAGGCTCCAGCCTCAGGGCGCTCCAGCGTCAGGGCGCTGGCCAGCTCCCCAGCCTCTGGGCGGCAGGCAGGCCACTGACCACATCTGCGGAGGGACGGCGGCTTCACTGTTCCCAGCATAGGCAGAGCGTACAGGGCGGGAGCAGGCTGGGAGCACGGCAGCCGCAGAATTGACGTCAGCACGTCACACTTTGTGCCTGCCCGCGCGAGCGCTTGCTGCTGCTTCTAGTGAGCCTCCGTGCCCAGGCCCCAGCTTTGGAGGAGGACTGAGCCTGCTGCGCCCCTAAGAAGTATGCCTGGCCTTGCCCTGGCCCCAGCAAGTATGTACCGTACCCTACCTAGCCTCATGGCCTGCCTGCTACCCCAGCCCCTCCTCAGTTATAACCCTTAATGTACCCTGATACCCCTCAGTTATATAATATAACCGAGGGGTATCATTGTACATTATACAGTAACAGGGGTAACATAACTGAGGAGGGCTATCAGACATTATACGGGGGTAATATAGCTTACATTACCCCTGTATAATGTCCCCTGATACCCCTTAGTTATATTACCCATAATGTCCCTGATACCCCTCAGTTATATAATATAACTGAGGGGTATCAGAGAACTAATATAACTTATATTACCCATGTATAATGACTGATAGGCCTCCTGAGTTATATTATCCCTGTATAATTATGTACCCTGATATCCCTTAGTTATATTACCCGCTGGGGTAATATAACTAAGGGTATCAGGATACATTATTATACAGGGGTAATGTAACTCAGGAGGAATATTCACACTATATGGGGGTAATATAGCTTACATTACCCCAGTATAATGTCCCCTGATAGCTGTCCTCCATTATATTACCCCTGTATAATAATGTACCCTGATACCCTCAGTTATATTACCCCCTGTATAATGTCCCCTGATAGCCCTCCTCAGTTATATTACCCCTGTATAACTGATACCCTTCAGTTATATAATATAACTAAGGGGTATCTGGGTAAATTATTATACAGGGTAATATAACTGAGAAGAATATCAGGGGACATTATACAGGGGTGGTATAAGTTATATTACCCCTGTATAATGTCCCCTGATAGCCCTTCTCAGTTATATTACCCCCGTTACCTCTTGTACAGTGTCCGAAGAGGAAGTTTGGGGGCGCACTTGGGCAGCTCAGCCTATGTTGGTGGTGGGCCTTGTCCCAGCCCTGCCTCCACCGTACGTATTTTTGCTGGGGATCACCATTAGCAGCAGGCCATAAGTGCAGGATCTGCTTCCCTGTATATATATGAACAACTGCAATTTTGGGTTGAGCACATCCTGCTTCATGCTACCTTTCAGTTGTTTTGTGTATACTGTATTTTCTGGCGTATAAGACTACTTTTTAACACGTAAAAATCTTCTCAAAAGTCGGGGGTCGTCTTATACGCCGGTATACTGCGTGCTAAAACTTAACCTCTTAAGGACACAGGACGTACTCGTACGTCCTGTGTCCGGTCTTTAAAGATGGCGCCCGCTCCTGCTTCATGTGGGCGCCTTAGCCGAGGGTGTCCGCATGGTTCTTGTAGCAGACACCTGTGGCTAAGGGTACTTTCACACTTGCGTTGGTGCGAATCCGTCTGTTTATTTGCTCAGACGAATCCGCACCTATAATGCAAACGTCTGTATCCTTTCAGAACGGATCCGTTTGCAATAGTTAAGAGAAAAATGACAAAGTCCAAAACGGATCCGTTTTGAATTACATTGAAAGTCAATGGGGAACGGATCCGTTTTCAAATGCACAATATTGTGTCATTGAAAACGGATCTGTCCCCATTGACTTACATTGTAATTAAAAACGGATCCGTTAGGCTCCGCCTCTTCAGACGGACACCAAAATGCTGCATGCTGCGTTTTGGTGTCCGCCTCCAAAACAGAATAGAAGCGGAACAGAGCCGAACTGATGCATTCTGAAGGGATTCTTATCCGTTCAGAATGCATTGGGGCTTAACTGATCCGTTTTGGACCTTTTGTGAGAGCCCTGAAACGGATCTCAAAAAATGGAATCCAAAATGCTAGTGCAAAAGTACCCTAATATCCACGACCGGCAGCGATGCTAAACGCGGACATTTAACCCCTCAGATACTGTGGTCAATCCTGACCACGGCATCTGAGCGCACACAAACTGAAAGTTTTACTTTCGGTTTGTGCTCCGGCTCCCCCGTTTGGCGATCGGAGGAGTCGGAGTACGCCTGTAGTAGCCTGGGTATCTATGAATGAAACCCAGGCTGCTGTAGTATCTCCTATGGAGCCTTGCCTGTAATAGGCTTCATAGGAAATATGCTATTGCATTGGAATGTATGATAATCGCGATCAAATGATTGCAAGTTATATATCCCTATGGGAACTATATAAAAGTGTAAAAAAATAAAAAAAGTTTAAAAAAAAAAACCATAAAAGTTCAAATCACCCCCCTTTTGCTAAAATAAAAATTAAAAAAATTAAAAAATTAAAAAAATACACATCATGGGTGTCGCAATGTGCGATACTATACTGCCCATACTATAAAAATATAAAAAAATATTCCCCATACGTCAAACAGCAAAACGGAAAATAGCGTCCAAATGGCGGATTTGCCATTTTTGGTCGCTTCATTTTCCACAAAAAATTACATAAAAGGTGATCAAAAAGTCATACACACCCCAGAATGGTATCAATAAAAAGATAAGATTATGACTAGAGTTGAGCGAACTTCTGTTTTAAGTTCGGGTTCGGGTTATCCAAGCATCCCGTTATGGATTCCGCTACCACGGACCATAACGGCATTTGAAATCTGGGGTGAAGGACCTGGGGTGACGTCACCGTCATGTGATCAGTGCAGGGGGCGTGGCTCAGTACTGGACTGGATAAGAGGTCGTAGGCTACCACCTCTTATCTAATCCAGTACTGAACCACGCCCCATGCACTGATCACATGACAGTGAAGTCACCCCAGGTCCTCCGTGTTGTCCAAGGTTCGGGTTCATTGAAGAATCACCTTATGGATTCCAAATGCCGTTATGGTCCGTGGTAGCGGAATCCATAACGTAATGCTTGGATAACCCGAACCCGAACTTTGGACGCCGAACTTAAAACAGAAGTTCACTTAACTCTAATTATGATGCAAAAAATGAGCCCCCATACAGCTCTGTACATATAATTACAAAAAAGTTATAGGGGTCAAAACATGGTGACAAAAAATTAAAACAGATTTTTTTCCCACTTTTGAATTTTTTTTTCACTATCAAAACGCAAGAAAACCTATACATATAGGGTATCGCCGGATTCGTACTGACCTGTACAGTAAAAATAACCAGTCATTTTTATCGCACATCGAACGTCGGGAGGTGGAATTGCTTTTTTTTGCAATTTCACCACATTTGGAATTTTTTTCCAGCTTCCCACTACATCATATGCAATATTAAATGGTGTTGTTGGAAAGTAAATTTTGTCCTGCAAAAAACAAGCCCTCATATGGCTATGTGAAAAAAAAAAAAAAGTTATGGCTCTGGGAAGGCAGGGAGAGCAAAACGAAAACGGAAAAAAAAAAATCTCCGGTCCTTAAGGAGTTAAGAGGACCTTTCACTGGTCCAACGATTGTTAGATAATGATATGTATGGATCTCCCTGCACTTACTATTATCCCTGGGTGCTGCTCTACACATACGGTATATATCATTATCTAACAATTGTTGGACCAGTGAAAGGTCCTCTTTGCTTCCAAGCCGGACTGGAGAAGCTGTCCTTCTCCAGCTTCAGGGACAGGCGCCCTACAGCTGAGCCACCAGTCGCTCCAAAGGCAGCCCCCTCTCCCTGCTCTCAGTGGTTTTTACATGCTCGGATCGTCTGTTTCTTTTTATTTGGTGGAAGAGGGTTAGTCTTATACGGCGAGTATAGCCCAAAAAACTAGGGGGTCGTCTTATATGCCCAGTCGTCTTATACGCCGGAAAATACGGTATATAATTTTTGGAGGTGTATAAACTCCTATGTAAATGTAGCCTGTTTTCCATCCACAGGCTATATTTAGGTGCACCTGTGAGGCCTGGGCCATATCAGCCAGTCTTGAGTGGGGCTCACAGCCCTCTCCCTCCTCCCATTGCAGGCATTGTTTCCTGCTCGAGGTAGCTGAGGAGTTTGCTGTGAGCCAGCCTATACATTCCTGTAATGCCCACTGGCTCCTGGTATTGCCCATATGGCACAGGTAGGTGAGTGTTAGGTCCCGAGCTACTTGAGAAACCTTGGCATGGTGCTCAGGCTTAAGACATGTCTTCCACCGCAGGACATGTTGACTAGTCTCTCAATTTTAACATCAGTTTGAGGGTTTAGTAAGACCGCAGTGTGCACCTGTTTTGTTATTTGTTATTGCTATATTGTTATATTACTTATCACATCCACGCAATTGCCATCTTGTGTAGGATGTCTATTGTGGTACTTGTGGTCTGCTGCGGGGATCCACCATCATGCATTTTTGCTGGGGATCGCCATTAGCAACAGCCCACAAGTGCAGGATCTTCTCCCCTGTATATATATGCACAACTGCATTTTTGGGTTGAGCACATCCTGCTTCATGCCACCTTTCAGTTGTTTTGTGTATATATATTTTTTGGAGGTGTATAAACTCCTATGTAAATGTTGCCTGTTTTCCATCCACAGGCTACATTTAGGTGCACCTGTGAGGCCTGGCCCATATCAGCCAGTCTTGGGTGGGGCTCACAGTCCTCTCCCTCCTCCCATTGCAGGCACGGTTTCATGCTGGAGGTAGCTGAGGAGTTTGCTGTGAGCCGGGCTATACATTCCTGTAATGCCCACTGGCTCCTGGTATTGCCCATATGGCACAGGTAGGTGAGTGGTCCCGAACTACTTGAGAAACCTTGGCGTGGTGCTCGGGCTTAAGACATGTCCTCCACTGCAGGACATGTTGACTATTCTCTCAATTGTAACATCAGTTTGAGAACTTAGTAGGACCGCAGTGTGCACCTGTTTTGATGGCATATCCTAATGAAAGTCTGAGATGAAACAACCCATTTAAAATCTGTGTCAAATCCCCACTCTAAAAATCTACAAAGGAAAAACTGTAATATAGAAGAATGATAAATGGCAAAGTGTTTTGGACAATTTTGAATGAGTCCTAACCATCAGCATGTGTGATAAACAAAGTCTGAGGTAATAAGAAAATCAAAGAAGGAAGATGAACAGACAGGGCTTTAGTGCTTCGGACAGATAAAACCCTATTAGTTGTTCTATTATCTGCAGCAGGGGATTTTAACATTTGATGACTATGTGAATCAGCCTTGCAAGCCATTATTGCTTTTAATTTAGAATGCATTTCCTTCCAATTACCTTACTGTTGTGTACATGTTATTTATGCCTGCTTATTTTATATTAAGAATAAACATCCTGCGAAAAGCAAGGCTTTGTACACATCGTCACAGTCTCTATACCATGGTTTTATTAGTCGGGTGACCTCGGATCGCATGTTAAACATTAGTGCTCTTTTTTTCTTTTTCTAGTGAACCAACTCAAAGCCTGTATAATGGTGAGTTGATAGATTAGAAAGAAAAATGCTCATTAGATAAATTTTATCCAAACTATTGTCTCCTGCCCCCAATAATTGTGGGGTAAAAGTTAGTAGGGTTGAATCATAAAGTAGAATGACTCAGGCTCTCTGTAATCCTTTGAACCAATGAACAGAATGTTATAATACAAACAATTCAGCTAGACATCATTGCATTCTGTCACTTATCAGGGCTGCTCAGTGGGTAGCGCTGTTGCCTTACAGTGCTGCAATCCTTTCTTTGAATCCAACCATAGTCAACACATCGAAAGAGTTTGTACAGATGTTCTCCCCATGTTTGTGAGGGTTTATTCCAGGTTCTCCAGTTTCCTTCTACATCCCAGAACCTACTGATAGGTTAATTGGCTTCCAAAGAAATTAGACATAAGCCCCCGATACAGCTATTGTTGGCCGGACAATTTAATGTTTATGGTGAGTAGGGACACAAGCCCAGTTGGTAACACTTTCAATTTCTTTATAAATTTAAAAAAGGAATAACAAATGAATAGCATAATGGGCAATGAAGGGAACCCCGTAAGGACAGTGATTTTCAATTTTTGCATTTCCGTTTTTTTACTCTCTGCATTCCCGGAGCCATAACTTTTTTATTCTTCCATTCACATAGTATAAGGACACATTTTTTTCTGGAACAAGATGTACTTTCTAATGACACCAATTAATATTGCATACGATCTACTGAGAGGCTGGAAAAAAATTCCAAATAGGGTGGAATTGGAGAAAAAAAAATCCCGCCACAGATCTATGTGTTTCATTTTTAACACATTCCCTGCACTGTAAAACTGACTTGTTCCATTCATTCTATGGGTCAGTAAGAGCATAGTGATACAGCATTTATATAGTTTTTCATGTGGTTTAATATATAATAATAAACAAATAAAAACTTTGGGGGGAAAAAGATTTTGGATTTGCATCACCATAACTTTTTAATATTTAAGTCTGTGGAGCTGTGCAAGGGCTCATTTTTTGCAGGCTGATCTGCAGTTTTCAAGTATACAATTTGAAATGTGTTTTTTATTTCTTGTCATCACTTTTTTGAGGAAGTGAAGCAATGAAAAAATGATGAATACATTTATATTTTAATTAGCAGTAATAATAATTTTTTTTAGTGTTTGGTTTTTTTCTTTATATTATGGGCAAAGGGGTTGAATTGAATGTTTACATTTTAAATTTTTTTTTTTACATTTATACATTTATATTAAGTCCCGTTAGGGGACTTAAACATGCAATCATTAGATCTCTTGTCTAATAGACTGTAATGAATTACTATATGAAGCCCTGCCACAGATAGTGCTTGATAGGAGTTATCACAGTGTTAGCCTCAGGTCCTTCAGAGGGACCGAGCCTACCACAGGGAATGAATGGCTTACCCCGATCACTGCTCAGGGGAGCTGTTTGGGCCCCAGGAGCACAGCACTCCTGGGGAAAGCCACCTCAGGAGACATGGTCACAATTGACTATGGCATCTGTGGGGTTAAATGCCTGCGATCAGTGTTATCGCTGATTGTCAACATTAGCCCTGGGTGCCTGCTGTGTGAAACAGTGGCTATGGTGCCCACCCTGTATGGCAGATGGCAAGAACGGGTTAACAGAAAAATGTTTCAGTCCTGAACTTAGTTAACACCTTTCTGGACCAATTTTTGGTTATACATTTTCTTTTTTTCTCCCCATGTTCCAATAGCCATACTTTTTTTTTATTTTCAGTTCATATAGCCATATGAGGGCTTATTTTTTGCAGTAGAAGTTTTTTTTCTTTTAAGAGCATCCTTTCATTTGGAAAACGTTATTAAAATTATTTGTGAGGTTAAATTGAAAAAAAATAATAATAATTACTCCAAGGTTTTGGGGATTCTGACATCACATTGTTCACTGTGCACTAAAATGGCATGACTTCCTTATTCTGCGTCTCAAAATGAATATAGCAATCCCAAACTTGTATATTTTTTTTTACAACTTTGAATAAAATAAAAACCTTTGAAAAAAAATCTAAATTTTCTTTGCATTGCCATTTTATGAGAGACATAACTTGTTTATATATTTATGTCTACAGAGCTGTATGAGGGCTTGTTTCTCACAGAACAAACTGTCGTTTTTATTGCTACCATTTTTGTGGTACATATGACTTTTTGATCACTGTTAGGCCCCTTTCACACGGGCGAGTTTTCCGAGCGGTTGCAATGCGTGAGGTGAACGCATTGCACTCGCACTGAATCCGGACCCATTCATTTCTATGGGGCTGTGCACATGAGCGGTGATTTTCCCGCATCACTTCTGCGTAGAGTGAAAATCGCAGCATGCTCAATTTTGTGCATTTTTCAAACAACGCAGGGCCCATAGAAGTGAATGGGGCTGCCGGAAAATCGCAAGCATCCGCAAACAAGTGCGGATGCGGTGCGATTTTCCCGCATGGTTGCTAGGAGACGATCGGGATGGGGTCCCGATCTTTGTTATTTTCCCTTATAACATGGTTATAAGGGAAAATAATAGCATTCTAACTACAGAATGTTATGTAAAAAGGGGAAGAGAGGGTTAAAAATAAAAAGAACTTGAACTCACCTCTTCCTCTTGATCGCGTAGGTGCCGGGATCATTCTTCTTTCTTCATTCTGTTGGGTAAAGGACCTTCGGTGACGTCACTGGGTCACATGGGTCACATGGTCCAATCAAAAGCTTCGATGATTGGACCATGTGACCCAGTAACGTCACCGAAGGTCCTTCAAACAACAGATATGAAGATAGAAGATGTTCCTTGCACCTACGCGGTCAATGGGAGGAGGTGAGTTAATTTATTTTTTATTTTTAACCCTCTATTGCGCTGCTAACATAGCATTCTGCATTCAGAATGCTATTATTTTCCCATATAACCTTGTTAATAAAAACTACAAAATACTTAACCCGAAACCGGACTTCAGTGATGAAGTCCGGCTCCGGGTCTGGGTACCAAACATGCAGATTTTTCACACGCGCGTGCAAAACGCATTACAAAAGTTTGCACACGCGCGGAAAAATCGTGCTTTTTCCCACAACGCACCCGCCTCTTATCTGTATGAACCCAGCCTTAGGCCTCATGCACACGGCCATTGTGCGGCCATTCCATGCATTAGGGCCCCATCTGTGCGGCAGCCGCGATGGATCCAGACCCATTCAACTTGAATGGGTCCATGATCTGTCCGCACTGTAAAAAAATAGAACAAGTTCTATTTTATTGCGGTGCGGAGGTACGGACAGAAACACCACAGAAGGACTCCATAGTGCTTCCCTGGGGTTCTGTGCCTCCGGTCTGCACTGCAGCTCTGGATTGCGGACCCATTCAATTGACTGGGTTCGCATCCGTGATGCGGGGAGCACATGGCTGTTTGCAGGCCACGGCTGGGCAACGGTCATGTGCATGAGGCCTTATTCAAGTTTTATTGGAGAAAAGGTGACTTAAAAATGGTGAATTGTGTGATTTTCCTTCTTTTTCCGTTACGGCATTCACCGCACAGAAATTCTTTTTAAAATATTTAAAAAGTTCAGACATTTTCGGACATGGTGATATCTTATATGTTATTGCAAATATATTTTTATATGTAAAATTAGGAAGCGAGTGATTTAAACTTTTAATATATATTTTTTCTTTTTGTTACAGCTATAACCTGGGATCTTTTGATCCCGTATCCTATTCACCCTGGGGGCTCATGCACACGAATGTGTGCCAACCAGGCCTGTGCTGTGGACAGCAGATGTCCCACCATCTGCGGACGCGGACCCATTAACTTGAATGGCGTCCGTGATCAACATTGCAAAAAAGTAGTGCATGCACTACTTTTTTGCGGTGCGGAGGCATGGACAAAAAACACACGGAAGCTCTCTGTAGTGCTTCCGTGGGGTTCTGTACCTCTGTTCTGCACTGTACCTTTGGGATTGCAGACCCATTCAAGTGAATTGGTCCGCATCCATGATGCGGTGCACAAAGAGCAGCTGTTTGTGGGTCACAATACAGCCACGGCCATGTGCATGAACCATAATGGAGATTGTATGAGGTTGAATGGGATTGTATGAGGTTGAATGGGATTTTGACGCATTCCCTGCTGAGCTGTGCTTCGTGCACAGTTCAGCAGGCAGCTTACCATGGCAGGCCTGGGAAGCTTCAGAAGCGTCCAAGCTGCCTTACCTCACAGATGTCATGCTCAGTGTTAACGGTGGCATCTGAGGCGTTAAATGACAGGGTTCAGCACTGTTGCCATTCCCCGTCGTTGTGGCTAGGTGCCTGCTGTATTAAACAGCTGGCACCCGCTGCGTATGGAGCCGGTTAACTTCAGCAGCCCGTTCCATACATTACCTCAACCACAGTAACGTACCAGTACGTCAAGGTGATTGAAGGGGTTAAATGTTTTTTTTGGGGGGGAAATCAATATTATGCTTAGTATAAGCCATTGAGATCAGATAAGTGGGGGGCTGCTTTTGTGAGCTTAAATGCTTAACATGGTTCATTTACCTGTACAGCATCTAGTTAGTAGCAGCAGTACAAAGTGTTACAGTTTTTTTCCCATTCACTTTAATTTAACAAAGCTGCAATATTCTGTAGCAACACTACTATGTGTACAGTGTTCAAGTAGGTGAACTAAGGAAAACAATGAAGAGGCCAAGAGTTGGACCTCCACTGATCTGATGTTCTGATCTCAGAAAACATTTAATAAATAGATATGTTAGTTTACCTAATAAAGTGATCACCAAACAAATTTGTAACACCACGCCTCCATATAAAATTGTATGCTTTATTAGTTGAAATACAAATACATATAAATATCAATACAAGACACACCCTGTTGCACTCTGTTTCACCCATTTTCACTCTCTTTATCACGTCACCTTTTCACATTCTCTTTCCTTCACTCTCTTCACTTGCTGGTAGGCTACTACTTATTATATGATTTTGATGCACTTAAATTGAATATGATGATTCGTGTTGATTTATATTTGTGTATCATGATTTTTTCCACATAATTTTTCACATGATATTCACGCTTTTATATGTTTCACCAATTGAGTACATTAGTATTTGGAATTTATTGACGTAGTGTTTCTTTATTTTTTTTACACTTGTAGCATTATTTGTAACTGATATTAATTAATTCATGATTATACGATTTGGCTTTTATTCCCTCTATTATGTCAATTTTTATTATATGGTACAATCATGTGATATGTAATACATAAATGGCCGTTTACCATTATGTTTTTTTGACATGCTGCATCTATTTGTCTGCATTACACTCTACCGTACTGTGTACTCCCTCTTTTTATGTATTGCTTGCACCGCTCCAGTGTCTCTGTGTAGCGGCAGTTGTGATCGGTGCTAGCCATTTCGATCATGTGACACTTAGTTGTGCACATGACCTGTAGGGGAAGGTATTAGTTAGTATCGATCATGTGATGCATAGCTCTGAACATGACTATTACATCACTACTTGTGGGTAGAGTCTCTGACGATCGACTTCCAGGACCTTAAGTCACTTGATGCATAGCTTTGCACATGACTATTACATCACTACTTGTGGGTAGTGTCTCTGACAATCTTCCAGGACCTTAAGTCACGTGACCATAGCCTATCATGTGTCCATGACATCATTGGTTGCCATAAGGTTGGGACTGCCGGCCGGCCTGTAATTTGGTTGTGTCAGATAACATGTGGGCAGGCCAGCTCACTGGTGGGCCTGTCAATCGATGTTCTTTCCTTTCCTACATGTGCTTATTGGCTCTTGTGAGTGCAACAGTCTTCTCTGTGCTTAACAAGCACAGTGCCGTACATTGTACAGCAGCAGTGCTTGATATCGCAGATCAGCCCCATTGACTTCTATTGGGCTGAGCTGCCCCTAGACCCGTGACAGGTGAATGTGTCATCACTGGCAGTGAGAAGGCTGCGGCACCCCAAAGGAGCACTGCTACCTTCTCAAACAGCTGAATGGAAGGGGTTCCCGGGTATTGGACCCCCACCGATCAGATGCCGATTTACCGTGAAGCCGATTTTTATGGCACTTCATGGTAACAAATCTATTTTTCCTTAAACGGCAGTAACAAAAACCCGAAAACATACTAATCTCATCCATTTGTTTGCGGAAAAGGCAACACGTCCATCTTGATTGAAGATACCACGCAAAATCTCATGCGGGGTGACGTGTGATATCACTATGCCAACAGTGATGATGTCACCACGCCCAGCTATCATGATGAACAGCCTATCCGCGAGCAAATGGATAAGGTGAGTATGTATATTTTTTTACCCTGATAAAGCCCTGAAATGCCTCAATTGTAGCATCAGATGCCGCGATCAGCTATGAACACATCATCTGAGTTGTTCAATGACAGGGGGCGGCATGATAAACGTTCTCCATCACTGCGCCCACTACATACAAAGGAATGCGCTTTGCGAAATTTGTCAAAAATAAAACGCAAGGAAGACCCCTTTAACCTTTATGCAATCATGTTAAAATTGGAAAAACCCTCCCAAAAATGTCACTTTTTTAATTGTAGATTTTTAAATGTGTCCGCTGTAAATCTTGTTGGCACACAACTCAGGGGACACTATTGCATTTATAACCCCTTAGAGACATTAAGAATTTTAGCCTTTAAGGGGTTGTCTCACTTCAGCAAATAGCATTTATTATGTAGAGAAAGTTAATACAAGGCACTTACTAATGTATTATGATTGTCCATGTTGCTTACTTTACTGGCTGGATTCATTTTTTCAATCACATTGTACACTATTTTGCCATCAGATAATACAGTGCTCATTTCCAGGGTTATGATCACCCTGCAGTCCATCAGTGGTGGTTGTGCTTGCACACTATTGGAAAAAGCGCCCGCCTCTCTGGTGGACGGGACTGTGGGACCGCACATAGGCTGGTGCTTTTTCCTATAATGTGCAAGCACGACCACCACTGATGGATTACAGTGTGGTCGTAACCATGAAAACAAGCAGCGTATAATCTGATGGCAAAATGGATCAGGCCAGCAAAGGAAGCAATATGGATATGAAGTGCCTTTTGCCCTGTGGCATTAGAAGAATTTTGATATCTCTAACTTTTTAGTCCAACTGGATTGTTACTCTGCTTTAATTCTTCTAGTGCCGTTCTATGGAAACAGTAGGCTTAAAGAGCACACTAAATGCTTAAGATAACTTCGTTATTAACTTCAACTTTTCTTTATATATAACACTGCTGCCTCCGGAGCAGATAGTCCATGTACAAAACACGTGTTGAATAAAGTATCACAAAATGGCAGTTTAACTGTTCAATCTTGTCATTCAGCATAAAATGGTAGATATTTTTCTCTCTGCAGTATCTGTACTCTCACTTTGAGTTATTTAAATACTCTATTATCTCTCTGAGAGGTATATCTGAGGTTTAACCAATAGATCTAATTGCTCTACTTGGTTTGCAGTTTGCGATATGATCTACTCAGTTTGTTTGAACTATTCGCAGATTGGTGGAACTGTAAGTAAACATACATAACTGGTTCAGTATACAGTTCTGATCACAATACTAACAATAGGAACATATCATTACTGTTCTAAATACCTATTTTGGCCTCTGTGCTTCCATAAAACTGAACTTTGACTGGAACTGTGTGTCTGTTCAACTCCTCTCTGGTGAATAATTATTCTAACAGCTTCTGCTAGAGGTTTTCCCACACAGGCTGAGTGTAAGGCTGGCTGTGATTGGTCAAGACTCCTGCTCAGCAGGGACGTGCACACATAGGGCTAAAAGGGGGCTTGAGCCCCTGCCCCCTTCTGCCCCTGTCCCTTTTTTTTAAAAATGCGCTGAAACCGCCGAAAACAGCCGGGCCCGTGCGGCGCAACAGTATTCACCAGCGAGTCACGTGACGTGGCTAGAGCAGAGAAGAGCTGCCTGCAGTGCACTGTGCTACTGCTGCTTTGCTCAGTCACTCACCGCCGGGCGCCAGTCAATCTACCCCAGGCCCAGGCCCAGATCCAGTCCACCCCACGCCACCATGAGTCCAGTCTGGTGTGAAGAGCCTGCTGCCTGGGTGAGAACTGCACTGTCTGACTACACCGCACCCGCACCGCCACCTGTCAGTGCCATTCTGGCCCAGCATTGTATGTGGGCACTGGCAGGCAGTGTGAACTGTGACGTCATGTCTGTGGGGGCACTGGGCAGAGGCAGACACTGACAGTAAGTGTTGCATTTATGCATTATGTATGTGGTCAATCATAATCAAATGTGGGGTGGCTGACATGTGGCCTTATGTATGTGGGCAGGCAGTGTGACATCATGTGAGGCAGACAGTGTGGCCTTATGTATGTGACCATAATCAAATGTGGGGTGGCTGACATGTGGCCTTATGTATGTGGGCAGGCAGTGTGACATCATGTGAGGCAGACAGTGTGGCCTTATGTATGTGGCCATAATCAAATGTGGGGTGGCTGACATGTGGCCTTATGTATGTGGGCAGGCAGTGTGACATCATGTGAGGCAGACATCTGCCTCACATGATGTCACACTGCCTGCCCACATACATAAGGCCACACTGTCTGCCTCACATAATGTCACACTGCCTGCCCACATACATAAGGCCACATGTCAGCCACCCCACATTTGATTATTTTGTTTTTATAGGACATTTTGTTAGTTACAAAGTTGTATTTAAAGGAATATACATTACAATATCAACGAATTAATGGAGAACAAGGTAAGACTTTTAGAAAAGTAAGCTTCGTGGTACAAACAATTTTTCAAATTATGTCAAGTGCCCTTTTTTTTTAACATAAGCCCCTGCCCTTCAAAATGTCTCTGCACGTCCCTGCTGCTCAGTAACAACAGTTTAACTCTATGCTTTCTGTTGTTAATTTTGCTGTGTCATTGAGCTTACCTTACATTCATATAATGAATCTTAAAGGCATAGTATCTTTTCTGCTTCTGTGAACACAATATATAGCTGTTACATGACATCCAAAAACATGAAGTCACTCTTTCTGTCTTTAACATCTAAACATTTGAACTGTATTAAGGTTATTGGAAGGTCTAGCTGTATACACATATAAGCCATATAAGCAACCTAGGACAGGTCTTAGCTGGCCAGCTACACTCCCACCAAAACTACCTATAATTGTATGTTCTTAGTGGTAGGACTTAAACATGAATTTGGGGAATTTCCCATCAGATTCTCAACTCTCAAGTGTCTTTTATCACTCTCAAGTAGAACAACTAACTTTTGTATAGGATGTTCCAACTTGAGTGGAGCAGTGAGATGTTTTCTCATTTTGTCAAGTTTTGAGTCTCCTATTTGTGACAACACTCTTTTTACTAGTCTGTCTTCGTCCTTTTGAACTTCTAGAACTTTGGCCAATTTCCTTTGACTTCTAGGTAAATCTTCTTCTTTCTTTTCTTTCACTAACACTATGTCACCAACTTGGACATTTCTTCTGGGTGTTTGCCATTTACTTCTTAGCATCAGATTTCCAAAGTACTCTTTTATCCATCTATTCCAAAATGTTTCTGATAGATATTGAACTCTTCGCCATCTCCTTTTGGCATATAAATCCTCTTTGGTGGCTGTATGTAATCAGACTTAAGGTGAAGTAGTTGGTTGGGAGTTAAAGGATCCAAACTTGTTGGGCCGTTGATGTTATCATCTGTAAGTGGATGACTGTGAACAATAGACTTTACTTCATAGAACAGGGTCCTAAGTGAAGCATCACCCATTCTTCCGGTGTTCTTTTTCAACACTGAACTTAACACATTTCTTACAGTTCTGATTTGTCTTTTCCCAACTCCTCCTGTATGGCTTGCACTTGGAGCATTCATCATACTGTTTCCGTAACAAATACTCAGTTACTTTTTCTTTATCGATCTTTCTTCAATTCCTTCTTTGCTCCGACAAAATTAGATCCTTAGTCAGATCTAAGCTCTCTGATAGTACCTCTAATGGCTATGAAACATCTTAAGGCGTTGATGAATGCGTCAGTTGACATATCTTCTAACATTTCCAGGTGAATTGCTCTGGTACTTAGACATGTAAATATTAGTCCATATCTCTTGTACTCGGTTTTGCTTGGCGATGAATGGGCCAAAACAATCCATTCCGCTATAAAGAAATGGTGGTGATGGGTTTACACCATCTGCTGATAAATCTGCCAATCTTTGGTCTTTGTGCCTTTCTACAGACTACACATTTACTTATACTTTGCTATAACTTTGCTTCCTTTCATAATCCAGTAACCACCTTCTCTCAAACAGTTTTGGATAAAGCTTCTTCCTTGATGCAAGGATTTGTTGTGGTGGTGGTGATCAATAATCAATCTTGTGAAGGTAGAATTTTGGGTAGAATTGCTGGATGCTTAACTCTACTAGGTAATAATGCATTTTTCAGTCAACCTCCCACCTTTAGTATACCATCTTGCAGAACAAGATTAAGCTTGTAAAATGGGTGGTTGTTTGGAAGCCTTTTAGGTTCTTGACTAAGTCTCTTCAACTCTTCCCTGTAGAATCTCTGTTGAATGAGTCTTATAACTGTTTCTTCAGCTTTCATTCTCTCCTCTACATTCAATTATTCCTTCTTTCTGACTTCCTTTGCCAAACGTTGAATTCGAGCTACTACGTTTATGACTGTATTCCATTTTGAACATCTGGCTAGTCTTTCAAGTATGCCATCTTGACACTTGGCAGCAGTGCTCAATGTTTGTACAACTTTTACTTCTGGATCACACATAGACAATTCTGTATGACCTTTACTGTGTATGATTTTCTTTTCCTAACGGAACTCTGGACCGGTGAACCAGTTTGAATTCTTCAATTCTGTTACATTCAGGCCTCTTGAAGCATGGTCTGCTGGGTTATGCTTTGCGTCAATGTAATGCCAACATTCCAGATTTGTTATTTCCCAAATTTTCTGAACTCTATTAGCGACAAAGATATGGAATCTTCCTATTTCATTGTTCATGTATCCTAAGACAACTTTTGAGTCTGTCCAAAAATATTCTTCATCTATTTTTAATTCAAATTCTTCTTTCAGAAACTTGCTTACTGATGCTGAAACAACAGCTGCTGTCAGCTCAAGTCTTGGTATTGTCTGAATACTAGTAAGAGCAACTCTGGCCTTTCCCATAACCAGGGCACAGTGTATTTTTCCTTCTCCTATCACTCTGATGTAGAAGCACTGACCTTAACCATAACTACTGGCATCTGAAAAGTGATGAAGTTCTATTTTCTTGTACTTTCCGAAATCATGAGGCACAAAACATCTGGGTATCCAAAATTCTCTTAGGTTTTGCAAGTCTCTTATACAACTCTCCCAACTTGCCCTCAAATTTTCAGGTATGGGTCCGTCCCATCCTAACTTCTGTCTGCATGATTTTTGCAGTATTTCTCATGCTCTGAGGATTACTGGGGCCAAGAATCACGATGAATCATATATAGAAGCCACTGCAGAAAGAATGGTACATAGAAACATAGAAACATAGAATGTGTCGGCAGATAAGAACCATTTGGCCCATCTCGTCTGCCCAATATACTGAATACTATGAATATCCCCAGGCCCTATCTTATATGAAGGATGGCCTTGTGCCTATCCCATGCATGCTTAAACTCCTTCACTGTATTTGCAGCTACCACTTCTGCAGGAAGGCTATTCCATGTGTCCACTACTCTCTCAGTAAAGTAATTCTTCCTGATATTACTTTTAAACCTTTGCCCCTCTAATTTAAAACTATGTCCTCTTGTAGCAGTGGTACGTCTAGTTGCAACTTTCTCTTCAATAGATACTTCAAAGAAGAACTTGTCATTCTCTACATTCCATTCCAATCCAAGTTCTGAACTGGAAGATGATCATAATTGAGATCTACATTCTTCATTGTTGATGCACGTTCAGCGTCACTGATGGATTCCAGTACCTCTTGTTGATTGAGATTAATTTATAAAGGTAGTAGGTTTCCTCTTGCACATAACTCTTGGCTTTCTTTCACTAGCTTGATTGCAGATTCTGTGGACTCTAGACTTATAAGACCATCATCTACATAAAAGTTTTTCTTAAGAAAATTTGCTGCTGATGGGCAATGCTTTTCATTCTGTTTGGCCAAGTATTTCATATCATAAATGGCGCAACCTGGAGACGATGCTGCTCCAAACAAGTGTACTTTCATTCTGTATTCTACTGGCTCTGTATCTGTATCTCCATCCTCCCACCATAGAGGAAGGAAGTCTCTATCTTCATTCTTCACATGAAACTGGTGGAACATCTTTTCACCGTCACACATGACCGCTACGGGATACTTTCTGAATCTACAGAGTACTCCAGGCAGAGTGTTTGTACGATCTGGTCCTATTAATAGATGATCGTTCAATGCAACACCATCGTATTTTGCTGAGCAATCAAATACTACTCTAATCTTATCTGGTTTATTTGAGTGGTAAACAACTTGATGTGGGTTGTACCACACTTCTCCTTCTTCAGGTTGATTATTAACTTTCTCTGCATGTCCTTCTTCGAGAATGCCTTCCATGAATTTTAAATAATCATTCTTGAGTTTGGGATCTCTTCCCATCCTTTTCTTCAAACATTTCAACCTTGCTAGGGCAAGATCCCTGTTATTTGGCAGACAAGGTCGTTCTCTAAAAGGTAAGGGCATTTTAAGTGGACCTTGTTGATTCTGTTGAATGCTTTCTTCTAGAGTGTGTACGAACTTTGTCTACTTGGGATACACTCTTTTCTTTGAAACTTATGTCTGCAAAGTCGGATTCAAGTATTCAATTGATTACTTTCGCTGGACTTATAGTTGGTATGGATTTCTGCACAAATTGGTCATAAATTGTGATCTGATCTTCATCTAAGTCCCAATAATAAACAATCACAGTCTGCCTGAACTAATAACACACAAAGAATTAAATGTTACCATGTTTTTATTGAACACACCATGTAAACATTCAAAGTGCAGGTGGAAAAAGTATGTGAATCCTTGGATTTAATAACTGGTTGAACCTCCTTTGGCAGCAATAACTTCAACCAAACGTTTCCTGTAGTTGCAGATCAGATGTGCACAATGGTCAAGAGTAATTTTTGACCCTTCCTCTTTACAGTACTGTTTCAGTTCAGCAATATTCTTGGGATGTCGGGTGGGAATCGCTTTCTTGAGGTCATGCCACAGCATCTCAATCGGGTTGAGGTCAGGACTCTGACTGGGCCACTTCAGAAGGCATATTTTCTTCTGTTTAAGCCATTCTGTTGTTGATTTACTTCTATGCTTTGGGTTGTTGTCCTGTTGCAACACCCATCTTCTGTTGAGCTTCGATGATAGCAATCCGTCCAGGCCCTGGTGCAGCAAAGCAGCCCCAAACCATGAACCCCCACCACCATACTTCACAGTTGGGATGAGGTTTTGATGTTGGTGTGCTGTGCCTCTTTTTCTCCACACAGTGTTGTGTGTTTATTCCAAACCACCCAACTTTGGTTTCATCTGTCCACAGAATATTTAGCCAGTACTGCTGTGAAACATCCAGGTGCTCTTGTGCAAACTGTAAACGTGCAGCAATGTTTTTTTTGGACAGCAGTGGCTTCCTCTGTGGTATTCTCCCATGAAATCCATTCTTATTTAGTCTTTTACGTATCGTAGCTTTGCTAACAGCTTAGACTACCCAATATAGTTCGTTAACTTATTTGGAGCACCTCATTTCCTCTATACACAGGGAGCTCCGTGCCCGACCCATCATCCTCTCCCCTATGAGAGCCACATCGTCCAGGGAACCTCACTCTATAAAATTTAAAGGGATACACATACATTATCCTATTGCATTTCCACACTGGTTTCGCTTTAAAACTCAGCCGCTGAACATGCCATACTGCACAACCAGTGATTAGCATTATACTGCCATACTGCTCCATCTCAGCATAGATGTGTATTATAGGTTCATGGATGTAAATGTGTTTAATCTCTCATCGTGTGTATGGGGTGGGCCACACTTGTGGCACTATCCACGCTATTACTATTTTACATGCTACTGATGCAAATCATGTATACATCTAAAGCTTTTGTTATTTGTATTACAAATCATGCTTATATATGTATACCTGCCCCCTGTCATTGATATACTTAATGTATGCCTTTTTGTCTTTTTTTGTCTCTTGTAATATAACAGCCTGATGAAGGGCTACACTTACTAAAGCCCGAAACGTTGCTTAAATGCCTGGCTGAATAAAATCAAAACTGCATTTAAAATCAAAAATTGGTGTGCCGTCTCAATTATATGTATTAAGTGTTTAGGCACCTGGAAGTGGAGTCAGGACCAATACGAAACGAGCACCCTACACAATTGCCAATAATCTGTTGAGTGCTGTGATCCTCTGAATACTGAAAGTTGTTTCCACTCCACTACTGCATCACGCGCACCTACAGAGGCTTTAAAAATATATCCAAGCAAATGTCTCTACTCAACACTAGCACCTATTACAATAATAGTGGAGTCTTCTCATTCTCGGAAGAAGACGCAAGACGCATAACCTCCAGCGTCACAGCCTCTAACGAGTTTCTCTCTGGATCCAACCAAAGGGTTACAGTGAACTCATTGGAGAAGATTTATAAGAAAGCAATTGCATTGGAACTACATGTGGTTACCTTAGCTGAATACTATAAACGGAAAATCATCCCGAGAGGACTACGGTCTAATTTAAGACCTACACTATTTGCTGAAGACCAGGACTTCTGTCTTCAGTTTGAGAGAATCTTGAACAAAGCCTCATTCGACATCATACTACTTGTCTTGGAGAGGGCAAGTACCGAAATACGCAAGACTAAAAAGAAATTAACTCTCTGGAACAGAGTCTCTTCAGAGAAACTTCTGCAGAAGAGTCAACTGCTATCAAAAACAGCATTATACAGAAGAACAATCTATTTAGACGCAGTGTGGAAGATAGAAAGAGATCTAAGTTCCAAAGGGACGAACAAGATTATAGAAACAATCAGGTATATCGCTCGGTAACCAGGAATTACCCCACGCCAGCCCCCTCAGCAGCCACAACTTCAGATTCATCTAACGCAAGCACTGATGCCAGTTTTTTAGAAAGAGGACAACCTCGATTCGACAGACGAGGCCGCCAAGGAGGGCGGGGAAGAAACACCCGAAGAAGACCAAACTGGTCACCAGACCAGAGAGACCCAATCAGGACCAGATCCTTCAACAGGAACTGATTACCTCCAATCAAGAACTAGAGCACGACAACTTAATAATCAACATTTCGAACAAACAACTATCTAACGACGAAGTACAGACCCTAAATCTAGGCCTAGGGTTTGTACCAACTCACCATACAAATATGTATTTACTGGATAAAGAAATGCACAATTTCTTCAGATCCATTAGACTACGGGCCCACATCAGTATTGAAAAACCAGCTTGGACCCAACAACATGAAGACAGACCCACTCCATTCAAAGAACGCATAAAAAAGTGCAAACCCCCTAGCACTTACAACCCTCCAAGAAAGTACGAAATAATCGAATCTTACATCGCAAAGGTACAACATGATCTTAAGAATATCGAGAAAGAAGCCTACAAGAAGAAGGTAAGACATAATATTAACAACAAAATGTCCAGAACCCTGTTTAACATGAGTAAAGACAGTTCCATTGTTATTAAGCCCGCAGACAAGGGGTCAGGTATAGTAGTCATGAACAAGACTGACTATAAAAGTGAGATAATCCGACAATTGGGTGACACTAAAACATACCAACCCCTTGCCTGTGACCCTACACCCAGATTTCACAAGGAACTTAGACAGATTATTGAGAAAGCCCTCAATGATAGCCTGATAAACGCAAAAACAGCGCAATACCTGGTTCCGGATTCTCCCCGGATCCCGGTAATTTATACCTTACCTAAGGTCCATAAAAACAGGGAACATCCACCCGGGAGACCCATCGTGTCAGGGTGCGACTCACTTTTTCAACCCGCAGCCAAGATGCTTGACGCATTACTTAGGCCTTATGCCCAAATAGGAAAATCATTCCTCCTGGACACCACGGACTTCCTGAATAAAATCCACGATATTCATCTGGACTGGAGCAAAGTCCTCCTGGTCACGATGGACGTCACGAGCCTGTATACGAACATACCTACCTTGGAGGGCATCGAGTGTGTCAAAACCATACTCAACTTAACTGATGAGTTCACATGTGAGGAACAAAATTTGATATTATCATTGTTATCTTTTGTATTAACCCGAAATTATTTTTTGTTTGAAGATGATTTTTTTCTTCAAATTTCCGGGACCGCAATGGGCTGTAATGTCGCACCAACTTTTGCAGTCATATATATGAATGCTTTTGAGGATAAATATGTTTACACAAACCCATTGTTCCATAAATACGCTAAATGCTGGTTTCGCTTTATAGATGACATTTTTTGTGTTTGGCAGGGCCCTGAGGAGGAACTTGAGACGTTTCATGGATCCATCAATAGTAGCACCGAGTCCATCTCTCTCTCCCTGAGCTTTAGCCGTACGGAAATCTCTTTTCTTGATGTATTACTCAAGGTGAGTAATAACGCACTACTGACCGACTTATATAAGAAACCGACAGACAAGAACAGCCTATTGAGATTCGACAGTCACCATCCACCTGGACTTGTACGGTCATTACCCCGATCTCAACTGATGAGGGTCAAAAGGATTGTGTCTGATGAATCCCTCATAGACATCAGACTAAGGGAGATGGTGGATAAATTCTCTAACAGGGGTTTCCCTAAACCCCTGCTGGAAAAACATGTCCAACAGATTCACGGACTGACACGAGACTCTCTACTAGCCCCAATGGCCAACATTACTAAGGATAAGGATGACCGCATACCTTGCGTCACTACTTTCTCCCACCTAAGCCCTGAGATCAAGAATGTCATTTACAAACACTGGCACATACTTTCTAGGAATTTCCCCACCATTTTTTCCAGAAAACCTTTAATGTCCTACAAGAGAGGGAAGAACTTACGAGACCTCCTAGTTAAATCTGACATCGGCACAAGCCGCCCCCAGACTGTCCAATCCACCATCACAGGTTCTCCTGTGAAGGGCACTTACCCCTGCCTGTCTTGTGCACACTGTGGCAACATAACCAGAGGCCCTACCTTTACCCATCCATCGACGGGTAAATTATTCAAAATACAGGGACACTTCTCTTGCCTCACGTCTTACGTGGTTTACCTGATTAAATGCCCTTGTGGACTGGGGTACGTGGGCGAAACCACACAAAAAATCAAAGATCGTATTGGACAGCATAAATCCAATATACGCTTAGAGAAAATGGACGCACCATTAGTGGAACACTTTAAGGTCCACAAACACTCACCTAGTCAACTCAGATACCAGGTCATCGACTGGGTCCCACCTCCACGACGCGGGGGTAACCGTGAGACTGTTCTCCAGGAGAGAGAGATGGCCTGGATCAAACGCCTTAATACCCTCCTACCATGCGGACTTAATAAAGATTATTGTTGGGAATGATTTATGATATAACATTTAAGGTATATTAATGTTATCCCCTTTTCTTTCCATAGGTCTAGTGTCGTCTGGTAGCGATGTGGGGACACTCGCTCAACACACACTATGATCCTTCCATCCTCAATTAGGTTCTGGTATTATAATCATTTATCAGCTACTTGGTCTGTAAATTGTCAAGTTAAATGCTGACCTTTATGTGTATATTGTGCTCTGTTCTCATAATGTATAGTACTCGTTACACACTACTATCTGCCTACACAACTCAACTCTGGTCCCCCTATACTTCCTCTTTGTCAATCACACAACTCCTGTTTCTAGCCATTACTTCTGCCCTATACCAATCCTCCACCCACTTACATCTTAAAACAGGGGTCTCTACTAGCCCGGCATATTTATAGTATATGTAAGGGCATATTGCCCACTTCCAAAATGGCCGACTCACGCCTCGGCGCGTACATGCGCACCTGCATGTGGCCGACAGACATATTACTTATGTGAGGGCAACCCTGCCCATTTCCAATATGGCCGACGCATACTCCGGCGCACACTTGCGCTGCTATTAGATTAGGGACACACGATTTAGACACTGTGGCGCGCACCCACTGGGCCCGTCCTCAAACCATACAAGCCGGGTACTCCGGTGCGCTCACATGCCTAGTATGGGGAACTCCCGACCCCGCCCACCAGTACCTCCCTTATGACGCGCTCCACTTGCGCTTATAAGCACGCCACTGAACCATCAGTCAACTAGCCGGCATGATCCCTGATGCATGACAGACCACGAGGTAAGGACTTCCGACACTCACACCTCCACTATTATTTGTTATAACCTTTGGACACTCTGGCATTACCTAGACTACCCAATATAGTTCGTTAACTTATTTGGAGCACCTCATTTCCTCTATACACAGGGAGCTCCGTGCCCGACCCATCATCCTCTCCCCTATGAGAGCCACATCGTCCAGGGAACCTCACTCTATAAAATTAAAGGGATACACATACATTATCCTATTGCATTTCCACACTGGTTTCGCTTTAAAACTCAGCCGCTGAACATGCCATACTGCACAACCAGTGATTAGCATTATACTGCCATACTGCTCCATCTCAGCATAGATGTGTATTATAGGTTCATGGATGTAAATGTGTTTAATTTCTCATCGTGTGTATGGGGTGGGCCACACTTGTGGCACTATCCACGCTATTACTATTTTACATGCTACTGATGCAAATCATGTATACATCTAAAGCTTTTGTTATTTGTATTACAAATCATGCTTATATATGTATACCTGCCCCCTGTCATTGATATACTTAATGTATGCCTTTTTGTCTTTTTGTCTCTTGTAATATAACAGCCTGATGAAGGGCTACACTTACTAAAGCCCGAAACGTTGCTTAAATGCCTGGCTGAATAAAATCAAAACTGCATTTAAAATCAAAAATTGGTGTGCCGTCTCAATTATATGTATTAAGGGACGTTAGCATATGCCAGAAACTTTTGTAAGTCTTTAGCTGACACTCTAGTTCTTATTCACCTCATTGAGCAGTCTGCGCTGTGCTCTTGCAGTCAGCTTTACAGGACGGCCACTCCTAGTGAGAGTAGCAGCAGTGCTGAACTTTCTCCATTTACAGACAATTTGTCTTACCATGGACTGATGAACAGCAAGGCTATTTAGATTTGGAAGTGCTTATGGTTTCAGCTTTAATTGGTCAAAGAAACATGCGGATTAGGGTACTCCTTACCTCTTAACCTTTATATATTGATGTCTACAGCGGGAATTGTCTGGCGTGTATGAATAATTGTTTCCCCCAATATATGGGAATGTTTGTATTTTTAAATGGTTTGAATAAAGATCATTGATTTTATGGGAAAACGTGTACTAAGTTATTGTAGTTGAAGGTTTGTTGGAAGGGTACACCCCATTAAGTTGAATTTAAATTTTGATCAGTGTATATAGAAATAAGAAATTACAAGTGGCTACAGTACCAGTGAAGCTCAAACTCACCACAATGATGGGCATCCAGTAGTGCATAGGCGTATACTTTCTTGTTCCTCCTTTTAGGATTTGAAATGCAGACTATTACAACCATTGATGTGCTGTTGCTTTTTCCTTCCCTCACTCTGCAAGAGAATTCCAATACTTTATTTTCTTCCTCAGCATCTTTAGGTATTGAGGATTTATCTTTCTATGGATGTTCTTCATGTAGTGGTGTAGGATGGCATCCTTTGTAAACGCTGCATGTGGCCTTTTTCTTACACTCCTTAGTAATATGGCCTTTTCTTAGACATCCAAAACACAGTTGGTTATCAAGTACAATTTTTTTCTTTTGTTCTGGGGACTTCTCCTTCAATTGTTGGCACTTGTGTATGGAGTGGTTCTCTCCACAGAACATACACTTGAAGGTAGTCTAAAGATTTGTCGGTTCTGTCCCTCTACTCATCCCAGTAGTGACTTTAAACTTGCTCTCGTAGGTGTCTAGACCTTTAGCTGCTGCGTTGGTTGCAAAGCTAGTTGCTATTGCGCGTCTTATATCTCTCGCAGGCCTTTCTTCTAAGGATTTTAAGACATAGGATTATATTACTGGATTGCATGCTACCCGTGCTTCCATATTGATGAACTCAGAGAACTCTTTAAAACTTGTAAAGCTCTTGCCTAGATCTAACTATTCAGTCACATAGCGATTCAATCTAGAAGCCACTTCTTCAGGTACCTTAGGTAGCATCCTGTGGTTTTCTAGATAGTCGTTCATTACTTTGAGTCCTTGAACGTGTGGGATGGCATTGCTGCATGCTTGCAGGAAATCACCATACTTTTGGAGTCTGAAATGTTCTTTAGGACCTATTTTAGGCCAGTTATTTAATTTCTCTCTAAAAGCTCTTTGTACTAAGAAAGGATGACCATATCTTGAATTCAATTTTTCCCAAGCTTGCTTGTAGGCTTCTTCGTCTTTTCTATAGAAGTTACTTTCAAGAAATTCCTTTGCTTCTCCACCAACATATCTCTGAAGGTAGAGTAACTTGTTGACTGGACTGAAGCCATGATGCTCAATGGTCATTTCAAAACTTGCCTTCCACTCTATGAACATCAGTACGTCTCCTGAAAATACAGTAGGTTCTGGAACAGGAAGTCTAGTGAGGACTGTTCTTTGTTGTCTTGCTGGGACAATAGTTGTAACATTTTCTTGACCATTGCCATCTCACTTAGTTCGGAATTAGGTGAGTCTCTTTATCTTTCCCTGTAGAGATAGAGGGTAAATTCACATACCTTTTTCCTAACACTGGACTAAGCCTCTCTTTGTCTTTCTGAGCAGGGATGGAAGGATAATGACTTATTTCTTCACTACATGCTGGAGATTTCCTTCCATTCTCCTGGGCGCATGGAAGAAAGTAGGAGTCTGTTTCTTCTCTTGTTACAGATATAACCTAACACTACTTTCATTCATATCCTCTTTAAGTATTCTGAGTCTGGCTTCCATGATCTTAACTTCATTTTGCCTTTTCAGACTTTTCATCTGTTGGTGCTGTGCCTCCATTTCAGCTTCCAGACTTTTCATCTGTTGGCGCTGTGCCTCCATGGCAGCTTCCATCTCTATTTCTGCTCTCTTGACAGCAAGTTGTTCAGCTAATTTCATTTTTTTGGGCCAAAGTGCTTGAGGACTCTGATATAGGGCTGACACTTCTGCTCGTGAAGGAAGTCACACTTGAGATTGTGTTTCCACCTAAGTACCTAGCATAGTCTCTCATAAAAAGCTCATTCATTCTCTTTCTTGTTTTAACTTCATCATAGTTTGCTGCAGATGATGGTTCTCTCTTGAGCTTTACTAAGTCTTTAGTGACTGCAGTACATGTGTCCATGTTCCTTACAATATCCTGGGAAAGTGTTGTAGATGACCGCAGGTTGACATATGCTGCCATAAGCTCTGATTCAGATTCTTCTACCATATCACTCAAATTCCTTTTTATACTTTCTTGCTTTAGCTTTCTACGAATGTCTTTAATGTATAATTTCCATGTATCATACATTTGGGCGAACCTTTTCTCTTTTAATGCTGCTTCTTGCTTCAAATTTTCCAGCATCTTTGGGGTCGGTTTTGTGGCACGTGAATAACATCTTAGTTCATTTGTTGGGATATATTTGTTTGAGGCAAGACTAATGCTGCATCAGACTCTTCTACCTCAGATGGGTTCCCTTGCTTTCTCCTTCTATCCTTTCTATCTATCTTTCTATAAATCCTCTAACAGTGGCATGGTAATACTAGGCTCAGACATTTTACTTTAAATGGTATAACAATCAATGCAAATGATAAGATGCCTTTCACTTTAAATGCAATACTGACAAATGCAGGAATACATAACTTTCACTTTAAATGTAACAGCGATAAATGCAGGCAATAAATTACTTTCACTTTAAATACTTTAGAGTCCGTATACTACAAACTGTCCTTTGTTTTACTTTAAAGTCTTTTATTCCTGAACACGAAAATGTGTCTTTATGCCAAAACCTATGTCCAATGATAAATAATAAAAAGAAAGCTCTGACCTTATACTGAAGAGCAGGAACAAATATCAGTCTTAAAGGTCTTTTCTTGATGTGATGCAATGCTCTGTGCTGACTTCCGATGCTCTGCACTGACTTGTGATGCTTTGTGCTGACTTGCTATGTGTTGGCTTAGATACGATGCTGCAGGCTTTGGGCCTAGTGGCGGTAAACAGGAAGTCTAGTGAGGACTGTTCTTTGTTGTCTTGCTGGGACAATAGTTGTAACATTTTCTTGACCATTGCCATCTCACTTAGTTCGGAATTAGGTGAGTCTCTCTCTTTATCTTTCCCTGTAGAGATAGAGGGCAAATTCACATACCTTTTTCCTAACACTGGACTAAGCCTCTCTTTGTCTTTCTGAGCAGGAATGGAAGGATAATGACTTATTTCTTCACTACATGCTGGAGATTTCCTTCCATTCTCCTGGGCACATGGAAGAAAGTAGGAGTCTGTTTCTTCTCTTGTTACAGATATAACCTAACACTACTTTGATTCATATCCTCTTTAAGTATTCTGAGTCTGGCTTCCATGATCTTAACTCCTTTTTGCCTTTTCAGACTTTTCATCTGTTGGTGCTGTGCCTCCATTTCAGCTTCCAGACTTTTCATCTGTTGGCGCTGTGCCTCCATGGCAGCTTCCATCTCTATTTCTGCTCTCTTGACAGCAAGTTGTTCAGCTAATTTCATTTTTTTGGGCCAAAGTGCTTGAGGACTCTGATATAGGGCTGACACGGCAGTATGTTGCCTCTTCGTGGATAGCAGTGCGGGCACTCTAGCTGTGGACTCTGGCCTCCCACCATGCATCTCTTTCTCTGTCTAGGGATCGCAGGAGGGTTGGAGCTCTTTCTCTGACTATCTTGCCTTTGCCGTTCTGCCACTTTAAAGGGTCGGCTGCGGTTTGACTAACACACATGTTCTATGGCCTCTATGGTAGCTCCGCTGAGGTGTCTTTGCTTGCTCACTCAGGGAACAGTTGCTGCATGGTGGTATATGCTGGCACTCCGCTGTGCTAATGCGCTCTTTACTGTGCAAGTTGAGGAGCGCTATCGCTTCGCCCTCTGAGGGTAATAGTTCCACTGTGGCAGGCGCAGCACTATGTAGTGCCTTTTGCGCTGTGGCATTAGAAGAATTTTGATATCTCTAACTTTGTAGTCCAACCAGACTGTCTGTTACTCTGCTTTAATTGAATTAAAGATTCTGGATTAAAGCTAAATGGTTCATTGCTGCCCATTTACCCCTGAAGAAGCCAGAAGTCTGGTGAAACATGTCGGGGGGCAGTGTTAGTTTTTAAATGCGGCCTCTCACTCCACTAGCAATCAATTAATAATAGTCTGGTTGGACTTTGTTCAAATGCTTGGTACTTTAGTGTACTGATGTTAGCCGCAGAACTGTAGCTACCTCTGTTTGCAGGGCTAACCGCCATTAGGCTCAATGTCAGTTAAGACACATGCTAATGGTGGCTGTGTTAATCTGACAGTGGTGTGAAGGTACACAAGTCTTCACCACAAAATACGGCAGCGGTGCCAGATATACCTTATTAGCAATTTGCTCTGCAAACAGTGACATCATAGTACGCTATATCTAGCAGTTATAGGGTGGGAGATTGTGCACATCTCCCTACCCTCTCTCTTTCTGAATAACACCCCTACCCATAGGTGGAGTGTCGACTGTACTTTTAATATATTTTTTGGTTTATTAAAGTTGCATTCATCTCACACTTTAACTTTTAGTGTATGTCAAATAAAAGTGACGTGGGTCAAGATAGGTTTACTGCCCGTCTGGGCATTTGTTAGATAATATATGTGTTAAATAACCTTACCCAGGTTAGGTCCTATAGATGATGTTTTCAGGGACAGTGCAGAGTCCAGTAATGTCGGCAAGGGACCAATCAGAGTGGTCCCTTGCTGACGATCGCTCTGATTGGTTAGTCTGCACAATCGGATTGCCGCAGTGTAAAAGTGGCGGTTTCAGGCTCTGATATCCACTCTGCAGATAAAGACGGAAATCAGGTACCATATCCTCCATGCCCCCAATCTCTGCCCTCAATCTTTAAGCCCCCTGCCCCAATCTGTGTGCTCTGCTTCAAGCTTTGATGGACGTGCACTGTGCCCACCTGCCCCCATCCATGCACCTGCACTGCCACTGTCAGGGATAGTGCAGAGTCCAGTAATGCTGTCAAGGAACAAACCGAGTGGTCCCTTGCTGGAGATCAATCCGATTGGTTAGTCTGTGCAGACTAACCAATTGGATTGCCGCAGTGTAAGGCTCGGTCTACATGACAACATTTGTCGCGTGACATTTTGTCGCATTAATTTTTATAATGGTAGTCTATGGTGTCGCTTTGCGAAATGCGACATGCTAAGACTGCAACACGACAGTCGCAAAATATCCGTTCGAAATGGATTTTTCTGCAACTGTCGCGTCACATTCGCAGCATGTTGCATGTCGCAGTGCGACACCATAGACTACCATTATAAAAATTGTCACGCGACATTGGTGTGACAAAATGTCGCGCAACAAATGTTGCAGTGCAGTTGTGCCCTATGTGTCGCACGACACTTGTCGTCGTGTAGACCTAGCCTAAAAGTACCAGTTTCAGGCTCTGATCTGTGAAAATAAAAAAATAAATGTAAAAAATAAAAAATACAATAAATTGACTTTTCCCTCATTTATAAGAGATTAAAAAATGTAAAAAAAAAAAACTACACATTGGTATCGCCATGTCCGTAATGACCTGATCTATCAAATGATCATAGTACCAAACCTGCGTGGTGAACGCTGTAAAAAAATAAAAATAAACAATGGCAGAATTGCAGTTTTTTTCGCTTCACTTCACAAAAATTATGTTTATAAATATATTTGACATAAATATATTCATATGCATGTCAAAAATGATACCAATAAAAAATACAGCAAATTCCGCTGAAAATAAGCCGTCATACATCTTTGTTGATGAAAAATAAAAAAGTTACGGGTTTTAGATTTTGGTGATGCAAAAAAAAAAGTTTGATAAAAAGTGATTTTATGATATAAAAGTGGTAGAACATTAATAAAACAATATAAATTTGGTATCGCCAGAACTATATTAATCCACAGAATACAACCATCTTATGAACTATACCACATAGAGAACCCCATAAAAACTAAAAATAAAAAAACGCTGGCACAATTGCAATATTAGCCACTTCCCCTCATAATTTTTTTAATAAAAAGCGATCAAAAAGTCATATGTACCCAAAATTGTACCATTAAAAATTAAAGCTCACCCTGCAAAAAATGAGCCCCCACACAGCTCAGTCAACAAAAAAATAAAAAAGTTATGGCCCTTAAAATCTATTTCAGCAAATTTCGTGTTAGAAAATACAGATGCTGCTCCTTTCCTTTTGATTTCTGCCGTCTGCTCATACAGCAGTTTACAACCACATATGGGATGTTGTCGTATTCACGAGAAAATGGGTAACAAATTATGGGGTGCATTTTCTCCTGTTATCCCTTGATAAAGTAAAAAATGTGGGGTTTTTGGCAAATTTTTCTTGTAAAAAATATAATTTTTCATTTTCACAGCCATGTATTTCTAAATATTATGTAACGACTCTGAGGTAAAAGTGGTTAGTTATCACCTCAATGAGTTATTTGAGGGGTGTAGTTTCCAAAATGGAGTCACTTTTGGCTGGTTTCTACTGTAGGGGTGCCCTAGTGTGCCTTCAAATATGACACAACACTCAAAAGCTATACCAGCAAATCTGCTTTCCAAAAACCATATGTTGCTCCTTTCCTTCTTGTTTCTTTTAAATTTTCTTTTTATTCATTTTCAAGAAGAATAGGGAACAATACAGTGTACATTGTTTGACAAAGCAATTGTCAATACCAGACAAGCAGCATCATGTATGACAATGTACTTATATATCAGATACACAACAAAAATGCTATAAAGTATAATACTGTGAAATTGGAGTGTGTAGGAGAAGAGAGAGGGGGGAGAGGTAGGTATGTATGTCAAGATTCAGTGGAATCAGTCGAAAGGGGGAAGGAAGGGGGATAGGGAGAAAAGGAGAGTTGTTGCAACATAGGTGCCGTAGAGCGGAAAGTAACCCAGTCCTTCCAGATCTGTAGGAACTTAATATGGGTCCTCCTTTCCCAAGCTAAGAGTTCTTCCATGTGGAAGATGTGGTTGACTTTGTGAAGCCATTGGGATATTGTGGGGGAGCTCGGTTGGTTCCAATGTTGTGGTATTAGCGATTTTGCCGCGGCAGTGAGATTTTGGAAAAGCAACTGGTGTTAAGGTCTCTCTCCCATTCTGCAAGAAACCCTATGTGGGTATTTGATCTGTTGTAGGATATCGTAAATCTGTGATAGTAAATGCTTGGGGGGATTTGTGGAGGCCGCCAACTTTTCAAATTGTGTAAGTTCCCTGGATCTATTTGATTGCGTGAGATATGTTTTTTTTAATGAGTAGACATGTACTTTGTAGAGAGAATGTATAGGGGTGTGGGTCAGAGGATCTTCTATTTGCTCGGTGTTTAAGAAGGTGTGGAGCAGGAAGGAGCTCAGTTCCTTGGTCTTGAGTCCAGTGTGCGCGTACTTCGTCTGGTACAGTTCTGAGATATCTACTACTGTCATTAGCGGGGAAAGGGTCGGGCTGAGTTTGTCCACATATTGTTGCCAAATTGACAATGAGGACTGGGTAACAGCATTGTGTGTAAGTTGAGAAATTGGTTTATATTCTTTTTGCCATAGTAAGGACCTAAGAGGGGCTTTTGATAGGTGTTCCTCTATAGCCAGAGTTTGTTACCATCTGCTCTCAACCATTGAACCACCCTAGAAATGTGGACCGCTTCATAGTAGAGTCTCCAGTCTGGTAGGGACATGCCCCCTCTTGATTTATTTTGGGTCAGAAGGTTGTAACTTAATCTAGGTTGTTTACCCTCCCATACAAAATCGCAAATTACTTTTCGGGTGTTAGCAAAGAATGAGACTGGGAGTGGTATCGGAAGTGTTTGGAAAAGGTATAACAGTTTAGGGAGTAAGATCGCCTTTATTAAATTTCTCTGTCCCATCAAGGATAGGAAGGGCAAGGACCATGAAGATAGTATTTGTTTAAATGTTTTGGGAATTGGAGCATAGTTAAGAGAGTATAGCTCGCTCCAGGTGGGACTGATTTTAAGGCCCACATAAGTGATATGGGACTTTGGCCAGTGAAAAGGGTGTTGGGAGCGCAAAGTCTCTGCTTCTTCTTTACTTATATTAAGACCCAGTGCCTCTGACTTGGAAGCATTCACTTTAAAATTAGAAATAGCGCCGTAATCCCGGAGAAGACTTTGTAATGCTGGCAAGGCGGAGGAGGGGTTTGACAAAATCAGCAAAATGTCATCCGCGTATGCGGCTGTCCTGCGTATAGTCTTACCATCATCAAAGCCTTTTATGTCTGTGTGTTTTCTAATTCTGGCTATTAGCAGCTCTAAAGAGAGGACAACTAGAATTGGTGACAGAGGACAGCCCTGGCGCGTCCCGTTGTGTATACGAAGGTGCCGAAAGGGCTTGGTTTATGCACAATCTGGCTGATGGTGTCTCGTACATCAAGAAAATGGCGTCTATGAATCTCTGTGGGAAACCAAAATGAGTAGCACCTGTCTTATGTAAGTCCAGTTCACCCTTTCCCTCTCTTCCAGACATGAAGCCTGCTCCGGGGATATCAGTGGAGGGATTAGAGGTTTAATCCTATGCGCCAGTAAACTAGCGTATAATTTCAGATCTGTATTCAACAGTGAAATGGGTCTGTAACTCCCGCATTGCGTGGGGTCTTTACCCTTTTTGTGGATCAGGGTGATGTAGGCTTCAAGAGTCTGTTGCGGTATACTAGAGCCCTATAGGTAGGCGTTAAACGTGTCCGTCAGATGAGGGAGGAGGATTGTCATGCTCCATTCCTTCTGAACCCTGCCGTGCACCCATACAGCTGTTTACAAACATAAATGGGGTGTTTTTGTAAACTGCAGAATCAGGGTAATAATTAAGGTTCATTTTGCTGTTAACCCTTGCTGTGTTATAGAAAAAATTGGATTAAAGGGATTCTGTCACCTGGATTTTAGCTACCGAGATTTTCACATCACTACATCAGTCTCCACGATTTATTGTAAAATATACTATTCATACCGCGATCCGTCTTGTCATTTAGTGCAAGAATCACTTTTATTAATATGCAAATTTCCTCTATAAGGTGCCCAAGGGGATGTTCCTCTGTCTGTTGGAGCCCAGCCACGCCCATTATTTCAGAGCCCAGCACCACCCCTCTTTTAATTATTCACTCCTCTCCTCCCTTATTTTTTTTTTCCAGTGCGCTGTAATCTCGCACATGCGCCCTGGTTACACTGGTCCGGGCCCGCACGGTGTCCTGGCAGCAGCTTCACGTACGCAATCACGCATGCGCCGGCAGTCGGTGCACTTCGTTCTTAAGTGCGCAGAACTGAAAGTAAAAGTAACAGTGATATGCCAGCTTTCAAACAAGACCAGTTCCATGCTTTTGGCTGCTACCATTCAGGAGATATCAGCATCTAAAGCAGCCCTCCCCCTCCACTGCTCAGACAGAACAGTTAGGTGGTTAATAGTGTTGAGCAAGCATGCTCGGCTGAACACCTGTTCAGCTCGAGCATCGCAATGCTCAGCACTCGGCGGTGTTCAGCCGAAAACCTCGTGTGCTCGAGCCCGATGCTCGAGTCTCCTCCCCTACTAGATATCTCAGGTAGTCAACTGTCCATCCAAGCAGCAAAGCATGAGGTGAAACGCATTCTTTGTATCTGAATAACATTCTGAAGAAAAGGTACATCTCAGCCTTTTTACATAATATGTATTTTTATGGACCATGCTGGTATAACCTGGCTATCTCCTGTATATAATTATATATTTACAGCTGGTATAAGTTAGACATCTTCTTGTATATAGTGATATGGACCATGCTGGTATAACCTGCGCATCTCCTGTATATAATTATATATGTACAGCTGGTATAAGTAAGACATCTTATTGCATATAGTAATATGGACTATGCTGGTATAACCTGGGTATCTCCTGTATATAATTATACATGTACAGCTGGCATAAGTTATATATAGTCAAAAAGAATGAACGAGGGCACTGCCCTGTGCCTGTAAAACACGTGTGAGGACTCCACTATGGCCTCATCCGACAGTCCTGGGACCGGGGTGCTAGCCTCAACAGAAGCAATATAGCACAACAAGTAGAATAGATAGGCGCACTCACCATCCCTTCAAAGTCTTCTTTATTGCAGAGAACAAATCGATACAGGGGGACTCACATGGACAGCAAATTCACAGAAAACAGCGACGGCCGTTTCGCGGACTCACCGCTTCATCCGGCTGTTCAGTCATACAAAAGATCGCGCTCGCGCTGGTTATATGCGTCACTGCCGGTGGGACTTGACCTGCCCATCACCTGGCAGCCAGGGACGCTCAACAAACAGCGCTTGCGCCAAAATAGTGATACAAAGGAAACATATTAAAAACAAATAAACGAGCAGCATACTGAATAAATATACAAAGGGATGCGGTGGATCGCAGTAAAATCGTGATCAAATTCATTTCTACCGCGTACAGCTTAAATGACGATGGAAAGAGTATCAGGTATCCCTACATAAGCAGAGACGCGAAAATTCCGGACGCGAAAAAATCGCGTCCGGCCAAAATCGCGATTCCTGCGATGGCCGCAACCCAAGCTCAACGTGTCATGTGAACATCGACAGGTCGTTACGTTCGTTCAAACCCAAAGGACCTGTGGCATCAGCTTTTATGATAAACATCGCTTCCTTCTGTAGCAGTGAGCGATGTCTATCCCCTCCATGAACTGGTGGGGGTACATGCTCCAAACCTGCAAACCTCAGTACGTCCGCATCTCCTCCATGCCGATGTTTCACATGTTCGATTAAGCGGGTGCATCCCTTACCTGTGCGGATGGAATTTCGATGTTCGCGTATGCGTTCCAATAGGGATCTCTTGGTCTTCCCTATATAGAAGGCATCGCAGACGCAAATAATTACATAAACCACAAAGGTTGTCCTGCACGTAATGAATTGACTAACATAATCAATACCTCCAAAAAACAAATGGCGCCCTCGCAGCATATAGCTACATAGTGAACAGTTTCCACAACGGTAATTCCCCAAAGGTTTTCTAAGTGATAACCAATCCTTTTCCTTATGTGTGCTAAACCTACTGCGTACTAGCACATCTCTAAACGTACGACATCTCCTGAATGTTACGATAGGTTTTTGATCTACTACCTCCTTCAGACTCTCCTCAGACCTTAGAATCTCCCAATTGCTCAGGATACATTTCTTTATATTGTCCGCCATTGGACTATGTTTGAATATAAACACGAACCTACCCTGACCTTCCTCTAGTACCTTCTTCTTGCGGCCTCCTCTCGCTAGCAGCGTTTTCTGCGTGTGACCCATCGCTTTTTCCAAGGCTCTTTCCAGCTGCTTCACTTGATACCCGCGCTGAATTAGCCTATTCATCAATTCCTCAGACTGTCTCAAAAAAGTGTCGTCCTGGCTGTTTATACGCCTGAGTCTTAAAAATTGTCCATACGGGACAGATTCCTTCACGCTACGTGGATGATAGCTCTCACGGTGTAGCAGGGTATTGGTCGCAGTGGGCTTACGGTACCCTTCGGTACTCAAGGCACCATCTACTACAGTTACGCGGACATCCAAGAACTCGATGGACGACCCCCCAAAATTGAGGGTGAACATCATGTTCATGTTGTTCGCACTGTTGAGATGTGCTACAAATTGCTCACACTGCTCCTGTGTCCCCGACCACACCATGAAGATATCATCCACGTAGCGCAAGAACATACAAATGGAACTGAGGAAGGGATTCAAAGTAGAAAAAATGAACTCCTAATACTCCTGTGACATGACTACAATATTAACCCTATGGGGTACAATATCACAGAACCCTTCGATATGCAAGAGACTGAATGTCTTGAATTGTTAACAGGCATGAATCTTAAACCTGACAATATATCTAGTCCTGAGCAGAGTGATTTCCGAGGTGGTGTGCCGTCTTCATTTTGCCCCCCTATGCCCGCAGGTTCGGTGATTGATGTGTTCCATGAAAGGATCTTGAGAGACACGAAGGCTCTGTTATACCCTAAGGGTAAGAGGAATTTGAGTAAAAAGCAGTTAGCGGCCTTACAGTGGTTACGGAACTCGGAGCTCATCATCAAGCCTGCGGACAAGGGAGGCAATATTGTAGTCATGTCACAGGAGTATTATATGGCTGAGGCAGGGAGACAATTAGATGATGCTTCTACTTATGTTAAGCTGCCCTCGGACCCAATACCTGGCATTAGCAACAAGCTGATGGCATTATTGCGGAGGTACATTGAGGCGGGCGTCCTACAGGGCAATACCATTGATAAATTAGTCCCTCCCGCCCCTAGCAAGCCAGCTTGGTATTTCCTCCCTAAGGTGCATAAATCACTGACCCAGCCCCTGGACGGCCCATTGTGTCGGGGTTGGGTCAGTGACTGAACCCCTGTCGAGGTACCTTGACTGGCTGCTGCGTCCTATTTTGTGTAGGTTCCCCACGTATCTAGGTGACACCAACGACTTCCTCAGGGCATTGGAGGATTTTCAGTGGCGTGATGGTTGGAGTTTGGTGTCCCTGGACGTGGTGAGCCTCTACACTCGTATCCCACAACGGATGGGAGTTGACGCAGTTCTCGAGCTCATCGAACACACCGGTAGGGACCCATTATTTGGGGAATTCATAGAGGAGTCTCTATTGTTTGTCCTGGAGAACAATGTCTTCCAGTTCAATGACCAATGGTTTAGGCAAATTTTGGGACAGCCATGGGGACGCCCGTCTCGTGTACTTTTGCGAATATTTTCTTAGGCAGGTTTGAGGACAAGTTCATTTTTTCTACTTTGAATCCCTTCCTCAGTTCCATTTGTATGTTCTTGCGCTACGTGGATGATATCTTCATGGTGTGGTCGGGGACACAGGAGCAGTGTGAGCAATTTGTGGCACATCTCAACAGTGCGAACAACATGAACATGATGTTCACCCTCAATTTTGGGGGGTCGTCCATCGAGTTCTTGGATGTCCGCGTAACTGTAGTAGATGGTGCCTTGAGTACCGAAGGGTACCGTAAGCCCACTGAGACCAATACCCTGCTACACCGTGAGAGCTATCATCCACGTAGCGTGAAGGAATCTGTCCCGTATGGACAATTTTTAAGACTCAGGCGTATAAACAGCCAGGACGACACTTTTTGAGACAGTCTGAGGAATTGATGAATAGGCTAATTCAGCGCGGGTATCAAGTGAAGCAGCTGGAAAGAGCCTTGGAAAAAGCGATGGGTCACACGCAGAAATCGCTGCTAGCGAGAGGAGGCCGCAAGAAGAAGGTACTAGAGGAAGGTCAGGGTAGGTTCGTGTTTATATTCAAACATAGTCCAATGGCGGACAATATAAAGAAATGTATCCTGAGCAATTGGGAGATTCTAAGGTCTGAGGAGAGTCTGAAGGAGGTAGTAGATCAAAAACCTATCGTAACATTCAGGAGATGTCGTACGTTTAGAGATGTGCTAGTACGCAGTAGGTTTAGCACACATAAGGAAAAGGATTGGTTATCACTTAGAAAACCTTTGGGGAATTACCGTTGTGGAAACTGTTCACTATGTAGCTATATGTTGCGAGGGCGCCATTTGTCTTTTGTAGGTATTGAACATTATGTTAGTCAATTCATTACGTGCAGGACAACCTTTGTGGTTTATGTAATTATTTGCGTCTGCGATGCCTTCTATATAGGGAAGACCAAGAGATCCCTATTGGAACGCATACGCGAACATCGAAATTCCATCCGCACAGGTAAGGGATGCACCCGCTTAATCGAACATGTGAAACATCGGCATGGAGGAGATGCGGACGTACTGAGGTTTGCAGGTTTGGAGCATGTACCCCCACCAGTTCATGGAGGGGATAGACATCGCTCACTGCTACAGAAGGAAGCGATGTTTATCATAAAAGCTGATGCCACAGGTCCTTTGGGTTTGAACGAACGTAACGACCTGTCGATGTTCACATGACACGTTGAGCTTGGGTTGCGGCCATCGCAGGAATCGCGATTTTGGCCGGATGCGATTTTTTCGCGTCCGGAATTTTCGCGTCTCTGTTTATGTAGGGATACCTGATACTCTTTCCATCGTCATTTAAGCTGTACGCGGTAGAAATGAATTTGATCACGATTTTACTGCGATCCACCGCATCCCTTTGTATATTTATTCAGTATGCTGCTCGTTTATTTGTTTTTAATATGTTTCCTTTGTATCACTATTTTGGCGCAAGCGCTGTTTGTTGAGCGTCCCTGGCTGCCAGGTGATGGGCAGGTCAAGTCCCACCGGCAGTGACGCATATAACCAGCGCGAGCGCGATCTTTTGTATGACTGAACAGCCGGATGAAGCGGTGAGTCCGCGAAACGGCCGTCGCTGTTTTCTGTGAATTTGCTGTCCATGTGAGTCCCCCTGTATCGATTTGTTCTCTGCAATAAAGAAGACTTTGAAGGGATGGTGAGTGCGCCTATCTATTCTACTTGTTGTGCTATAAGTTATATATCTCCTTCCATATGACCTGGCAGTCCAAGATGCATCTAGACATCATCCCCATGCTATTCCCGAACCATTTCAGTGGTGTTTCCATCAATTTCTGACCTTTTTCTGTGAACCAGACTCCCTTCCCTCTTCAGAGCAGGGGGTGCCAGGTTTAATGCTCTGGTTCTCCCATTGACTGCCATTGTGCTCGGGTGCTCTGTTGAGCACCCGAGCTACTTCTGGTCTCATTAATATTCACCCCAGTGAAGGAAGGAGCCCTCTCCGAACACATACACATTTACTAATCAAATAATTTTACAGGTCACTGTTGGGAATTGAATCCCAAAGCTTCTGCATGGCAGGCAGCATGTTTACCACTACACTACAGAGCTGCAGTGTTATAATGATAAGATTTTCTATGCCTAAAAGGTACTAAATAGTAGTACTGTTTTCTTCACAGGCATAAGATACTAAATAAACAGTATAAAAAATATTACTAAAATGAAGGGGGGAAAAAAGCGAAATTTTTATTTATGCTGTTTATCCATCACTATAAATAATGTTTTCATTATATTGTATAAGCTATTATGACTACATGGATACCAAATACTGTTTGTGCTATTTAAAGGGGTTATTCAGTATCTACAACAGCCCCCACATATGCCAGGCCCCTCCGTGGGAATATACTTACCCCGCTCCCTGTCCCCACACCGCCACTGCTGCGTCTCCCTGCACACCAATGAAAACATCCGGTGTCAGGGGGGAGAAGCCAATGGCAGACGGGGACGAGCCTCTCTAGTGTGTCCCGCAGTCCTAGGGAGGCTCCTTCCCTGTCCCGCCTGCCATTGGCTGCTCCCCCCTACAACGGATGTTTTCATCGTTGTACAGGGAGAAGCAGCAGCGGCGGTGCGGGGACCAGGAGCTGCGCAGGGATGTGGGGTAAGTATATTCCCATGGAGGGGCCCGGCACATGGGGGGGGGGGGCTATAGATACTGGATAACCCCTTTAATAGTAACTATGTTACAAAAACACATTTATTGTAATGGTTTTGCTCCATTATTTATTTTTAGTTTTTTGTCAGATTAACGTTGCAGAAAAATGTAACTTTTACATTCCAACTTTTCTTTTACCATAAAAATGTCATTTTTCTACCATAACCTTTAATAAATTATTTTAAAGGTCACATCTTATCTTACATATTTGTATGGCAAAGTGGCCTGATGAAAAAATAGTTATGGCTGTTATGGCTATGAATGTAGGAAGGGTAGGGGGGCAGCCCCCACGGTTTGCCTATATGGGGCCCTGGAATTCCTGATAGCAGTCTCTTGATTTAAACAAAAAAACATAATCATTATTGTGCAGGATTCTTGGCACCAGATCTCAGTATAAAGCTCAGATAAGTTACACATATATAAATCTATAAGAGCCATTTTGCCAAAATCCAGCACATGCCAATGAGTCCCCATATTCATGAGCTCTCTCCACCCACCTGCTGCTGATTCATATGGAGAAAAAAACTGTCTATCCGAGGCAGGTGGACGGGGAGAGCCATGAGATCATGAATATGGGGACTCATTGGCATGTACTGGAGCTGTTAGGATTTAAAAGAGAGGGCAGCAGAAAACTGCTGACAAATTCCCTTTAACTCAGAAAATGTTAATGACTGGCCGATGATTGGGTCACCCACAATGAACTGGTTGTGTCAATATAGATTTCAGTACCTTTTGAAGAGTTGTAGGAACATACTATTTACAGGCCCTCTCTGCTGCTCACAGCAGCTTCTCCTGAAACATAACATGCATCCTCCTTCATATTTATCCACATCCTCTGCCTAGAAAACCACATTAGTCAGAACTGACAATAAAGATGTCCTCATGTCGTGTTAGTGCCAAAAGACAATGTAAGCTTATGATAATGCAGCTTGTCTGCTTCACCCTCTTATAGCAACCAGTTGCAACTGCTGCTTCCAATCAGAGTAAGGCTTTTTCAGAATGTAGACTGGCTATGTACAAACCGGATTCCAAAAAAGTTGGGAAACTATACAAATCGTGAATAAAAACTGAATGCAATGATGTGGAGATGCCAACTTCTAATATTTTATTCAGAATAGAACATAAATCACGGAACAAAAGTTTAAACTGAGAAAATGTAACATTTTAAGGGAAAAATATGTTGATTTGGAATTTCATGGTGTCAACAAATCCCCAAAAAGTTGAGACAAGGCCATTTTCACCACTGTGTGGCATCTCCCGTTCTTCTTACAACACTCAACAGACGTCTGGGGACCGAGAAGACCAGTTTCTCAAGTTTAGAAATAGGAATGCTCTCCAATTCTTGTCTAATACAGGCCTCTAACTGTTCAATCGTCTTGGGCCTTGTTTGTTGCACCTTCCTCTTTATGATGCGCCGAATGTTCTCTATAGGTGAAAGATCTCAACTGCAGACTGGCCATTTCAGTACCCGGATCCTACTCCTACGCAGCCATGATGTTGTGATTGATGCAGAATGTGGTCTGGCATTATCTTGTTGAAAAATGCACGTCAAGATGACGTCTGGATGGGAGCATATGTTGTTTTAGAACCAGAATACATTTTTCTGCATTGATGGTGCCTTTCCAGACATGTAAGCTGCCCATGCCACACGCACTCATGCAACCCCATACGATCAGAGATCCAGGCTTCTGAACTGAGCGTTGATAACAACTTGGGTTGTCCTTGTCCTCTTTGATCCGGATGACATGGCGTCCCAGATTTCCAAAAAGAACTTTGAATCGTTACTCGTCTGACCACAGAACAGTCTTCCATTTTGCCACACTCCATTTTAAATGATCCCTGGCCCATGGCTTCTTCTTTGCACTGTAGAGTTTCAGCTGGCAACGGCGGATGGCATGGTGGATTGTGTTCACTGACAATGGTTTCTGGAAGTATTCCTGAGCCCATTCTGTGATTTCCTTTACAGTAGCATTCCTGTTTGTGGTGCAGTGTCGTTTAAGGGCCCGGAGATCAAGGGCATCCAGTATGGTTTTACGGCCTTGACCCTTACGCACAGAGATTGTTCCAGATTCTCTGAATCTTCGGATGATGTTATGCACAGTTGATGATGATAGATGCAAAGTCTTTGCAATTTTTCACTGGGTAACACCTTTCTGATATTGCTCGACCATCTTTCTGCGCAACATTGTGGGAATTGGTGATCCTCTACCCATCTTGGCTTCTGAGAGACACTGACACTCTGAGAAGCTCTTTTTATACCCAATCGTGTTGCCAATTGACCTAATTAGTGTTAATTGGTCTTCCAGCTCATCTACGTTCTATTACAAATAAAATATTGACATTTGCCATCTCCACATCATTGCATTCAGTTTTTATTCACAATTTGTTTAGTGTCCCAACTTTTTTGGAATCCGGTTTGTATATGAATGATACAAAATGAAATAACTTGAAATTGATAAAAAAGAAGTATAGCTAAGTATTTGCAATATTGTAAAATTGGGTAAAAGTTTGAATTTTGTATTACATTTCAGTACAATATTGGATTAGTTGTGAAACATTCCACCATTTTTGAGTCATAAATAAATATTTCAACTTTTGGGTTTAATGTAGCAATATATTGGAATAGTAGAAATAAAACAAGTTTACTGGCGCTCTAAGTTAAAAATGTTGTGTGTATGCTGCAAGGAAGGTCAGTGCCAAAATTGCAATTAGAAGAAGTAAAGGAAGAATTCCTGCACTTACTCTCTGACTGCACCTAAGTATCAGTGACTAAAAGTAGTTCTACCACATCTGATGTCCTCTAAGTTGTAATAAGTATCTATATGTGACACCGTTACACCTACCTGAACTTGTAGAGGAGAGTCCGTGATGTTGATATGTAGTGGTGAATACTTAATAGTTGTCCCGATCCTCCAGTCCAGTAGAAGCAGTCAGGCTGTATAGTTGGAAAACGTGCCCCGGCTGGCAGCACGTTTCCTATTTAAAAAAGTCTGCGCTCCTAATCAGAGCGCTGGTGATGTCACGCTAGCGTACAGCTACAGAAGCTGTTGTGGACCAAAAATCTGACATGTTTTGAATGGATTGCCCATTTTCCTTATGGCATAAGGAGAAGCACAGGCAAGAGGACTCTATCCCTGAGGAAGAAAGGCGATCCTTTCGAAACAGCTCCAGTAGCTGTAAGCTAGTGTGACATCACCGGCGCTCTGATTAGGAGCGCAAGTTTTTTGAATAGGAAATGTGCTGCTGGCCGGGTCACGTTTTCCAACTATTCAGCCTGACTGCTTCTACCGGACTGGAGGATTGGGACAACTATCAAGCATTCACCACTACACATCAACATCGCAGACTCTACTCTACAAGTTCAGGTAGGTGTGATGGTGTCACATATAGATACTTTTTACAACTTAGAGGACAGCACACGTGGTAGAACCCTACTTTTAGTCGCTGGTACTTAGGTGCAGTCAGAGAGTAAGCGCAGGAATTCTTCTTTTAAAATATTGGAATAGAATAGATTAATATATGGAATGGATTGTGCTTGAATCCTCACAATCTGCTTTGTTTCTCACACAATAAGGAGCATACAATATACATATAGTATGTTAAAAGCTTTTTATTGCGAAGTGCTCCCCAATACAACAAACAGCATCAGTAGTGTACACTTAAAAAGATCTCAAAAGAGCTTTGTAGGAAATACAAGATTAACAAAAGCGACATACAGCATAATGAATATCTACACCCAGACAATAATACAAAGGAATATTTGAAATATGGATTTGAATCTTGGGAATAATAACATAGTTATCTGTTTGTGGCTCAGGGGTTGTCTGAATAAATACTGAATAAAAACTACTTTAAAATGGCCTTCCAAGGTAAGTCTTTGGAGGCATCAAGTCAATACACCAGAGGGTTAGCTTACGAACAATGACTAGAAAATATTAACATGGGAAAGCCCACTTGTTCAGTTAGACAACTTAATCCTATTGTCTGGTTACATTATTGTTTCATTCTGATGATTTTGTTGCTCAATTTTCAATTTCTTTACAAAATTTCTAAACCTAATTATACACCTTTTAAGTGTAACGTTCTTTGGTGTTATCATGGACAATTTTTGAAAACAAAAAATTGCATGTCAAATTCTAACTATGTATCAAAAACTTTTTCGTCAAATGTTAATAAAGTGAGAGAAATCTAGTTGTGAAAGGGGATTGTGGCCAGATTATTGGAATTGAATTTCAGAATTTATGCAGTAGTTTACATTTAGCTTATAACCTATGAAGGATGGCCGTGCAAACTGCATACTCAATAACTATTCGATTCAGGCAAGAAAATGGCACTTGCTATATTTGTAAATGCGCAGTAAATAAAGTCTATCAAGAACATCACCTTTTAATAAATATCTTCACTTTTATATTCTATATACAAGTACTTTACAGCTACATGAGAGAGTGACACTGGCTTCTTGGTGAAGTATGATCCTGGAGACCAATTGCAAGAAAATTATTGCAGTCATTTGCATTGTGGTTGTGTAATGTGAGGTGACATATAAAATAAATATCTCTCTCCAGTCTTGACTTGCTATTCTGAGTAATGTAAATCTATGGTAATGTCTTTTAATAACTGATCCTTTATCTTCCGCTGAAGACCCTTTCATGTGAAAAATCTTACTCCTGTCATCTCATTAGTAGTGGCTACATGACATTATATCCTCTAATTAAAGAGGAGGGTCAATGTTAATTACTTCTACCCTCTATTAACGGACACTCAGTATAGCACACAAATGGTATACAATCTTTTGTACCAGGAAAATCATGTTCTTCCCACTCAGGAAATTAGTTTTTACTATTTTTTCTTTGCTAATGAGAGTGTCTTTTTCTGTTCCATCCCTTTTTCATTCTAGTATAGTATAAACAAAATGGTAATGGTTTTTAGACATAAAATGTAGTGTAATAAGCGAAGTGGTTTTCAAGGACATGCTGTGCCTTGCACAAATTTCAGAATTTCCTAATAGGATCTGCATGGCCCTTCAAGGTGATGGACAATGCTGCATTCAGATCAGCAAGTCATATACAACCACTGGAGAAAGAAACTGCTGAAATATGACTCATGGAATGTAATAAGGCAGTTTGTATCGACAGGCAAGTATTAGCACCCAAAAACTGACAACAAGTAAACATAATGTAGAATAAAAAAAAATCACTGACAAATAATACTGACATTGCAACATACGAATACCTAAACAATAATTGTGTTTGTTATATCTGAATAAACCCATGGATGGTGGGAAAATGGTCTCCGGTTATTTATTTTTGTTTATGGGAAAAAGAACACAGAATACCAATGTGCAAAACTGGTTTTGGGGCCATCGAACAAAGTACATAAGGACTGGAGACATTCAGCATATCTTCTCTTGGATGGAAATCTTTGGTGTTTTTCGTCAGTAACTTCAAGTTAAACAGAAAGCAAAGAATGGTCGGAAAAATAAGTGAGTGAACCAGCACTTTGCACTTGTTTTATAAAGCAGAATTCATTAAGGTGTCTTTTTTTTGCCAGTCCTCTAATACTTAATTCATCTTTCTATTGAGGAGGGCTGCAAGGAACGTCTTCTATCAAAAGGCCTTTCATTTTTCCTTGTGCTTTTCACTGAAGAATGAGTACCAGTTGAGTGGATGTTAGTAGCTGCCAATGGCAAGGCTGCTACTGGTGGAGTTTTATGTGCATGAATGTCACTACTGCGGTTTGTCAGGGGTAGAGGAGCAGTTTTGCTTGCTGCTAAGTGGGATCTTCTAGATGTGGAATCTGATGCCTTTGATTTATTTTCTTGAGGAGACACAATACCGAGATCTGCATTATTTTCAATGGAGGAAAGAATGCTCAAAATACCTTTTGTCTCGGAATCAGTTTCCTCAGTACCAGGTGCTAAAGCTGTTGGCATCATTCCATCCCTTGATAAGCTGGGATCATAAGTGAGTTCATCTTCAGTTTCAGCTGCTTCAGTGAGGAATAGAGGTGACTGAGTGCTTCGTTTGCTACAGGATTCACAGCAAAGTTTGTTATATCCAGGTATTGAGCAATACCGTGCAAGGACTTCCATTTGACAGAATATAGACTTGTCTCCTAGACATGGTTCATCTGAAAGTTAAAAAAACAACAATCAATGATGTATTGAACAGGATACGAATTAAAGCTTGTTTACATGGTTGTAATTGTGGTCTGTACAGAAAAAAAATACAGAAAAACCTTTCCTTTGGGATGGCTGCAATGAATTTATGACCCCCCCCCCCCCCCGCTGTATTTATTCTCATTTTTGAAAAAGCAGATGCGTATAGTTAATATAGATCTTAAAGAGAATGCGTGTTCAGCTAAAGATCTATCGTTTAAAGGTTTTTTTCTAAAACATTCCTCTAGATACTTCATCAATATTAATTTGTTGGAAGTCTGAATTATGACACCCCAACAATGTTCTGTTGGAAGGAACCATCGACTACATGGGGTCATTGGTCATATTCCTATGTGCAGTTTAGTTCCATTCAATTCACAAAATTTAGCAAACATAGCTGCTAAAAATATTCGGCAGCACTCCTCTAATCACTGTGACTCTGTCAAACAACTGAACCCCACTAATCAGATATTTTGGTTGTAGATATGCTCAAATCCTTCTGCCACTGCAAGTAATCCCAGTCAGACTCAATGACATTGTGGATATGAGCAAGCCTACATCTACAGATCTGTGGTTAGCTCTCTAAGATGTTTGGAGCAACCTCCCTACCACATTCCTTCATAAACTGTGTGCAGAATTGGATATTGGTTCATTCACTTTGCATTTTGTTAATTAATAAAAATAAACTATTAGCACTTTTGAAAGCATTTTTACTTTGCAGCATTTTTCCACAAATGCCTGTACACAGTACTTTATATTTAAAAAAATTCTAAAATCCTGCAATTTTTACATTGGTTGCAAAGCCTATTCGATCCCTTTTTTTTACCTGAAATGGCAGTAATAATAAAAAAATAATCAAACTTACCTCATCCATTTGAGTGCAAAGAGGCCGCGGTGGCCATCTTGATTGAAGATCCTGCTCGAAATCTTGTGCGTGGTGACATATGACATCAATGCGCCATTCGACGTGATGACATCATCATGCACTGCGCGAGATTTCACACTGGATGTTCAAGCAAGATGGCCATGATGGCCTCTTTGCACTCAAATGAATAAGGTAAGTACAATTAGATTTTTTTTTTTAAGCAATTTTGTAATATATAGTTTGAGAGAAAAATGGTTTGTTCTCCAATTGTCAGCTGTTTACTTCCTCCTCCTTTCATAAACTAACATTCACTCAGAATATTCTGTTAATTCTGCCTTGTGAGGCTAAGATGTGTTGCATGCTCACTAAAGGATCGGATAACATCATCCCACTGAAGTCTATGGGCAGTGAAGGGTGAAGAGCAGTAAGTAAAACAGTGAGCACAGAGGACCAGGCATGACTCAGAAACTGATAGTATGTGTTATATCTCACCCCAAGTGTTTAATTCATATCTATACTGCTCAGTAATTCTATACAGTGTCCTGTATGGTTTATTTGAGCAATTCTAAGTTACTGAGAGAGAAAGTTAGGGAGCAGAGACTTATGTTTCTATGTGTACTCTATTGACAGAGGGTATGCAAATGAGCTTTTAAAAGCTCTGCCTATAATGCTACAAGATGTAAAGTAACCATCCTATAAGTCAGTGTTTTATATAGGCATTGAGACATGACTTGGATAATAACTAATCGAGCATCCCATCTGCAGACAGCTGTTTTGATTGCCCCTAATCATTGTAGAGCAGATAGTACTTGCTTAACTGGGTTTATGTGACAAATCGGCCATTTTGATGTTTTTTTCCATTACACTGTTCGCTGTATGAGATAAATATTTTTATATTTTAATAGTACACACTATTTGCATGTGGTGATGCCAATGATTTTTTTTTTGTTGCTTATTTTGGGAATCGGGGTGATTTTGATTTTTAGATTTCTTTTTATACTTTTTTTTTTTTACTTTTTTTCTACTTTCTTTTAGGCCAGTGTTTCCCAACCAGTGTGCCTCCAGCTGTTGCAAAACTACAACTCCCAGCATGCCCGCACAGCCTTTGGCTGTGCGGGCATGCTGGGAGTTGTAGTTTTGCAACAGCTGGAGGCACACTGGTTGGGAAACACTGTTTTAGGCATCCAAGGGCCTAACAACATGCATTGTTATATTGCCACTTCTATATATGAATGTGACTAAATCCATTGACTAATAGAAGATTCAATACATTGCAATGTAGTGCTGTCACCTGCAGGTCTACATTGGAATATACCTGTGAAAGGCATCGGAGCTTTAGCAGACTCCTGCCTTTCAAAGACAATGGATAGGTCACTGATTGCTGTGTGGGGGAGTCGTTCCAAGTCCAGAAGTGCAGTTCTTTCGGGTTTTGCATTCTCAGATGCCGTAGTTACATTTGACAATGGCATCTGAGGGGTTAAATGACTGCAATCTGCACAGAATAAAATGAAAAATATTTACACAATTTATAATGGAAAGAAAATTGAGGAATTTCTGGGTGTTTTTGCATTCCTGTCCAGAAAGAGCTAACTTCACTGTGAATAGCATTCTGCAGCATATCGATAGGATATGTCATAAGTGTACGATAGGTGGGGGGTCCCACCTCTGGAATACACTCTATCTCTGGGCCCTGCCATGGATGGAGAGCAATCTGCACATGCATTTCTTTCTCCATTCACTGGGACTTTCGAAAATAGCTGAGCTATGCTCACTCAGCTATTTTCAGAAGCTCCATAGCACTGAATGGAGAGGACACTGAGCATGTGTGCTGTGCTGTCCATTTATAGTGGGGCCCTGTTCTTGAGCTAGGAGTGGGTCCCAGAGGTGGGACCTGCACCTATCAGACATTTATGGTATGTCTTCTTTAAGAAAAAGAGAGGTGACCTGTTCTGATAAAAAAAAAAAAAAAATGAATTTGCTAGATCACTACTGTCCTGTGCATAGCCAACAAAACAATTGCAAAACTCTCAATAACCTTTAAATATTTTGTTTTTGCAATAGATAATTGAACTAAAATCTGAATATATGAAATCAAAATTTTCAATATTTCAGAGCAGATTCATGCTGTTGTAACCACAGGCAGCATGAAATACCAACAGGCTCCTCTTTTACAAAGTTGCATATAGGGAGAGACCTGTTAATCAAGTCAGGTGGGAGAAGCCTGAGGGGAGCCACTCATTGTACACTTCTCCCTGTACTCATCTCTTTTAAAGCGGTTTCCTCTGAAAGACTGTAGCTTTTCAGAAACTTGTTTAAGAGACAACATAGCTTTAAAAAGATCTGGCCATGGGGAAAAGTACCCGCCGTGCAGCTCGCCTCTTCCCTGCATGGCTTGGTTTACAGGTCTATCCCTATATACGACTTTCCAGTGCGGGAGTCTATCAGTCCCTCAAGCTGCCCGTGGTTATATAAGCATGAATGTGCTGACATGTTCCTTTTAGGTTTGCATGAAAACTTTTTATAATCCTGCACACTTCAGGAGTCTCTCAGTTGGATAAAAATTAATAACTGATACAAATACGAAATAAAACCCCTGTTGTCATTCCTGATGTCCAATGTGAATAATGTTTAATTTATATTCAGTTTCTTACTGACTTACAACAAAAGTCCTATCTAGTGCATGTGTAGCTACGCTACCCCAGAAAATATTTTATTCTATATGACCATGTTATCACTCTAATGGTCAGGCTTGGACTGGTCCGCAGGGGAACAGGCGAACAAGGTAGCACATAATACAGTAGACTGACTATATTAAGATAAGATAAAACTCTTTTTTATTAATCTCTAAATTAGTCATATAAATGAATAACAACACAGTATATATAGGACAATAAAATTAAGAATTACGACTATTATAATCAATAAAATTAATATAAATACAATACAGTTGTAAAAAAAAAATATTACCTAGCACTTATACCCCATTTCTAATACAAATTAATATCTGACCTCTGTTGCCTATTATAAAGGGCACAGCCATTGGCAAGTAATTTTCTAAACCTATCCGTACTGCACTTCATTTGGATAAATCTCTTACTAAAACTACTCTGGTGACTCTGCACTAATGAATAGAAGGGATGATACTGATTATTCATAATGCTCCTACACTTCCCCAAGACTGTGGCAACTGAGTACCCACTACACTTCCAGCTTTCTTAATTTACAAATCTAATTCCATTCTGCCACCCTACTACCCCAACACACTACTGCAAAGAATATAGCACTTGCCATCACTGATTTATAAAACATCTTCAACATTTTCCTACAAACAATGAAAGATATTCCTTTATAATGGAATATAACGTAATGGCCAGACGGAATGCAAAATGGAAGCCTTTAAGAGGCATTCTGTTTTGCTCCGTTCTAATAGAAGTCTATGGGCAAGCAAAACGGATTTGTCTTGTTTTCATTATGCAAGGTGGAAAAAAAAGTCCTGTCCTGCAGAACGGAAACCAGACAAATCCACTTTAAATAGCTGATCGCCAAGGGTGCCAGGTGTCGGACCCCGCCAATCAGATATTGATGGTCTATCCTGAGGATAGGTCATCAATATAAAACCCCTGCACAACCCCTTTAGGCACCAAACTATTTTCTGTATAACAATCAATAAAATTACACTCTAATTGCCTATACTCCTCCCCCCCCTCCTTCTTTAATACACCCAACCATTACAGAATCATCAGAGAACTTTTGTAAATGACAATGATCAGTGTCATACAAAAAGTCAGCAGTGTATAGGGAAAAAAGTATTGGCGACAAAACTGTTCCTTGAGGAATTCCAATGCTGCAGGCCTTGGTGACCTAGCCCTGGTTGAGTTGTATTTCCCTAGGTACACACCTAAGCGTTTTACAGCACGTTCAAACGCGCTGTAAAACGCACAACATGTGAAAAGCCATGCTTCCCTATAGGCATGGTCCACATTTGGGCGTTTTACAGCGCGTTTGAACGCGCTGTAAAACGGCCTACGCCCAAACAAGTACATGAGCTTCTTTGGGGCGTTTGAACGCGCCTATGGACAATGAGGCCATAGGGGAGAGTCACTCAATCGCGCGTATGACGCGCGTTTGTAAGTTAACAAAACGCGCATCAAAAAACGCGCATAAAACGCGCGATTCAGAAACGCCTAGGTGTGTTCCCAGCCTTTAAGGCACTCAAAAAGTCATTACCTTACCAGGAAATAATATACCCTATGTAACAGATAAAGAACTGCATGATCAACACTCATATGCTGATTATATGCACAATGCAGATTATCCACTTTTGGTCCCACAACATCTACCAGCTGACCCAAAACCATACTTTCAAATACCTTCACAACATGTGAAGTTAATGTAACAGGTTGGTACTCACCTAAACTTATATATAGGCAGCATATAGCATCTAAACCAGCCTATGTTAATATAAAAACTGTGTGACTTATTTAACAAACTACCCAGTTTATTATTATAGATGCATCAAGGACAAAGATGATTTCGAACTACAGAAGCAGGCCAGCCAGTATTCTCTTTCCCCAGGGACTCGCTCAAAAAGTGATTGCAGGGGCCCCCACAATTAATTATCTTGTAGTGTCTTGCTGCTGCCCTCTATGTGAACAGGTAACATTTGCATGTAGCTTTACAGTGGGCCCCAGAATTAATTTTATGGGTGGGACACAGGCACCCCAGTCCAACACTGCTAATGGTTAAAACTGTGCTGGTCTAAGCCGCTGTTCACTTGTATTTCAGTCAAAAGCTATGGAATGTTCTAAAAATGCCTCCAACATAGATGTGAACATAGCATAAAAGTCCTGTAATGATGTAATGAGCAGCCCTCTGAGACTGCAGCATAGTGAGCATTAAGAATAACTGATGTACAGATGTGTAGAAATAGTCTTATCCGGTGAATGACAGTTCTTATTGTGTTATTAGGAGGACAAGGAATTGTGAACATTTGCTCTAAGTATAAGACAACATGGAACTTCACTGCCATCTGCAGCTTACTGATGGTACAGAAAGCAGCTATGTGTCCAGTGCAATTTTGTACATTCAGGTTTAGAAGCCAAGTTAAAATCACGCATCTGGAATCTAGTAGCAGCTGCTCTATACTGATCAGCATTCATATGAGTATCTACATTAATGTGCAATAATCCCCAATCATAATTTTTAAGAAAAACTGCAGGCAAAAGTATACATTGTTATGCTTAGTGCAGGACCGAGGAGACACGGACTGACACTGCAGACACACGGCCTGTCCCTATACAAGGATCACTGTGGAACCACGATGTAGGGACACTGGAAGAATTTAACAAGCCCTACACTCCAGACACAAAATAGGGCTTTTTGAGAATGTATATGTTTATTTGCACAAACTTTTATATGCCTTTTTTCCTTTTTAAACCACTCACTCTGGTTTTATAAAGTGGGTGGGAAAGCTAGTTATGGTAATTAGTTTAACTCCAGATTAATCAATGTGAGTCACAAAAAAAGCCACAAACTCACTCCAGTAATTGAGTAGTGTGGAAAAAAAAATGGAGAAGTATTTCTAGTATTTCAGATTTAACAAACAACATGCAACATTTGATAAATTCGGCTCAGAGGATGCGTTTGTAACCAGGGCCGGCGTGTCCTATACGCTGCTTGGAGCGCCGACCCTGCCTCATGCTGCAGCCGCCCGAGCGCTCTGAATTGAGCCTCAGGCGGCTGCAGCACTGCCCGGGCTGGCGCGTCCATGAGGGCGCACCGCCCGGGCGCAGCATGAAGAGAGGAGCTGACAGGAGGGAAGCGCTCAGCGCTCCCTCCTGTCAGTTCCTCATTGTAGCGTGGCCGAGCTGTCTAAGGTCTGCGGGTACAGGAGCATCTGTCTCCTGTACCCGGCCGGACTGACATGAAGTGCGCACAGAGTGTGCACTTCATGTCAGTCCCTCGGGTACAGGAAACTAAAGCTCCTGTACCCGTGGAGCATAAAGAGCTCGGCCACGCTACACCAGAGGTAAGGGAGGGGGGGGGGGAGAGAAAGAGAATGCGAAGGGGAGAGGGGGAGAATGACAAGGTTGAGAGGGGGAGAATGACAAGGAGAGGGGGGAGAATGACAAGGAGAGGGGGGAGAATGAAAAGAGGGGAAAGAGAATGACAAAGGAGAGGGGGGAGAGAGAATGACAAGGGGAGAAAGAGAATGACAAGAGGGAGAAAGGGAATGACAAGAGGGAGAAAGGGAATGACAAGGGGGGGGGAGTGTGAAGAATGGCAAGAGGGGGGAGAGAATGACAAGAGGGGGAAAGAATGACAAGTGGGGGAGGGGGAGAGAATGACAAGTGGGGGGAGAATGACAAGGGGGAGAGAATGACAAGGGGGAGGAAGAATGACAAGGGGGAGAGAACTGGCGTTAGTTAAAGGGGTTCTGCCGTTTTATTTAAACTGATGATCTATCCTCTGGATAGATCATCAGCATCTGATCTGCAGGGGTCCGACACTCGGGTCCCCCATCGATCAGCTGTTTGAGAAGGCAGCGGCACTGGCAGTAGCGCCTCGGCCTTCTCGCTGTTTACCGCAGGCGCAGTGACGTCACTGCGAGAAGGCTGAGGCGCTACTGCCAGCGCAGCTGTCTTCTCAAACAGCTGATTGGCAGGGGTCCCAGGTGTCGGACCCCTGCGATCAGTTTAAATAAACTGCAGAACCCCTTTAATATGGCAGATCATGTGGGTGGGGCATTGTGATGTCACATGGGGGGGGGCGGCAAACTTTTCTTTTGCCTAGGGCGGCAAAAATCCTTGCACCGGCCCTGTTTGTAACTAGAACTGTTTGGGGGGCAGCACTATAATGGTGATCCAGGTGATGTTGGTCCCATTCCCATCTCCACTGGTATATTAGACTCTGTCCAAAAATTGGGAAATTGGCCAGAACTTTTTTTAATCCACTGATGAAAAATAGGACTGGTGGGGGGAATCTATCTTTTTGATCCTGATGAACTTTGGCAAAAAACAACTTTGCTCTTGTATATTTCTTAGCAATCAGTACATACCATTGCATGGTGTCAGTTTGCATTCCCTGATAGATTCAGGTTTTTCTCCATCACACTGGTCTCCCACACGACAAAGGACTTGTCTCACCTCGATACCCTCACCACACGTCACAGAGCACTGCATCGGAGGTAAAGGTGACAATCAGAGACTGAGAATCAGAGACTGCAGTATGGCAAACTTTAAAACACCATCAGCTGGCACCTCTACATCAGGCTTTAATTCCAGGTAGGAGTAGAGTTCTCTAAATTTAAACAAATATGACAAATTACACTGACCTCAGACCAGGCTCCTGTCTTCCACTGGGCTGGGCATGGATTTCTATTGCATGATCTTCTACTTTCAGGACGCTCTCCAGTGCAATACTTGCTATGCACGGACCGGTTTGTCCCATCATGGAGAGGCTGAATGCATCGCACTACTCGAATCTGATAGCCAGAACTTCCACAGCTTTTGGTGCAGTGCTCCCATTCATCTGCCACCCAGCTAAAGAATGGTAAAGTGATATTGTTGATGTATATATACAGGGGTGCAGGTGTAAAATTATTGTCCACCGAAAAACATACAATCATGAAGAGTACTACAATCAGCCAATGATTAAATGTACATAAAAAGACCCTCTTTGGTAATAGAGTACAATAAAAAAAAGAAGCAACTACCTATAAACCTCTAAAAGTATACTGGACCACGTTTAAATCGAAATAATCTTTATTAACAATATAAAAGAACATGCAGCAGCATGTATGATATAGCAAAAAAGTAACACAGAGAGAGGGGTGCACAAATGGGCGGCATCCAGGAGAGAGAGGCACAGGGCAATATAAATATAAATATCAATAAATAGCAAGTGCAGAAGACGACCAATATAAATACATCATGTCAGTGCATACCCATAGTGTGTCTCTCCTCCGGGATGGCGCCAAAAACCCGACGCGCTTCGGCGGAAGCCTTCGTCACCCCCAGACGAAGGCTTCCGCCGAAACGCGCGTCGGGGCTTTTGGCGCCATCCCGGAGGAGACACACTATGGGTATGCACTGACATGATGTATTTATATTGGTCAGTCTTCTGCACTTGCTATTTATTGATATTTATATTTATATTGCCCTGTGCTCTCTCTCCTGGATGCCGCCCATTTGTGCACCCCTCTCTCTGTGTTACTTTTTTGCTATATCATACATGCTGCTGCATGTTCTTTTATATTGTTAATAAAGATTATTTCGATTTAAACGTGGTCCAGTATACTTTTATAGGTTTTTGTTGCTCTAATACTGCAGACGTTTATATATTTACATATGTGGATGTTTGGGTGCGGACTAGCACCCTACTAGTGGTTATATTTTTGGTAATACCTATAAACCTCATAGAAAATAGTCATAACTAGAGGTGAGCAATAAAAAACTACAGTATTCTGATTCTGAATTTTAACGAATATGAAACTTTTTAAATTCCTTTCAGATGAATTGCTACAAATGGCAAATGCCATTTTACACCGCCCTTCACATGTGATGACTTCTCAGTTCATGTAATGGGTTTTAATACCTAGGCACCTGTAAATGGTCTAGGTAGAGACAGGGGTGTGTAATGAAGATGCCACTGTGTTTGGATGGTCGACAATAAAATGGTAGGCGTTTGTCTTGCTTGTAGGGAAATCGAATGATCCTCACTACTGCTGGTCTGTCTGGTCCATCCGGAACCTGTTTTACATGTGTGTATGCCCTCATGTAACCACTGCTCCCAACACCTCCTAACAGCTAGGTCAGAGCAGCTTAATTGGCAGGCAGTTTGTCAAAACAACCATGCTGCTTCTCTAAGTTCAGTGATGCTACCCATCTGAAAGTCTATCAACTGAACAACATGTCTTCAAGTGCATCATAGAGGCATGTTTACAGGTCAACAATCTTTCTTTAAGAGGTGCACTACCCAAAAGTAGCCTTTGAGAGCCTTTTTTTATAGGGCAGCAGGTGAAACACTTTACACACTCTTGTGGCAAGACTTAGGCTACATGCACCCGACAGTGAAAAACGGACGTGTGATGTACAGTTTTTTAACGGCCATCACACGTCTGTTTCAAGACTAATGGTAGTTTATGGGGTTATTCACACGGCAGTTTTTTTGACTGTCAGTGAAAAATGGACGTAAAAAAATAGAACATGTTCTATCTTCACTGACAGACTGCCCCAATACAATTAAATGGATCCCTTTTTAACGTCCGTTTCTCAGAAAGGTATCAGTGAAATAAAGGTCCGTTAAAAATGTCAGTTTTTAGCGGACTTTTTTTTCACTATCGTATGCATGTAGACTTAGTGTCTAATCAGACCACACCTGTAATTATTTACATATCTGCCATATCTGACAAAAATGCATGCCGAGTTTTGCAAAAATCCTACATTTCTATCTGGGTGCTTTAATTTATTTATTTTTTTGTCAATCCTTGCATATTATTCTTGTAAAATTTGGCTTAACAGCACTTTATTATAGGTGTGTCAGTATATAATGCTATAACATTGTAGTCATTGTGTATTGAGTATATGTTGTAATGAAATACTGGACACTAAAATATAATTTTACAATCTGTGGAATCATTAATAAAGTAATGTATGTTTTCATGTAACTGTGTTTAGGCTATTTTCACCCTAGCGGCAGGATGGATCCGACAGGCTCTTCAGTAAATGTCGGACATGTTGTAGTTTTAGTCCGGCGGCTTCTCGCCGTGCACTGCCGTGGTGCGCCGGAACTTGTAGTCAATGCAGACGGAGCCGCAGTCCGGCGACACACTTGAACTAGCGGCAGGAAGGATCCGACATGCTGAACAGCCTGTCAGATCCGTCCTGCCGCTAGTGTGAAACTAGCTTAGTGAGTCTTTTCTAGGAGAATTATATGTAGTTACCAGCCAATGATTAACTCGATCTTTCTCCTACAAGTGTCAACAGAAACTCATTTGAGCCAATGGTATGGCACTTGATGACTTGGATGGAGGGCATTTTACTTACAGTGTAATTTAGAAATTATTTGATTCTCAGATGTAAATACAATGGTGCTTGAATGTTTGTGAACTATTTCGAATTTTCGATATTTTTGCATAAATGTGACCTAGAGCTATAACCTATCTTTACACAAATCCTAAAACGTAGATAAAGATAACCAAATCAAAATTAGTAAAAAAATATTAGACTTAGTCATTTATTTATTAAGGAAAATGATCCAATTTTAAATGTCTTTGAGTGGAAAAAGTATGTGAACCTGTTAGATCAGCAGATAATTTGAAGGTAAAATTAGATTCAGATGTTTTCAATCAATGGGAAGACAATCAGGTGTGAGTGGGCGACCTTTTTTTTTTTTTATATAACATGGATGTATAAAAGTGTGATCTTCACAACACACGTTTGGGGAAGAGGTGTGGATGCTCATCAGGCTGGGAAAGGTAACAACACCATCTACAAAGAGTCTGGACTCCACCAATCCACAGTCAAATAGATTGTGTACAAATGCAGTAAATTCAAGACCATTCTTAGCCTTCCCAAGAGTGGTTGACTGACAAAGATCACACCAAGAGCAAGGCGTGTAATAGTCCCCACGATCCAATGGAGCTCAAAGTAACATTCACATTAGTGCTTGTTAATATTCATGAGCCCACCCTCAAAAGGACAATGAACAACAATGGTGTGCATGGCAGGACTGCGATGAGAAAATTGCTGCTCTCCAAAAAGATCACCTGGACAAGTCAAAAAGGTATGGGAAAAATATTTTGTGGATGAATGCGACCAAAATAGAACTTTTTTGTTTTACATGAGGCATTATTTTTGGAGAAAGCAAAACACTGCATTAAAGCATAGAAACCTCCATCCATCTGTGAAACGTAGTATCATGGTTTGGGCCTGTCCTGCATCTAAGCCAGGATGGCTTAGGCTACTTTCACATATGCGATTTCCTTTCCGGTTTTGAGATCCGGTGGAGGATTTCAGAACCAGAGGAAAACGTTTCAGTTTTGTCCCCATTCATTGTCAATGGTCACAAAACTGAACAAACCAGAACTGTTTAGTTTTGTGTCCAGTTTGCGAAACTGAACAAGCCAAATCCAGTACTAAAAACAATGTAAGTCGAGGGTGCTGGATCCATTTTTTTTTTCGGACAGACAAAAAGTGGATCCAACACCCATTGACTTACAATAGCGTTTGCTGGTTTCTTCACTTTCAATTTAATACAACCGCATTGAAACAGAACAGACACAGCCAGTTGCATTAAATCAAACTGAAGTGTGTATTAAATCAAACAATCGCATATGTGAAAGTTATCCTTACCATCAGTGATGGAAAAATTTATTCTAAATTATACCAGCAAATTCAAAAAGAAACTATAAGGAAATCTGTCCGTGAGCTGAATCGCAAGAGAACATGGGTTAGGCAGCAAGACAACAACCCTAAGTATATAAGTAATTCTACCAAAGAATAGTCAAAGAATTAAGGTAAAGTTTTGGAATGGCCAAGTCAAAGTCCTCACCTTAATTCAACCAGAAAAGTTATGGAAGGACCTGACACAAGCAGTTTATGGGAGGAAACCCACCAACATAACACAGTTAAAGCTTCGTACATAAGAATGGACTAAAATTCCTCAAAGCTGATGTGCAGGACTAATGAACGATTACCTAAAAGGTTTAGTTGCAGTTAATACTGGACAAGAAGGTCAGAAATATACTGAAAGCAAAGGTTCACATACTGACATATTGGATAAAATAAATGACCAAGTCTAATATTTCTGTCTCATTTGGTTATCATAATCTACTTATAGGACCTGTGTGAAAATCTAATGTTGCTTTAGGTCAAATTTATGCAGAAATATAGAACATTCTGAAGACTACTATTATTATACAGTTAGGTCCATATATATATTTGGACATGGACATATAGTCCAGACTTTAAGCTTTCATTTGAGGGTATCCACATTAAAATTGGATGAAGGGTTTAGGAGTTTCAGCTCCTTTACATGTGGCACACTGTTTTTAAAGGGATTTTGCTGAGAAGTAAATATGCGGTCAAAGGAGCTCTCCATGCAGGTCAAACAAGCCATCCTTCATCTGCGAAAACAGAAAAAACCCATCCGAAAAATTGCTACACTATTAGGAGTGGCAAAATCTACAGTTTGGTACATCCTAAGAAAAAAAGAAAGCACCCGTGACCTTAACAATGCAAAAAGACCTGGAGGCCCACGGAAGACAACAGTGGTGGATGATTGCAGAATAATTACCACGGTGAAGAGAAGCCCCTTCACAACAGCCAACCAAGTAAACACCACCGCCAGGATATAGGGGTATCAATATCCAAATCTACCATAAAGAGAAGACTGCATGAAGGTAAATACAGAGGGTTCACTGAATGGTGCAAGCCAATCATAAGCCTCAAGAATAAGAAGGCTAGATTGGACTGCTAAAAAAAAGACATTTAAAAAAACCAGCAGACTTCTGGAAGAACATTTTTTGGACAGATGAAACCAAAATCAACCTCTGCCAGAATGCTAGAAATAAAAAAATATGGCGAAGGCATGGTACAGCTCATGATCCAAAGCATACCACATCATCTGTAAAACATGGCGGAGGCAGTGTTATGGCTTGGGCATGCATGGCTGCCAGTGGCACTGGGTCCCTAGTGTTTATTGATGATGTGACACAGGACAGAAGCAGCGGAATGAATTCTGGGGTTTTCAGAGACATACTGTGTGCTCAAATCCAGCCAAATGCAGCCAAACTGATTGGTCGGTGTTTCATAATACAGATGGACAATGACCCAAAACATAAAGCCAAAGCAACCCAGGAGTTTATTAAAGCAAAGAAGTGGAATATTCTTGAATGGCCAAGTCAGTCACCTGATCTGAACCTAATAGAGCATGCATTTGACTTGTTAAAGACTAAACTTCAGACAGAAAGGCCCACAAACAAACAGAAACTGAAAACTGCTGCAGTAAAGGCCTGACAGAGCATTAAAAAGGAGGTAGACTCCAGGAAGTCCTTGCCAACAAAGGATTTTTTACCAAGTATTAAAAATTAACATTTTATTTACAATTATTTAATTTGTCCAATTACTTTTGAGCCCCTGAAATGAAGGGTTTGAGTTTAAAAAACATGCTTTAGTTCCTCACATTTTTATGCATTTTGTTGAACCCACAAAAGTCTGACCTTCAACTGCATCTGAATAGTTTTGTTCAAAATCCATTGTGGTACAGAACAAAAATTTGAAAAACTTTGTCTCTATCCAAATATATATGGACCTAACTGCATGTAGTATGTGGTAGCACAAATTAGATTGTATAACACTTATAGACTAGGCTTTTTACATAATGTACATTTTACTTCATGAAAGCCTTAGTCGACTACAGTATACATATGCAGGGTTTTGACTTATTAATTGTGAGCACTCACACTGGTTGTGTACACTCCTGTAAGTTGCACATTCGGCGGATAGGCTTAGGCTTCTTGCTAGCTTCACAGAAGCTGCGGTGAACCATTTTGTTGTCACTTTTCCTTCGGCAGCCATATTTAGTGTACTGGAAACCTTTACGTGGTAAAACATAGGAAAAAAAAAATATTTAAAGAACATGTCACCTCTCCTGACATATCTGTTGTAGTAATCACATTCCCTATGTAATAACAATTCTGGAGCATCTATTCTTATGGCTCTATGATGTGCCACCTCTTTATTCTGACACTTGAGGGACACCGCCTTGACTGTTAACACCTATCTAGATCATTCTATATGGTCCATATAGAAGGAATAATAACTTTTAGCAGGAATAATATAAGCATGGCTGTCATTAAGTCGTAAGAATAGATGTTCCAGAATTTTAATTTCAAGGGGGTTGCAAGTTATGTATATTAATAAACTGAAATACATAAAGACTAGGATTTTTTGCACAAATCTGTCATCAGTAGTATAGTGAGCCCAACAACTAAGCCACTGTGAGATATGAAGAAGCAATGGCTCTAGGACAGGGCTGGGCAACCTTTCTTGTGGGCAGACTGTATGACTCACAAGGGCAACAATAAAACCTAAAGTGGTGTTCCAACAGAGATGGTATGGCATATTAAAAGTGGATGCCATAAATGTCTGACAGGATAGCATTTCACTTTTGGGATTCCTATCTAGCAGGAAAAACCAGGAACAGACAGTATTTGACAGCTCTATGACAACCATGTTTTTCAAAACTTTCAAAACTATTGGTACACAGAAACGTATGTCTGCTTTCTGAAGGTTGGAGCCACATAGAAAGGCAATAAGTGCCACAGGTTGTGCACCCCTGCTCTAAAATAAACAGGTAAGAGAATAGTGATTGCCTGTCTCAGACGTTTCCGCGACAGGTGGCAGGAGATCAGTGAGACTGGCAACACGCGGTTTGATCTGACATGTTTTCCGTTTGGATCAAATTACATCTGTGTTATTTCTGGTGCTTGCCGCACCTTCTTTCCCCAGGTTGGCTATTAGGGTCAATTAACCTTCTTTATTTATAGTTGCTTCTCCCACAATGCTGTGCGGTTTATAGCTTCTGTTTGGGCCTTTTGGATAGATTGTGGTTGGATCTCGGCTGAGTTCTTGGTGCTTTCATTGCTCCTTTTGAAGTTAAGTCTTTCCTTTCCTTTGAATGGGTCCGTAATCACGGAGATGCGGAACAGAAGCACGGATCGGAACCCCACGGAAGCACTATGGATTGCTTCTGTGGTGTTTCTGTCCGTGCTTCCGCACCGCAAAAAAATAGAACTTGTTTTTTTTTGCGGTGCGGATGGATCACAGAATCATTCAAGTTAAATGGATCTCGATCCGACCCGGCCGCTTTACGGACGTTGCCCATGTACTGAAGACCGCAAATTGCGGTCCCCAATGCACGGAACGGCCGCACAACGGGCGTGTGAATAAGCCCCAAACCTGTAACCATGACTAAAAGACACCCAATATGTTTGAAGGAAAAAAGATTTCACAATCAACATGGAGGGGATTTTTTACTATAAAAGCAACAAGAATATGACTCACATTATTACTCAAAGTAATAATAAAAATAACCCCCCCCCCCCAAAAAAAAAAAAAAAAAACACAAACACAAAACACAGACAATAATCAACAAAAGTTACAGTCCCCAGATCAGTATTGTCCTTTTGCGCGTCAGTTTTTCTTGTGAGGTGGGTACCCTTCACAAATAACTTATATATATAATATAGAAAACCACGGTGCTTCAACTTGAGTGCAGTTCACACTGAGGGAGACAAATGGTATATATTAACGTGATTCCTCAGTTTTGGTTCCCAATAAGGTCGATGCTCAAATCTCCTAAAAATCAAAGAAGAGACGGCCTAACATAGTAAAATACCACCAACCATGGGCGTAGCTATAGAGGGTGCAGAGGTAGCAGTTGCTATCGGGCCGAGGAGCCTGAGGGTGCCCAAAGACCCTTGTGCCGCATAAGAAGACACACAAAGCACTGAGGGAAGGGGGGCCCAAGCTGAACTCTTGCACCAGGGCCCATGAGCCGTTAGCTACGCCCCTGCCACCAACTGAGTTTAAATAACGTAATTTATTGTACTCACAAGATCCATAAAACCACATGCATATAGAATGTGCACGTCCTCTCATGAAACACCCGACCCATGTTTCGCCTCCACTTCGTCAGGGGCACCTGACCTTCTACATGCATGTTGTTTTATCGATCTTGTGAGTACAATAAACTCAGTTGGTGGTATTTCACTATGTTGGGCAGTCTCTTCTTTGACTTTTAGGAGATTTAAGCATCGACCTTAGTGGGAACCAAAACTGAGGAATCAGATCGATACCTTTTGCCTCCCTCAGTGTGAACTGCACTCAAGTTAAAGCAACACGGTTTTATCTATTATATACAGTGAGAATATAAGACTCTCTGCCACAAGTTGCTGTGAATGCTGATTCCTTGTTTAACTTCTGAAATTGATACAATTACAAGTTATATGTATAACACCAGCTTTCTGGAGATAAAACATTGATCCAGAGATTTAGCCTTAAAGAGGTTATCCAATGTCATTAAGAGCCCCCCCCCATGTGCGGGCCCCTCACACGAAATATACTTACCTGGGTCCCCACTCCCTGCGGCGCTCCTGGTTCCCGCACCGCTGCTAATGCTTCTCCCTGTATTGATGAAAACATCCGCTGTTGGGGGGGAGCAGCCAATAGTAGGCGGCATCGCGGGTGACACTACGGATGCTTGTCCCCGTCCCATCCTGCCATTGGCTGCTACCCCACGACATCAGATGTTTTCATCCGTGTACAGGGAGAAGCAGCAGCGGTGGTGGAGGGACCAGGAGCGGCACAGCGAGCAGGGTAAGTACATTCCGTGTGAGCTGCCCGGCACATGGGGAAGCTGTTTGTGACATTGGATAACCCCTTTAAGTGACAACTGTTCCATACAGAACTTACCTCCGCCACAGGGTTTAGTGCACTGAGACCAACTTTTCAAAGCCCACTCGTAAGTATCTAGCTCTTCCTGCAGCACATTATTGTTGTTTATTGAAGGCAAAGAGTCTTCATGAATTATGTATTTATATGTGAGGCTGGATTTCGTGTCATTCTCTTGAGGGATAACCTTTAGGAGGCAAAGTGTTAAATGATCACACAAAACAGCATGAAATACTGTGTTCTGACAGAGCTGCGGGATCAGAATTTTGTACAGGGAGCACAAAACAATTCAGCCTCCAAATGCTTCTGTCAACATTTTCCATGACTTGCTGGTGTTTTATCTCAGGAATATGTACAGTATGTGGCCTTGACTGTTAATGAGCTTCAACAAACGGATCATAAGATCCATCGTTGTACATTCATCTTTCAGAGCACACAGGCAGTAAATAAACATTTAAGTGAAATAAATCAGAGCAATGCTACCATATGGGGTTTTCATTTTACATGTGGAGTCGATTGTCTCACTCCATGACTTCCACTGCACATACAACAAAAACAAAATGATAATATTCAGCAGAATCAGCTGCCTTTTGCCTGATCATCATATGTACCAAAGCTGAGCTTGTCGTTAAGATCAGCTAAATGTCATATCACTATGATCTAAAGATGCATCTCCAAAAAATTACATTAAATGAGTATTTTCATAAGCACAAGATAGGTGATAAATGTATGATCGCTGACCAACAGACAAACATAATTCAATATTTATGATGACCCTGATACTGTAGTTTTTACAAATATCCCATATGTGGTCCTAGTGTGCAATGTGACCCAAACACAGGCCTCAGAATGAAGGGGTGTTTTATGAATTTTGGCGCCTTCCTTTCATTACGATATTTTCCGAACACCACATTTAGTTTGCAGTCGCCTTGATATATCAAAATGCAAGCAATACCCAATAAAATAACCCATTTTAGAAACTAAACCCCTCAAATTATTTAGCTAGGGTTGAAGTGTCTTTTTTGAACCAACAGATGTTTAACATAATTTATTAGAACTGGGAAATGAAAAGTTTTTGCCCTAAATTAAATTGTTCATTTTTAGAAGGGATAAAAGGAGAAAAAGCACCAATACACCATATGCAATCATAAATATCAACTGCTATTTGAGCCCAAAAAAAATTCAGATCCATTTTGCAGTACCAAGTAAAGTGAAAAACCAAGACCCCATTTTAGAAATTACACCCCTCAAGGAATTCATCTAGTGGTGTGTTGATTGGAACGTTAAATTAAATATAAAATGTTTTTCAATAATATATAGTTTAGGCCAAAATATTTAATTTTATTTGCTAAAGCAGTGGCCCAGGAGGAGGGCATGGAGTATGTACGTGGTAGTTGTGGCTTTGAGGATGGTAGTAGTACTAAGGCTACAAGGACACGACATCCGTTAAAAACAGAAGTTTTCCATGGCCATTTTGCATTAGTGTGTGCATCCATTTTGTGGCCGTGTGTCCGTTTCTATTGTTCGTTTTGCATCCGTTTTTCATGTCCGTTCAAAATGGAGGAATTTGATTGGCAGTTATTTCTAGACCCACCATTCTGAGAACACCCACAGGATGGTAGACCCCCAGCTAAAATAATATCCCCCATAGTGTAGGAATTTTGTTTTGCTGCCCCCAGCTTTAATAATGCCCCTATGTAGGCCCCCAGCTAAAATAATTTCCCCATAGTGTAGGAATTTATTTTTTACTGCCCCCAGTTTTATTAATGCCCCCTATTTTGCCCCCAGTTAATATAATGTCCCCCACTGTGTAAATAATTTTTTTATAGTGCCCCCAGCTAAAAAATGTCTCCCACAGTGTAGGGATTTTTTTTTTACCGCCCCAAGCTTTAATAAAGCCCCCATGTAGGCCCCCAGCTAAAATAATGTCCCCCATAGTGTAGGAATTTTTTTTAATGTCCCCAGCTTTAATAATGCCCCGAATGTAGGGCCCCATCCTAAATAATTTCCCCCATGGTTTAAATAATGCCCCCTTAACAGACTAAAAAAAAAACTCAACTTATCCACTGGCTTGCGCTGCAGCAGTCTCTTCTCTCTTCACTGAGCAGGATCTGCAGAAGGACTTGCGATGTGCACGATGATGTCACTAAGCGCTCTCACGTGGTAACGTCACCACGCATATAGCAGGTCCTTCGGCAGGTCCAGCTTAATGAAGAGAGAAGAGACTGCCGCAGAGCGAGCAAGTTGATGAGGTGAGGTTTTTTTTTAACCCCTAAATGGCCATATAGACAAAGTGTACCCATTTTTAACGGCCGTTAGATGGGTGCACTCCTGTCAATCGGCCGTTAAAAATGGTCCCATTGATCTCAATGTGGTCTGTCTGGCCGTGGAAATGGCTAAAAATAGGACATGTCCTATTTTTGGACAGATGATATTCGCTGGCTGTTAAAAGAACGGCCATTTGACTAGCCCCATAGACTTTTATTGGTGCTAAAAATGGCCGTGTGACGGACTTTACTTAAATGGCCATTACACGGCCATTATTCACTGTCATGTGCATGAGGCTTAACAGATCCCAGGTGACCTCCACACCTTTAGGGCCATGCAGGGATTGAAGGAAGCACCCTTTCTGTCCTCGGCACACCCTGGTATTGGGGCTCCTGCCTGGTGTTTGTTGGGTGCCCTTGATATTGGATCATTTGCTGGGAGTGTAAAAATTCTGAAATTGGTGGCCTATCAGTCATAAACTGTAGCAAAGCCTTTCTGCCTTAAACGAGCCCAGTGGACCCTTCCACACTTCCTTAAATCTGTACACCTCAGGCAGGAAATTTGAAGAAGCCTTTGCGAAGAACCTCATTGCCAACCTATGTTTCTGTTGAGAGACTTTAGAAAGGCGGTGGGAAAGAGTACTACAACCCACAATTATTGCTGCTGTCCATACACTGTCATTGAGAATGGACTGCACTGTGTTATATACCTTGGAGCTGTGCCTTGTTATTGCCTTATCTACTGCAACTCCTATCCTGCACTTTAAGAAAGAGAGACACATTTATTGATACAAACTGGTCAGTTTATTGACCCTACCGTACATTATACGCTGCGCCAACACTCCTGCCTAACAACTAACATCAGGGCACTCCAACTACCAAGAGGCAGGATCGCCAATACCAGAGTGCACTTCTAATTGGTTGCTAAGACTTGCTATAAGACTTTTTGATCACTTTTTATTGTACTTCATTTTCTGGATGGCAATATGATATATAATCAGCAATTCCACCATTGTTTTTTGGATTTTATTTTAAGTACATACATCATGTGGTTTAGATTACAGAGATACTAGTTTATATAGTTTTTTTTTACTTTTTTTCCACTTTTGCATAAAAATTATTTTTTTCTGAGAGCCATATTATTTTTCTGTCAACGGAGGTATGAGGAGTTTTGTTTTTTGCGGGGTGAGTTTTTACTGGTACCATTTTGGGTTACATATGACTTTTTGATTGTTTCTTATTGTTTTTTGGGAGGTGAGATTCTGGCATTATTTTTATGTATTTATTTTTACAGCATTTACCCTACTGCAGCTTTTATGGATGTGGCAATGCCAATTATGTATAGTTTTTCTTCTTAGGTTTTTATTTTTCTAATAATAAAATACTTGATGGCAGCGCCTAATAGACTTCTTTGCATGACAGAGGCCATTTTAAGGCCTGCAGCAGCTAGAGGGACCATCAGCATCTTTGTGATAGCATTGTGGGAGCGCAATAGGATAGAGTAGGAGCCCCCTTCTGTAAACCACTTAGATGCTGTGTTCTGCATTAACCATGGCATCTAAGGGGTTAAATGGATGAGGTGTAAGTTACACTGATCCATTACAGCAGTCACAGCCAGGCTCCAGTAGTGATCGCTCCTGTGCTCCTGTGCCCACCCAGTCACTGTGCCGTATATGACACATTGCGGGAACTCTGTACAGTGGATATCAAGAAAAGGTTAAAGGGGTTTTCCGGAATTTTAATATTGATGACCTATCTTTAGGAAAAGTCATCAATATCAGATCAGCGGCGGTCCAACACTCGACACCCCTGCCGATCAGCTGGTTAAAGAGAAGGTAGCGCAGCCATCCCTTCATTGTTTACCTGCTCGACATCGCTGCAGCGAGCAGGTGTAATTAAAAGCCATCTCACTCACTTCAATGGGATGGCTCATTCCTATTCAATTGAATAGGAACGAGCCATCCCATAGAAGTGAATGGGACAGCTCGTAGTTACACCTGCTCATTGATGCGCTGTCGACGATGAAGGTAAGGCCTTCTCGTCAACCAGCTGATTGGCGGGGGTGCTGAGTTTCGGACAGATCTGATATTGATGACCTATCCTAAGGATAGGTCATCAATATTAAAAGCCCAGAAAACCCCTATGAAACCACAACGCAGATGGGAATAGAGCTCAACTTTCACAAATGGAGTCTTGTGGTGGTAAACAAACTGAGATCTAAAAAGTAGTCATCCTACGAGGTGTGTTAATGGCATTTATCCAGAAATATCTCAATTAGTATTGAGCAATTTTATTGAACCCTTTACATTTCAAGAATGCAGCCTAGTTTGGTAGTTAAGGAAGTGTTGATTTTTATAGTTTTTTCATCTGATAAGCCAAAGCTTTTTTTCTGCTTTTCAGCTGAAATAGGCATATGAGGGCTTTTTTTGGCATGGATATGTAGCATCATTTAGTGGCATGGTTTTGAGATATATCTAATGTATTGTAAAACTTTTAAAACCTTTTTGGGGTGGCAGTTTGAAAAAACACAGCATTTTCCCCATTGTGTTCTGGGTTTAGTTTTTATGGCATTCACCCTGCGGTATTAAAGATCAGTATGATTATGCCAAATTAATGTATGCTTTTCTACTTTAGTAGAAAATACCAAATTAATGTATTCTTTTTCTGACTTTTGAACTTTTCTCAGTTATTTTTTTGTGTTGCTGCATTCAAAGACCTATGACATTGCTATTTTTCTTTGATTACTTGTTTTTTCCAGGATAAGTGACAGTTTTTATTCCCTAATGGCATCCTAGGTGACAGCCTATGCAACCCATCCCTCATGCTGCATACATATATCGTAATGATAAAAGTTGAAGAGGGTACATTTAATAAATGGGAAGCACTATTACTCACCAGCACCACAATAGGATCATGCAATGGGCCGTCAGTGTGCACAGTTTCAATGTCATCTTCAATTATGTATTCCCATTCAACACCTAGGTCTATGAAGGATCGAGACTTGGCTTCTTCACCTTTTCCATTCAGAATGTAATGTCCGGTTGCCTGGTTTTTAATGGCTTACAGAAGGAAACAAATATTCAAGTGTGCTCAATATAGTATCAGTTACATTTTTACACCAGAGCCATAATGAAATGTTACATGGGGTACGTCATGTCGAAAATTTTACATTCTTTCCAAAACAAGCCAGCATCATTTTAAACACACAAATGAGTTAACCCTGGCTAGGAGTCTGTATGTGAAAGGGTAAGGTAACAAAATATAATTAAAAAATTCAAATCCAATCTTATATTCAAAATCTCATGTTAATTTATTACATTCCATTGTTACTGTTATCAGACATTTAAGTCTGGGGGAATCTGTAGGGTTCTTCAAGGTTAAGGACTGGAAGTCCAGAAAAATGGCAGCACCTGCATGTACATTTGGATCAACACAATGGGCCACTAATGTGATTGCGTCTAGACCTTGTTGCAATAGGTGCCAAAATTTGTTACATTTCTGACTCATAATGCTACATCAAGTTTTAGCAAGCGAGTTATAAAGGATAATCCACTGTGTGTAGTCTGCTTGTCTGTTTGTTTTCAAGCTAGACAAGGGGGCATGAATAAGTAAATAGGGGGCAAGGTTTAATATGCAACAACGTGGGCCAGATTTAACAAATTTAGTTGGCACCAACTAACCAATGGTTGGTGGAAAGTTGTCTAGCCATGCCCGCAATATATCGCAAACACTGTGAGCCACTGTGATTAATTTGGCTCACCATTAGACTACATAAGTTTATGCTGTTTAGTGTGAATTTTCTCTGAACACAATCCAACAGACAATAACCTAAGTTACAAGCCATCTGCAGATAGTCACCAACTATTAAAGTACGAATATGGGGTTGAATATTTATTTGTAGGTGTAATACATATTTAAGCAAAAGCATCTAAGGACTCTTTTGGTAAACATTACTTAAACCTCTAGGGGGCAGCAAAGTCATTTTAAGTTCTTTAACACTTGGTCAAGTTTACAAGCTGTACTGTGGCTGCCATTCCTCTGGTTAAGAAGGCTGCAGTCACCGTCAGTTGGCACACACTTTATGTGTCCTCAGATGCCTCAGAAACTCTAGAGCAGAAAGTGTTGGAAACGTTCAAATAGCATTAGGACTAAATCATTATCTTTTTAACCGTGGGTTGTTTATGTGTTCTGTACTTTATACACTATACCACATATATTTTGATGGTACCATACAATGTGCACAGCATTTTGTCCTTGATCGAGCTGAAATCATTTTCTTATCATGTCCATTTGCTTACCTTGATGCATTATCCGTAATGTACATTATTCACAGATATGCTCTTTGCTAGTCACCCTGAGTGTTTTCCACATATTATGTTGTGATTACACTAAAATGCCATTCCTACTTCCCCAGAGCTGCTGGTCATTTTGTTTTTCAAATTGATGCTATTTTGTCATAGAACATCCTATGTCTCAGCTTTTCTAAATCATTGGAGTGGCAGATGGGGGAAAGGGGTGATTAAGTAAAGTCAACATGAAAAAAATTCACATTAACTGGGAAATGAACAGAACACGTACATGGTGCCCTCCTTTCTTCTTTTTAGCTGCTCACATGGGGCTCCTCTTTTCAGACTAAATGCCTACTGCACACCAGTACCTCAAGACATTTCCTACTTATCCAGTCCTGCTCTCGGATTGTGTAAAGAAAGATGTGTGATCTCGGCAGCAGCTCGCAATAAAATGATTTATTGAAAACCCCAAGACATGTAACAAAGCAACGTTTCAGCTAGTAAATAGCCTTTATCAAGCTCATAAATGTAATGGTTGCAATACATATATATATATTAAAAGCACCTGAGTGCATCAATTAGTGTCCACCAATCAATTGGCATGTCAAGCCGTAACTGACCTATCAGTGACCACTGGATTTCAAACCCCGTATTAGCATATTCAGATGGCATCATCACCTGTGAAGAAACATACCTGCAGGTCGTCATCAGAGTGTGTCTCCCACCGGTGGGTTGTGTGAGCCAAGACAAGATGACGACCTGCAGGTATGTTTCTTCACAGGTATGGCTTCTGTCACCCCCCAAATGCATTTTTTTTTTCCCTCACTAAAAAGCTTATAGGGCGATTATTCTAATCATATTCTTGTTAACAGTTTTAGCAGGTTAATTTTGCTATAAAACGTTATTTTATATTATGCAAATTACCTTGCTACCAGCAAGTAGGGCGTTTACTTGCTGGTCGGCGCAGGCGCACTGAGAGGAATACTCTCGCTCGGCCGCTCCTTCCTCAGTGCGCCAATGACGACACAGCTGCACCTGGAAGAGAAGACGCAGGCGCACTGAGGAAGGAGCGGCCGAGCGAGAGTACTCCTCTCAGTGCGCCTGCGCCGACTGAAGAACGGAATGTCGCAGGCGCGAGATTTTAAACAGAGACAGGGCCAGCAGGAGGAGGAGAGCGCTCGCTGGCCCTGTCAATCAACCACAGGAGGGGCGTTTTTTTACAAGCGGGATGCAGCGGCTACCAGCAAGTAAACGCCCTACTTGCTGGTAGCAAGGTAATTTGCATAATATAAAATAACGTTTTATAGCAAAATTAACCTGCTAAAACTGTTAACAAGAATATGATTAGAATAATCGCCCTATAAGCTTTTTAGTGAAAAAAAAAAATGCTTTTAGGGGGTGACAGAAGCCCTTTAATATTGTAGCAAAAGATGAAAGCACATTCTTTGTACATTGGGTTATTTGGACATATTTTGCAATTCTTCACATCTCTTTAAACATCCAATATAAACCAAAGCATGATACAAAAATTTCAGAATGGCTCTTCTTAAAGGGTTTTAGCCACCACACTTTTCACTATTAAACAGGCTGACATTATACATGTGCAAATGTCACCTGAATTTAATTCAGCTATTCTTATTTTTCAGTGTGCCCCCCGTTTTTGTGCAAATATAACTTTTATTATATGCTAATTTGCCTCTAGGAACGGGGGGGGGGGGGATTGCACCTGCTACTAGAAGCTCCGTTCACCCACCTCTTTCCACTCCCTTCTACTCTTGATTGACAGGGCCAGGCCAGCGTTTGTCACCACCTGCCGGACCTGTCTGCTGGGGAAACCTCGTGCCTGTGCAGTCCCGTTCAGTATTCGGCGCAGGCACAGTGAGGTAAGAATGCTCGCCGGCTGCCGGCTTCCTCACTGTTACGTATTCGGCACAGGCGCAGTGAGGTGCTCGCCGGCTGCCGGCTTCCTCACTGTGACGTATTCGGCACAGGCGCAGTGAGGAAGCCGGCAGCCAAAGGGAGTGGAAAGAGGTGGGCGAACGGAGCCTCTAGGAGCAGGCACAATGCCCCCCCCCTTGATCCTAGAGGCTAATTAGCATATAATAAAAGTTATAATTGCACAAAAACGCGGGCACACTAAAGAAAAAGAATAGCAGAGTTAAATTCAGGTGACATTTGCACATGTATAATGTCAGGCTGTTTAATAGTGAAAAGTGTGGTGACAGAAACTCCTTAAGCAAAAGCAACACATGTAAGTTGCAGTTTCCAATACATAAAATATTATTAATGTATATGCATATGCATAAAAATACATTTTGGTTAGAAATGCAGATTCAAAGGGGTTTTACAATTAAACTGTATTGAAACCAAGCAGTATACAGTGTATGGGTATTTGTAATACAGGTTTCAGAGAAAAGAACAATATATAGAAAGACACAAGGGGTCAAGTTTTTCTGTAGAAGTTATATAATGCTTAAAGTGGACCTATTTCATGGCTTGTGTTGCCCTGGCGGCAGAGTTCTGTAAAAGGAGAGAAGCTGAACTCTGTGATATATACTTTTACAGGATTTGGGTCAGGATTTTTCACTAAAAAGAAGTGTAAATCCTGAGAAGACTCCTAAGAGAGATAAAAGTCCTTATAACTACATCCACATAGGATAATTGACAACTTGTTTTATATCAGTGTGTGTACAGAGAAAGCTGTCAAATAGGTTGGGTGGGTAGGGTTATCAGGACTCTCACTGTCTTTCCTAGAAGTCCCGCAGGATTTACTCTACTTTTTACTCAGAAATCCTGGCCCAAATCAGCTTCTCTCCTATGAAATTCTCCTTCCAAGTTAGAGCAACACAAATCACCAAACAAGCCAACTTCAAGCTTCCTATAACTGCTGCATAACAATTTTACCCCTTGTGTCTTCCTATATATTGTTCTTGCTCATGGGATTTGCATCAAATCCAGGTAGAAACACTTACCAAGAATATGAGCTGAAGCCTCGTCTTCTTGGATAAACACATGTCTAGCACCAGGAGGGATGTCAAACATCTTAAGGTAGCCTACACATGTGTTGTGATAAAGCAGAAGAATAGAAAAGATAAGAGCAAAGGTTAGTCTAGCATTACATTATAAAAATCTATCCAGAATAGATCCTGCAACAAGCAATGAAAAGGTAAAATAAGATTAGTTAATGTTATGCTTTGACTGGAAGCTGCCTTATAGCTTGTTTGATGGCGCCTTTTGTTTCTCTTGTTCATGTGGAAACAAGAAAGAAAGGCAAAATGTTTATTTTTCTTATGTCCAAGAGTGTAAAAAAAGGTCACTTTGGAATGACAAATCAGCTGAATTTAAATTAATTTTGCAACTGGAACATAGGAAACTAGAACATTTTTCTCTTTCAAAGCAATGCTTGCTAAGAACCACCAATGCCTAGAGTCATCATCTCACATCTCATATGATCTGAGATGTCACTTACCAACAATGTTTTTAGACTCTCTTGACTCATATAGAGAGATGTTTCGTGCTCCCTTAGGTAAAGTAAAAGCTCCTCTTGATTTCCCTTTAAACAGATTATTTTAATTAAATCACTGACAAGTCGCATTACTTTCATTGACTATTCTTAACTGTAGAAGAAAATACATAAACACTAGAAGGCATTGCACTTGAGGGATATGTATCAAAATGTCACTTTTTAAGCAAGTACTCTTTTGATTTGACTTTCTATGTTGTATACAATATTTAAGCAATATACATGTTATGTCACCCAGAGATGTGGGAAAATCACATAGAATGTAAAATCTTCCATTATTCCTTTCCCTGCCAATGACATATCTCATACATCCTTGCAGGCTAGCACTTCAGTAGCTAAGGACATATCTCATATGTCCATACTACTGATGGCAGGATCTGTGGCTGCGTAGCAGCTAGAGATATCAGCCAGGGTTTGTTTAAAAGCTTACACTCTAAGCCTTTAAAACAACACTGCAGCACTAGCCCTGATACACTGTACATTGAGATTATTGCACTTAGAAACTGGTACAAGTGAGAGCTGGATATACATGCATCTCTGACTCAGGACCTGATTTCTAAATTCTAGCATTGCTGTCTCGGTAGCTGCTACACATCTGAGCTATGCCTAGAAAAAGCATCCCTCTAGCCTGCTGTGATCACAGCCAGCCTGGAAGAGTAGAGGGAGTGGCCAGCGGGAGAAGTGCTGACAGGCTGCACAGAGAAGAAACATAGATTGTCCCTCCTTGTGTAACTGTAGATGTCCCCAAGGGGAGGTAACATGAACTGTTGTGCATGGTATCAATCCCCTCCCCATCAATCAGAGTGACAAATGAATGTTTCCAGCTTGGGCATCTCCCTACATACCACAACACTGTCTAATTAGTGCTCACGGAGTCATAGTATGTAGAGACACACCCCTTCGACAATGGAAATAGTAACACCCAGTTGTCAATTTATTGATAAATATGGAGAAGGAATAACAGAGGAACACCAAAATGAGAAAAGATAATCCATAATCGTTATTTCATGTGGAATGAATCCATTTACCAAAACACAGATACTAGGAGAGCTGACAGATCCAATAAAAAAAATTAGCAGATCCAGTGCCTGAGTTTACCATGTTTTAACTTATTTGCCTTACACACTCAATTAAGCTATTACCAGATGGGACCCAAGGTGTAGCTAACTGGCTCTCATGATTGAGTAATTTAAAATGAGGGTAATTTAACTTTGTAGAGTTCTTATGACTGTAAAAACCTGCTACTGTCCTATTGAAAACTGTGTGATACATGCTAAGCATATGTAATTCCACACATAAAGATATCCGCGCATGTACACATTCACTAGTACACATACAAATAACTAGTCTGTGGCATCAGACAGCATGTGTAGCGTAAGATAATGTTCTAACCTGAAAAAGCACTTCATTCAGTAATCATTGCCTTTCTCCAACACGTACTCTGCAGGTGTCACTGAAAATGTTTAAGGAAAGTCATATTCTATAAGTAATTATTCCCCCTGCCTGAGAACAAGAAGTCATGCTCCATCCTAAGCTGAATACTTGTAGTCAAACTCTTCTGGTCCAAAACAATTAAACATTGCTCACGCATGTAAAGGGCCGTTATCCAATGATTATCCCTATTGGCCTGCTTTTCGCAGAAAAATATATGGCCAGCTTAAAGGGGATGTCCCAAGAATGAAAACTGTTACATATTCACTGATCATGAGAATAGCGGCCTCATGACTGGAGCAGCAGCCAAGCAAGCACACTGACACTACGGTATTTCTATCGGACTGAGCAAAAGAAGTTGAGTACAGCGTCCAGGTATTGCTAACAGTCCCATGCAGTTTCACTGCCACTCCATTTAAACAGGGAACACAAGACCCTTTATATTATGATTGGTGGGGGTCAGTGGGACCACCAGCAATGCGACACATCCCCTAGATATAATCTTAGGACAACTTCTAGGTTCTGCTGAAGAAATAATTTAAAATTTCAATTATATACAATTTTATTTAAAAAAAGATAACATAATTAATAATAGCATTATACCTACGCAAAAAGAGAGCTGATTCTAACAGGGCTCCAAATATTATTCAAATACATATACAAGACATGATTAAAAATAGAGACAAAAAACATCAGGAATAAAGTGCAGTGTTAGCCTGAGGTGATCTAATAGCAGTATAAATATCGCCTGAGGGAATAGGATATAAAGTACTCACATCCCGTTAATTGCAAATTTTACATTTAGTCAACTGTGTTAGGTAGATATAAATCCAGCATAATATATATCCTAACTATACACCTATTGATCACCAGCTGATACGGCAACAATAGTATCAAATGGGAATTAGTATATATCAATACATAGATGCTAGCGTATCATAGAGAGGATAACAATTTACATCTCCATATCAAATATATATATATATAAGCATGTGGTCAAAATGGCACCAGATAAAAACTATCATGATTCTCTACCAAACATAAAGACATCCCTCATACTTGCTGTAGCGTGTAAAACATACCCAAAAAGGTGGAGAGATCACCACAGGAGAACCGCACACCCCAACACGTGTTTCGGCAACACCTTCATCTGGGGGTACCACATGCGGATATATATATATTTTTGATATGGGGATGTAAATTGGTATCCTTTCTATGATGCACTAGCATCTAGGTATTGATATATACTAAGTCCCCATTTGATACTATTGTTGCCGTATCAGCTTGTGATCAATAGGTGTATAGTTAGGATATATATTATGCTGGATTTATATCTACCTAACACAGTTGACTAAATGTAAATTTGCAATTAACGGGATGTGAGTCTATTCTATTCCCTCAGACAATATATATACTGCTATTAGATAACCTCAGGCAAACACTGCACTTTATTCCTGATGTTTTTTGTCTCTATTTTTAATCATGTCTTGTATATGTATTTGAATAAAACGTATTATACATTTGGAGCCATGTTAGACTCAGCTCTGTTTTTGTGTACGTATATCTGTTCCATGTTGAGGGGGCTTGTTGAGGGTTTGTGATGTTACCCAATATTAAACTTGGGTCTATACCTTATTTAAATTCATGTAACCTGTGTATACTAATAATAGCATTAGTTTAGTAGCTCTATAAAAAATAAAATAAAATAAAATCATTCCATCTCAGAGATTTTGATTTGGTCCCATAAGCGTATAATACATACACTAGGATGCAATCCATGCACAATGCTATGAACATCTATTGCTTCCTTCCAAATGTCTTCTTCTGTTGCAGTAAATAATACCTGACCCTGTAATATGGTAAATCTGTAATACCCAGGCATGCTTGGGACCACTGAAATGTTGGATTATGGGATTTTCTGAACAAGAATTTCATATGTAGACAGAAAGAGAGAGGGGAAGATCAGTACTCCGTCAGATAGACAGCTATGTACATTAGCCACTTAGTGTGCTATCATTCGCCTTTCAGTCTTCCATCAGTGTAGCAAACTTTGCATGAATCTGCCACAATAAAAAATATCAGGATGACTAAGCCTGGTGAAACCTTGGAGAGATAACATCAACCAAAATGAATCATGCTGTCATTAAAAACTGCTTATAACATGATTAATTATAACATTTTCAGACTCATGTGACATAAATGACAAGTCTTGAAGGTAACTTGTCACCTGATTTGAGGCCACTAAACCACCAGTATGTTGCTACGCATGTGGAGTTTAGGGTCTGAAACCTGCACATAGCAAACACACATGTCCTTGCAAAGAATAGTAGAGAGCAGGGACTCGTCTGCCCATTACCCTTGATGAAGCCAGAGTACTCTCGAAACATGTTGGGGGGCAGTTAACAGTTTTTAAAAGCCTAGCACTAGTTGCTTATACCAGAAGTAATGTCAGTGAATATAACTGACCATGCAGTATATTAAAAGCGGCAATAGAAGGATTACTGAGGGTAGTGCACACCCTTTAGTCCTTCAGCAATGCATATATGAGTGAATATACACTAGTGCAAGCTAGTTTTAAAGCTGTAGTTGCTCACAGCACGTTTTTCATTTTTAGATAAAGTAATAAAAGTTATATTTTATACCTATTTTTCTGTTATCTGGGGCAATTTTGGCAATTTAGCCCAAGGTGGCGTTAGTTTACTGATTATGGATTCATGTTACCTATCCCCACATATTGTCTTTCTTGTCAGTACCCACTGTACATGCACGGCACATCGGGCAGTACACATTACCATGTGCACAGTAAAGCGACATGTACCATGTATCATTTGGCCAACAGCTATTAAATTTTTTGTCCAGCTTAAAGGGTTTGTCCAGCATGGGCATGGTCACCAGATCAGAAAAAAAATCACGGAAAGGAAGATGGAGACCAGAGCAGTGAGGAGCAGGTGAGTATTATTCTTTTAGTGCTTTTAGTACTAGGAAGTACTTTTTAAATTGATTTAGACCCTTAAACACCATTTTAAGATTTTAATCCAAGAAAGTTCAAAATATATCTTCATAGTGGTCAGTGGGTTGTTTCTTTCTGTTACAGAGCTGCAAATAACCTGTATAGAAATACATACAAAATATAGCATGCTGGCTGCCTGCAGGCACCACTAGAGGGAGCCTAGAGCACTGAATTCAGAGAGAGGACTGTATGCATTAAGCCCGCATGCTCCCTCTAGTGGCAGCTACAAGACTTTGTCTTATAATGAACCTCTTATCACAAAAAAAAAAAAAAAAAAAAAAAGCTCCATCTGACATAACAATAAATGTACAAATTAATCAGAATCCTGAACCTAAAAATAATACAATGTTAAATGGGTTTTGCAGGAGTATGATATTAATGACCTATTCTCGGGACAGGTCATCAATATCTGATCAGATGGGTTCCGATTCTGATGAGCACTGGTTATAAACATTGTATTCCTGGAAAACCCCTTTAAAAGGTGGATAATCAGTTTCTACAACCCTCCTGGTTTCAAAGATACAATTCACTGAGACTCTGTGTTGTTATATTAAATGCTAGTTTCGGAAGCCCTACTTGAAACCAGCATAGACCTCAAATGCGCTACCAACTCCAAAATAAGCCAAAAAAGTGGACTTTTGATACATATCTCTTGGGCACATTAGAAGGAAATCACTCACTCCCCAACGTTTGGGCTGAAGTGACTAAGATTGGAAGGGAGATTTTCTACCTCAATAGTCCAGCCATTTGTCTTTCCTGAAGCAAGAGCATGAAAATAGTTGATCAAAGTTAACTCCTATCCCAAACTACTATCTGTCTAAAGACAAACAGCACAGACACTGACTAATTACTGATGCCTTTGCTTCAGGCAAAAAGAATAATTAGTTGGTACTTATCAGGCAGAAAATAACCCAGCCTAAACCCCAGGTAAATAGAACATTGAGGTGGGAACGTTCTACCCAATTTGGGGCAGGATTGTCCTTTAATGCAATGTCATGCCTTCGTTGTAAATATTAGATATATTTATAGCTACAATAATAAGCTATGTAGTAAAAGTAATAGTCAATGAAATATTGTGATAAGAAGATACTTGCAAATTTCATTTTCCAGTAACTTGAACTCTTTTTGGCACCGCTTGCTTAATTGTTTTCCTGTTGAAAGAGGCCGATGAAACTGTTTAATGACTCTGCTGTCAGGAATAATTTAATATTACTATTAAAAACTCACAATCTTGACTGCTTTGCACCACTATGGCTAGGGACACCTTTAGGACATTTTTTAAATTTCAATTGGCTGTATTATGGGACAAAATCCATATTTGTATTTGGTTCTTATTAGAAAAATTTGAACTGTTAATCTGCTGCAGCCTGCATGTATTCTCATACTGTGCAGGATCCGTGGCTCCATTCCATCAGATGAGTTTTCTGATGCTTTGGTCTGCTGCCCTTATTCCTGAATGCTCATAAAGCTGACATTCATTTTGATGTATGTTTATTAATTTGGTTGTAAAGATGTAATCCAAAGAGCAGAGAAGGCTACATAGCTTGTCTGAAGGGTTTCACACTGAACAAATGGAGCAGCTTGAAATGTATGAGAATACAGGCAAGCTGCAGAAGACAAACAGAGTAAACTTTTAAATAAAACCAATTGCAAATATGTTTTTATCTCATAATATTGCCACACAATAAAGAAAAAAAAAGTCCAATCAGTGTCCACAGCCTTTGACTATGAGTTAAAAATTCATATATGGAGTTTACTTTAGAAGGGTATTACCATCTGGACATTCATGGCATATCAATAGGATTTGCCATAAATGCCGGTCTGATAGTTGTGGGTCTCGCCTCTGGAACTCTATTCAATCTCAACAATGGGGTCCTCTGTGAATGGAAAGTAACTCGCGCATGTTCAGCTGTCCATTCACTGCTATGCGACTTCTGAAAACTCTACCTTGGCTATCTTTGGGAGTCTCATGATGGTAACTGTCCACTCCATTCAGTGCTAAGGCACTTTTGAAAATAGCTGAGCAGGCTTGCTCGGATAGTTTCAGAAGTCCCATAGCAGTGAATAGAGAGAATGCAGCGCATGTGGGACTTGCTCTCCATTTACAGTGGGGCCCCGTTATTGAGATAGGAGTGTTTTCCAGGGGTGGGACCCATACCAATTAGACGCTTATGGCATATCCTATTGATATGTCATAAATGTCCATATGGGACAAGCTCTTTAAGTTAATTATATGGCAGAAATAAGGGTAGCGCAAATTATTAGGAAATTTGATTGGATTTACTAGACTAAAATTAAGAAATTCTGTTAAACAAAGGTGACCAAACGTCGTGCTACAGTGTGATGAGTTATTACTTTTTATTTACAGTATAGTATAGAAATGAATGCTTCAGTTTACACTGATTCATTTAGTACTGCATTGCATTGTAAAAGGGTTTTCGGCTCCTTGTTTTTCATACATAAATTCTTTCAATATAAGCACAGATTTGTTAAATGCTAACATTTATGCAACAAAAAGCTGCCACTAGCAAGAGCAAGCTGATATGCATTTATACAGCTGGGTTCACACTAGCGTTATGGTTTACGTTATGGCTTTCCGTTATAACATGGTTATAAAGGAAAATAACGGAATCCATAAGACAGAATGCAAGACGGAATCCTTTAAGATGCATTCCGTTTTGCTCCATCCTAATAGAAGGCTATGGGAAAGCATAACGGATCCGTCTGGGTCCCGTTATGCAAGACGGAAAACAGGACTTTGTTTTCCGTCTTCCATAACGGGAACTAGACAGATCTGTTATGCTTTCTCATAGACTTCTATTATGATGCAAAGCAAACGGAATGCCTTTAAAAGGGCTCTAGAACGGATCTGTCCTCTGTTTTATGGATTCCGTTATTTTTAGAGTTATGGTTTCCGTTATGGCTTTCTGTTATAACATGGTTATAACGGAAAGCCATAACGGAAACCATAACACTAGTGTGAACCCACACTAAGGCTGAGTTCACACTTCAGTTATTTGATCAGTTATTTCCATCAGTTATTGTGAGCCAAAACTAGGGGCGGGTCAAAAACACAGAACAAGGGCAGATCTTTCCATTATACCTTATTTCTAAGTAGACTTTACTATTGGTTTTGGCTCCTAATAACTGATAGAAATAACTGATCAAATAACTGAAGTGTGAACTCAGCCTATACTGATGTGACACACACCAGTGTTCCTCAACTCCAGTCCTCAGGGTTCACCTGCTGGTCATGATTTAAGAATATCCCTGGGTGATGTTTTTTGGCTCTGCCTGTTCTCTGGAGGATCTGCATTATGGAGGACCATAATTCCCTGCAGCACACATCTCAGGCTTCTTGCACACGGCTGTTGTGGGTCCGTTCCATGCATTGGGGACCTTAATTTGCGGCCGGGGCGGATCGAGACCCATTCAACTTGAATGGGTCTGTGATCAGTCCGCACCTTATTTTTTTGCAGTGCGGAGGCACAGACAGAAACACCACGGAAGCACTCGTAGTGCTTTGTGGGGTTCTGATCCTTGCTTCCGTTCCACATCTCCATGATTGCGGACTCATTCAAGTAAATGGGTCCACATCCGTGATGCGGAGTGCACACGGGCCAGTGCCCGTGTATTGTGGACCCGCCGTGTGCGGGACGCAATACGGCCACGGGCACACAACGTTCGTGTGCCAGAGGCCTAAGTCGTGGGTCTCCCCTGATGAAGCTTCCATTACCCAGGAGTAACAGGGATATTGAGGAACAAGGTCAGGATAGGGTTGCCCTTTTCATGGCGATCACCCTATATTGTACAGAACCTTTAAGGATACCGCCTAAATGGTCAACGGGAGAAAGGACTTAGCTTATGCATAGCATGCTTCTGAAATGGGGTAAGACCATACAGTTGTGATTGGTGAAATTCATTGATGAACTATTTTACATGATGATAAGGTTACTCAGCTTGAGTTTAACATTTAAAAAAGGTTGTTTTTTATGCTTCCCATCTAGTGATTTAAAAGATTATATTAATGCCAGCAGAGGCCACACTACAGGAATATATGGACAGTGAGCATAAAGGGGAATGGGGTTGACTCTGCTGTCAGGTCCATCTGGCCTTCTAATGCATACACATAAGGGAGAGGTGACTGCACATATGTATTGTCCCCTTCACGGGTCTAAACCAGTAATGGAGGCAGCTGAGCCAACTGACAGAGCCACAGGCATGTGTGGCCAACTCTACAACTTTTCTAGAGTATCCAAATGTTGCTTTCTCATAGTTGGGGCGCCATAGGAGACCATTGCATACACTACCTATATAAACAGTGACAGCGAGACCTAAGGTGAACAGCGCAGTGAAGAGCAGAAGTCTCTTGCTGCACAACTAGTTTTTGTTAAAATAACAACCCAATTGGAAACCTGCTTGGACAGAAAAAGTGGGTGGTGGAAATCCCCTATGTCCTCAAAGTGGTGGAGGTCCAAGAGCATGTTTCGTGTGTGTGCTTCTTTTAATATTGGAGATCTCCTGTGATGACTGGTGTAAAGGGAAAAACCACAGAGAGAGAGAGAGAGAAGACAAAATGTCTCAAAAATGAATTTCCAAAAGTCTTTAAAAGGTCCAACTGGATGTTACCAATAGGTGTGTGTCCCTGCACAGTTCGACACTGGTAGCACTGACTGGATAATGTCAGATACACCCCAACTATTAGCACCCAGTTAGACTTTTATTGCAGACTGTTGGTAATTAATTCATAAACTTACAGCAGGAACAGTAGAAGTCTGGCATAGAGTTAGACAACTTTCACACTAGCGTTTTGGCTATCCGTTTGTGAGATCAGTTTAGGGCTCTCAGAAGCGGTCCGAAACGGATCAGTTTTGCCCTAATGTATTCTGAATGGAAAAGGATCCGCTCAGAATGAATCAGTTTGCACCAGTTCAGTCACCATTCCGATCTGGAGGTGGACACCAAAACGCTGCCTGCTGTCCGCCTGATGAAGCGGAGCCAAACTGATCCGTCCTGGCACACAATATAAGTCAATGGGGACGGATCCTTTTTCTCTGACACAATCTGGCACAACTTTTAATGGTGTTCAAGACAGATCCGTCATGGCTATAGAAGACATAATACAACCGGATCCGTTCATGACGGATGCATGCGGTTGTATTATTGTAAAGGAAGCGTTTTTGCAGATCCATGACGGATCCGCAAAAAACGTTAGTGTGAAAGTAGCCTTCAAGAGACGAACATGTCCGGATTATGTCTGGATGCGTTGCGGATGCGTTCAGTGAAAACTGCGCGATGTCGCAAACAAAGTAATTAAGTTTTGTTTGCGATTGCGTTCAGTTGTTATCGCGCGGGTGCAATGCGATTTACTGTGTTTTGCACGCATGTGATAAAAAACTGAATGTGTACAAACAACATCTCTTAGCAACCATCTGTGAAAATCAATGCGATTTTTACACGGCCGCATTCACTTCTATGGGGCCAGTGTTGCGTGAAAATCGCAGAATATAGAACATTCTGCGATTTTCAAGCAACGCAAAAGAGATGCGTGAAAACCACCACTCATGTACACAGACCCATTTAAATGAATGGGTCTGGATTCTGTGTGGGCGCAATGCGTTCGTTTCTGTATTCTGAAAGAAATAGCTTAAAACTCAACCATAGTGACCACATAGTATTGAATGAATCAGCATACAGTTGAGCATTCATTTATATAAAAAATACAATAACTGTAAAAGTCTTTTCTGTTTGAAAATCTGCATCCACCACTAGAAAATTACATCCATGCACTGGATCACAAAGCTGTGAGAAGGAAAACGCTGACTGCAAAAGCAAATACATATGCTATCTGTATCTCTGTATTTTATGCTATGCTCTATGTATACAAACATAGACTGTAAAGCAGTATAACCATATCATATAACCAGTATAATCTAACATATAGTATATAAAACTATAAAATGAGAAACATTTCACTCCAACAAGATGTTTTCTTTTAAGCAAAAGTGGCAAGGGGATTTTGATAATAGTAAGATAAGTAGATAGTAGCATCTTTAGCAGCAATAATTCTAACCAAATATTTCCTGGTATCAGTTTTATCCATCCATTAACGAACACTTAATTTACCATGAGTAAGAAGAAATACAGACAAATGTTAGACGAGTATTAAAGGGGTTTCGCATTTCGTATTTTGCAAAGGCAGGCAATGTGATAAAATAACGTAAGACACAATACCAACCTGTTAGATCCCTTACCACTCCATCACCGCTGCTCCCTTTTGGCCTCTGTATACTTGGCTGGAGCAATGACTTGCCCTTATAGCCAACTCACTGATGCAGCAAATTTCTGTCCTCAGAGGTGTACAGCTCAAGACAGGTGAGCTCAAAGATTGGCTGCAACGGTCATGTGTGGACAGGCATTGCAGCCAAGTAAACATAGACTGGCAGGGGGCAGCAGAACAGAGGCATTGAATCGGTGAGGGATCTAACAGTTGTTGGTTCTTTTGTGATATTATCTCATTGCCTGTCTTTTGCCCAAATTGTTTATGATCCCAGAAAACTTTAAGCTGCAATGAAAGCAAATTCCCGAAGCTGTATATAACACACAGAGTATACTAAAACACCAAAGCCTCTCTCACCGAGACCATCTATTACACAACATTTCGAGGAAACACGTCTGCTTCCTCATGCGCATTAGAAAGGGGGCATGTCTCCTTGAATGCTGCGTGATGGAGGGTGCGAGTGAGAGGCTTCAGCACTTCAGTGCTTTCTGTGTTATATGGATATATGTTCGTTGATTCGATGAAATATGGACTAGGTCCAGAAGATGACTACTAATTGTGTGTAGTTGATTTTAATTATCTCAAGAGCCCACCGGACTGCTTGCAGTAACATTTCTAATACTTGGACTGTGGACGGAGATGGGGAGATGGAAAGTTATGTGCATATCGGTTAGACTACTTTCACACTTGCGCTAAAATAATTCAGTAGGCTGTTTCAGCATAGAAACAGCCTCCAAGAGATCTGAAGATCTGCCTGGCCGGATAAAACCGTTCACAGCCAGAGCCATCGAAGATAATAGGAACTGGTGGAGATCCGGCTGCTACCCGGCATAAATGATGGCATTAAGCCAGACAAAAACTGTTGCGTGCAACGATTTTTGTCCAGCTGAATCCAGGCATTTATGCCGGGGAGCAGCCAGATTCCCGCTGGATTCCATTATAGTCTATGGTGTCTGGCCAGATTGCTTTAACACCAGTGTCAAACTAGCCTTAGGAGTATTTGTTCATTGTGATTATTGTTCCGTCAAATGGAATTCACTGTAGTCCTGATTATTCAACAGTGACATTTCACATTTCCATAACGTTTTACATTTGCATAACAGTCCATTTATAATTCTGACATCCGGGATAATGTTTTATGGTTAAATGAGTCAATGATGAAAATCTTGGAACAAGATAGGTGTAAAGCGCATACAGCATTCCACACGAAGAACATCATACAGGAAACATGACGCTACATTGTGATAAGTTGTCATTGCTTGAAAAATTGCCCTGAATTCTACACTATACCAGGAAGTCCTTATGGTGGATAACTAGTAATCTGCTCATCTTCAATTCATATGCAAATCCACGGTTTGCGAACTGCAGAAAACTTACGGCCCTGTAAATGCACCCTTAGATTTAGGTTTTTACTTAGTGGTTAGACCATGCTTAACTGAAAGAGGTTGGATCACAAACAATGTTTATTATCTGTCCACAGGATAAGCGATAAATGTATGATTGATAGGGGTCTGACAGATGAGACCCCCACTGATCACAAGAACAGGCTACTGACTACCCTATGTGAATGAAGCAGTAGTGGATATCCATGACCATTGCTCCATTCACTACTTTGGGAATGCCAGAGATACCTGTGTGCTATAGATGTGGTCACACATATGCGCTGCCGCTACATTCACACAGGAAACTTGGGGACTGCCATTCTCATTATCGGTGGGGGTCCTAGCAGTTGGACGACTGTGCTGAGCTGCAGCAACCTGCAGTGCTTCTGGCTCTGTTCTCTGTATTAGTTCTGGTACCTACTGCGAACAGCTGATCAGTGGGGCAGTCAGACCCCCACCAATCTGATGTTGATAACGTATCCTAAGGATAGATCAGCACTATCTGTAACCCAGAAAACCCCTTTAACAGAGCTGCCAAATAATTAGCAATTACAGGTTATCCTACTGAACACAAATTACATATCTATGACTGTTCTGTTTTTTTATGCTAAGATCCTTGATTGGTCCTGTGTATAATGATAGAAATTGAACTTCGCAATATATTTCATGAGATCAAAATGTATTGTATTACTATATTTTTGATCAGCATGAGTACACATAAGACAGTTTGGAGCAGGTATCCCCAGGCCATTCTCCCTTTGCTGCCTGCAGCTAAAGGCGCTCAAAGGGTCTGTTGGGCACCACGGAGTAATAAGATGGTGGGCAGCATCTCCACTTTATACTGTGTTATATGTATACATATCTATCTGTCTATCTATCTATCTATCTATCTATCTATCTATCTAATCTATTCATCTATGCTATATCTCCTATCTATTACCTAACTATATTTCTAGCTATCTGTCTATTATCTATCTTTCTATTTATCTCCTATCTATCTATCTATCTATCTATCTATCTATCTATCTATCAAAAACAATATTAGTTCTAGCTGTGTGGTAGCGAATTAAAACTATGCTGTTATTGTTTGCCTAAAATTAAAACCATGTTTGCATTTCTGTTTTCTAAAGTTGAACATATTTTTGTAAGCACCAAATGTACAAATTCTTGTGGTCACATTTGTGGATTCAAATTCAAAAGGAATTCTGGGTAACATCAGACGTTTCTGTGCAAGCCTATTTTCTTACATTTTGGAATAATGGTTTTCTAATAGTTCACACTTGTACATTTGTCATTATACGCCGTGCCTTTTCGTCTATGTAAGAGGGTTACCAGTATTCTAATACAGTAATTATCTTTTAATTGTATTCTTATTCTATTAATAAAGGGGTTGTCTCATCTCAGACAATGATCGCCTGTCTCTAGTATATACTACCAAAGTCAGATAGGTGCGGGTCCCACCTCTGAGACCCGCACCTATCTTTAGAACGGACTAAAATTACGTTTTCCCTTAAAATATTATTGAGCCCCTCAGACCTATAGCCTTTTCACAACATTTAAAGCACTAAGATACACAAGCTCCAACAACAGCATTTTACTGATGGTTTCCAGGAAGCAACATACTTCCCCAATGCAAGACAATCAACGTGGTCTTAAATGCGGGAAATAAGGCTGTGTAAATTTACTTATCTGCATAAAGCTGACAAAGCAGATTTTCACAGGTTGTTTCCATAGATATCCCTATGAGTACTAAAGGCTATGAGAGGAAGTTAGCATCAGTAGTTTTGTCAGTATTGCTTAAATCTGCTTTGGTGTACTTTGCACCAAATTTACTGTTGCAAGTTGTTTGTTAAAGGGGTTTTCCAGATGTTTGATATCGATGACCTATGAGCCAAGTTGCTCCCGTGAGTGGTGCGGCCTACTCGCTGCTTACCAAGCACAGTGCTGCCCATGGATAGCGGCTCTGCTTGGTATTGCAACTCAGTCCTATTTATTTGAATGGGACTGAGTTGCACCTAGGCCATGTGACTGATGAACATGATATGACTGGCCTAAGAAGAGGATACAGCTCTCATCGGCGCCATGCCCTCTTCAAAAAGCTGATCGCCAGGGGTGCTGTGAGTTGTACTCCCACCAATCTGATACTGTTCATCAAAATCTGATAAGTCATCACTATCAAAATTTGGACAACCCCTTTAAATCTGGTGCATCCTAAACCTAACACTGGTCTAGGAATGCTACTCCACTTTTTTCTTTTACACCACATTCTCAGTGAAGTGAGTTTGCAACTTTTTTGCAATTTTTACAGGGACGGTGTAAAATGGAAAAAAATGAAGCAATTTCCTAAAAAATAAATTTTTAAGATGCCATTTTCAACCCCTATCAAACCTGTGTGTCTCCATGGAAAAAAATACAATGCAACAGCACTCTGCAAACCAAATAAATTACAAAAAAGTATTCTGATGCTAATGCCATGCTTTTTAAGTAAATATGATATTTTTGGTAAATACATTTTGTACAAAATTATTTGGGCCCGTCTGCCACACGTCAAGGTGATCTCTGTAAGACGGGAACCTAACACTAAATTCTACCTGTTATGTGCCATGACGGCTATCATAAAGTTCAGGGAGTTTTTTTGGTGCCAAAATGGCCTCCATTAAATTCAGGGAATGCAGGTACCAACATGCATGCTGAGCCCACTCCACACCTCTCCTGGTGCCAAATGAATGCAGTGAGAGTCCACTCTATACCTCTCCTGGTTCCAAAAGGCTTCCAGTGAGTGAGAGAGAGCAGGCTATGGCTTAAGGCTAGATGCACACGACCGTATGTGTTTTGCGGTCTGCAAATTGTGGATTTGTAAAACAAACAGAATGCCCACTCCATACCTCTCCTGGTGCCAAATGGCCTCCAATGAATGCAATGAGAGTCCACTCTATACCTCTCCTGGCATTAGCATCAGAATACTTTTTTGTACTTTATTTGTGTTTGCAGAGTGCTGTTGCATTCTATTTTTTTCTTTGTGTTTCTAGCCATGGCAACGTGCACCTGCACATTGGGATGTGCTGACTGAGCCCTTTTTTCTTTGCAGTTTATACTGGAGGTGTGGCTGACTCTATTTAGTCTTACACCCCTGACCAGCCTGTCTGCCCCATAGGCTGATTTTAATTAGTGTACGTATAAAGCTGTAGCATGATCTCTCACACTCACTGGAAGCCTTTTGGCACCAGGAGAGATATATAGTGGACTCTCATTGCATTCAGTGGAGGCCATTTGGCACCAGGGGAGGTATGGAGTGGGCTCGGCATGCATGTTGGTACCTGCACTCCCTGAATTTTGATAGCCGTCATGGCACATAACAGGTAGCATTTAGTGTTAAGTTCCCGTCTTACAGAGATCGCCTTGACGTGTGGCAGACGGGCCCAAATAATTTTGTACAAAATGTTTGCTAAGAATCTCAAATTTACTTAATAAGCATAACATTAGCATCAGAATACTTTTTTGCACTTTATTTGGTTTGCAGAGTGCTGTTGCACCTGCGCATAGGGATGTACTGACTGACCCCTTATTACTTTACATGTCTCCATGGTTACAGACTACGAGCAAACCCATGTGTAGTCTGATCCTGCAGTCATGTATTAATCTCTTCCCTTTTTTCTCTTTTCTTACTAACAAATAGCTCACAAGGGGACTTGTGGAAGGAGATAATTCATAACCAGAAGAACAGACTGCACACAAGGTTTGTTTGTGGCCTGCTACAATGGAATAATATCATTCTGCATATGAGCTGTATACATAAAACCATACCTATTTTTAACTTTAGACAAAATTGTGTACATAGCTTTTTTAGCGAGTCAACTGAATATCCCCTATTAAAGTTAATGATTTTACCAGGTTTTTTTGGAGTCCTTGTAAAGGTTCCTTTCACGGTTCGACAATGGGAGTTATCCCCTCCACACACACCACACTTATCTTCCACTTTGTTGGAACCAATTTCCTTGTCACAGCCAACTTTCTACAAGCCACAAAGAAGTGTAAAAATGTAGGTTATGTATTGAACACAGTGATACAACATTGTGTATGTATATGTTCCCCCAAAACCTTCCCTCTAGTAAGAGGATTCGGTTCAGCTATATAGGCATACATTAGATTATAACAATACAACTTACAACGCACTCTCCTCTCACACAAATGCTATACGGATCTTTGTAGGAACAGCGGGTCCCATCATGTGCAAGCTGTTTCATGGATGCTATATCTCCTGTTTGTTTGGACTGACAATAGAGCTGGCATCTTTTATTGGCTGCGAAAACAAAAAGAATATGATGTTACTGATAAAAATATAGTTAGCCTAAGGGACGGACAAAAGGAATACGCAAAATATAAAAGGAAAATTCTTAAAAATGTAATTGGTGACTACTCGCAATAGTTTCCGTCCAAAACGGGATACAGAAGATACAGTTTTATGGAACGTACATAGTGAGACATCAGTTAAGAAGCAATAATAATAGCAGAAGGGTCCCAAAATGACTCACATGCCAGCATGTCATAGTCAAACTCTTGCCGGTTTCCTATCCTCTACCCATAGACTACCCCAAAATATAGCAGTGTCCAGGCAGATCATAGGTAGACTACAGGATTTAACTAATCCGCTTGCAGAATCTGTGGATGCTGCGAGTATTGAAAAATTGACAAGCTGAAATGTGAGTACTTTTAAGTACGGATGAGGGAAGTATTTCCTACTGAACTTAGCCGAGGCTGCTGAAAAAAATCATAAATGAGATGGCTATTATATAACTTCTAAGACTTGTACTTGTGGCATGTCCAGGCAAGTTCAGTGCTCATGGCTGCAGCAGGGAAAGCCTTTCTGTGCAATGTAATGGTGTCCTGACTCCCACAGACTGGGAAGGGAGGTGGCGATGTACAGAACACAGCAGTGCTCAGACCTGTGGATGCTGCAGGGAGTTTTTTTTTTTTTATTGTTTTAATACTTCAGATTTAAGATCCCTTTTACATCTTAGTCTGCTGGACAAACACTTTAATGGCTATTACATGCTGCACTATATTTCTCAATGGATGCTATACTACCTATTCTTCTCCCTGCTTTTGTCACACATTGAGCAAGGACAACATAATTTTAATCTGTGAAACAAAAACATGGAAACATAGAAGATTGACAGCAGAAAAGGATGGCATGGCCCATCTATTCTGCACTTACATTATAACTTATGTAAGTGCAGAATAGATGGGCATATGGGTATAGGTATGTTAAAATTCACTTACTGCTGATTTCCCATCCACCACTGCTGGGAGTTTCTTCAAGCCTGAACTACTCTTTCGGTGTAAAAATATTTCTTGACATTGGTTCTGATCTTCCCCCCAAGTAATTTTAGACTGTGCCCCCTTGTTCTTGTGTTAAGTTTTTTAATTAAAAAAAACTTCCCTCCTGATCTTCATTTATGCCTTTAACGTACTTAAATGTTTCTATCATGTCGTCCCTTTTCCTTCTTTCCTCAAGGCTATACAGATTAAGTTCTTTAAATCTATCCTTATATGCTTTATACTTCAGACCTTCAGCCATTTGTGCAGCCCACTTTTGCACCCCTCCATTTTATCTACACTATATCTTTTTGGGTCTCCAGAACAGGACACAGTATTCTAGATGTGGTCTCACTAACGTTCCATACAACAGGATCACAATCTCTTCTTACTGGTTATAACTATTGCTATACAGCCAAGAATCTGACTTGCTTTCCCAGCTGCCTGCCCACACTGTGAACTCGTTCTGAAGTTGTCTGATATCAGGATCCCATTCTCTACTGAAAGCTTTGTTAATACAGAACTACTAAAATTAAGAAGGTCCTTCTCCTTAAAGGGGCTGTCCGCTTTTTAATATTGATGACCTATCCCCATCAATATCAGATCAGCATGGGGCTGATATCCGGCTCCTGTGCTGACCAGCTGTTTGAAGAGAAAGCCGCGTTCATATGAGCACTGTCTTCTCTTCATTGTTTATCTGCTCACCATCACAACTGCAGGTGTAGTTGCAGGTGCAGGTGTAATTACAACAGGACTTGACTTCACTTGAACAGAAAGGAGCCATCTCATTGAAGTGAATGGGTTGGCATAGTTGTAATTACACCTGCTCACCGCTGCAGGTGCAATGGCGAGCAGGTAAACAATGAAGAGAAGCAGTGCTAGTACAAGCGCTGCTTTCTCTTCAAACAACTGATCGGTGGGAGTGACAGGATTCAGACCTCCGCCGATCTAATATTAATGAACTATGCTGAGAATAGGTCATCAATATAAAAAAAAAAAATCTGACAACCCCTTTAAGTACATTTACATTTGGACATGTTGAACTGCAGTTTCCATTCTTTGGATCAGTTAACCAGAGAAGCTTCCATGTTACTAATCCCTCTAGGAATATCAACCCTGTTACACACTTTTGAGTCATCGGCAAACAGGCAAACCTTGCGTACCAAACCTTCTACTATATCACCTACAAAAATATTAAAGAATAGGATCCATGACAGACTCTTGAGGTACACTACTTGTGACTATTAACAACAACAATCTGGTATCTATTCATTAGCCAACTGTGTATCCACTGAACTGTCCAGGGATTAAGTCCAATCTTCAATAATTTATCTATCAGTTATTTTATGTGGCACTGTATCAGATGTTTTACTGAAGTTCAAGTAGGCAATGTCCAGGACATTACCTTAATCCAACACTTTTGTGACATAGTCAAAAGGAATTAATAAGATTAGTTTGATCTGCCCTTGGTGAAGCCATGATGTTTTAACTAACTTCTTTTTCAGGAGGGTTTCCATTATTTTTACTACTACTGAGGTCAAGCTTACTGGTCTATAGGTTTCGGCTTCTTCTCTGCTACCCTACTTGTGGATAGTAAAAACGTCGGCCATTCTCGAATCTTCAGAAGCATCCCCTGTCAACAGGGACTGGTTAAACAAGTCAGTAAGAGGAGCAACAACCACAGACCAGAGTTCTGTAAGGACTCTTGGGTGGATGCCATCTGCACCTATTGCCTTGTTTTGACTTTAAAGAGGACCTTTCATCAGGCTAAAAAATGTGTACTAAGTATGCTGACATGAACAGCGGCGCCCAGGGACCTCCCTGCACTTACTATTATCCCTGGGCGCCGCTCCGTTCGCCCGGTATGGGCTCCGGTATATTCTGGGACTTGGTTATACTAGGCGGAGCCTAGTACACTTGGTTATAGTAGGCGTATCCCAGGCTGTAGCGCTGGCCAATTGCAGCGCTCAGCTCACAGCCTGGGAGAAAAAAAAACTCCCAGGATATGAGCTGTGCACTGCGATTGGCCAGCGCTACAGCCTGGGATACGCCTACTATAACCAAGTGTACTAGGCTCCGCCTAGTATAACCAAGTCCCAGAAGATACCGGAGCCTATACCGGGCGAACGGAGCGGCGCCCAGGGATAATAGTAAGTGCAGGGAGATCCCTGGGCGCCGCTGTTCATGTCAGCATACTTAGTACACATTTTTTAGCCTGATGAAAGGTCCTCTTTAAATGTGCCAAGTCAACCATAATATCATCCTCCCAAAACACTGGGCTGAGCTTTTACGACTAGCAGTAATGTCAAGACCAAACGAGTAACAATTGTGAAAGCAGTCGTGAGAAAATACTGAACAAAAGCAACTATTCGAATGGTCAGTGATCAAAATAGTGACACTGGCCATTTCTAATTTTTGTAATCCCACCATTACAGGACACCATTACATTGCACAGGAAGGCTTTCCCTGCTGCAGCCATGAACACTGAACTTGCCTGGACATGCCCCAAGTACAAGTCTTAGAAGTTATATAATAGCCATCTCATTTATGATTTTTTTCAGCAGCCCATCTATATTGCACCTGAAGAATGTTTGCGAGTGCATGCTGTGTCAGGTTATCCCCCTTCTTATTAGATTTGGCCATTTCTTCTTTTGGTGCTTTGGCAGGATTAGTAATAAGTCTAGCCTCTTTCTGTTTATTTTTATACAGTTCTCTATTAGCTACACTTCCGATTCCTTTATACTGTTTAAAAGCAGCCTTCTTTTCTTTTGCTATATTACTTACTTCTCTAGGAACTATAGTAGTTTCTTCCTCATTTTACTCTTTATAAACTGCCTGAAATATACAGTAGTTTAGTTGCCTTTAATGTGGCCATTTTTAATTCAATGGGCAATGAGTTAAATGGGCATACACGACTGCTGTTGTTTTCCGCCCTTATAATCTCCTTTTTAAACAACCCTCCCTTATTACCTTAAAATTAGTCCTTCTTAAGTCTAGCATTTTAGAAATCATAAACATACAGTAGGTCACTAGAACCTAAATGTTCTTCCATCTTAACCTCAGACACCAGATCAACATTTGTGAAGACTAGATCTAGAATGCTATCTCCTCTGGTTGGTGACTTAACTAGTTGTTCCAGAGACACTACTTTAAAGGGGTTATCCAATTTCAAGAACCCCCCCCCCCATACACACATGCCGGGCCCCTCACTGGTACTATACTTACCCTGCTCCCGACGGGGCTCCTGGTCCCAGCACCGCCAATGCTGCTTCTCTCTGCACATGGATGAAAGCATCCGGTGTCAGGGGAGCAGCCAATGGCAGGCCGGGACGGGAATGAGCCTCCCTAGCATCACTGGTGTCGCTAGGGAGGCTCATCCCCGCCTGCCATTGGCTGCTCCCACAGACACCGGATGTTTTAATCCGTGTGCAGGTAGAAGCAACGGCGGCGGTGGGGGGACCGGGAGCGGCGCCAGGAGCGGGGAAAGTATATTACCGGTGAGGGGCCCGGCACATCTGGGGGTTCTTGAAATTGGATAAACCCTTTAAAGCAAATTTGTCACCAAATATTTTATCTGCCAGTTAAAAACCGATAGTGAAACATATACACTTTTTCTAATTGCATTTTTTTTAAATTCTAATTCCTGAACATGATTATGGTGGCAGCAATCTTTCCTGAGCTGTTCTTAGGAGCATTTAGAAAGTATTGAGAAAACTTTGTTACAGCCACCACATGGTCCTTAGACACAATGGACTAAAGAGGACATTATTAACTTCTATGGGAGAGTTTTCTAGGCATGCTCTATGACCTGTGTAGAGGTCAAATAAGCTTTGACAACCACCTATTGTGAATGGTGGATCCTGACTTATCTATACACAGAAGTGATATCATCACAGGCAGTATTAGAATTAAAGATAAGCAGATAACGGCAGTAACGTCATCTCTACAGACCAAGAAGTGGTGTCTATTATTGGTCTTAGTGGCCAGTATGAAAACCCCAGAATTTTATGTTTTTCTTGAAATATAAATATTGATATGGAAAATTAAAAATATCAAAAATTATTTGATAAAACGTGATCAAAAAAATAGGTCAATAGCACAAGAGATATTCCATTCTACACCAGCCATGTTGAAGTCACTCATAACTACAATACAGTATTTCCCTTTTCTGCAGTTTGAGAAATTTCATCAACCAACTTGCTTTAGTAATTCTCCCTTTGCCCTGGAGACATGGAGAGCACACCAATTCTAATAACATTTCCCTCTTTGGTTTGGATGCAAATCCAAAGAGTTTTGAGCTCGTTGTGTGTCTTCTGAATTACTGTAGATTTAAAGGCTACCCTTGACATAAACTCCACCACCGTTTCTGTCTTTCCTGTACAGTATGTATCCAGGTATGGCTATTTCCCAGTCGAACAATGTCTCATTTATTGTAACCAGATCCAAATTATCCCAAGACATAATCGCCATAAGTTCTCAGAGCTTGCTCCCTAAGCTATGAGCGCTAGTACACATTGTATGTAAAACATTAGAGTTACAACCTGTATTATTCATTACAACAATAGCTGCATCTATTGAACAAGTAACCAAATTTCAATCACTACTGTCACACTGCTTCATCCTAATTAGCCAGGGACTGAGATCATTCTCAAAAGCATTAGCATGTATTATAATATCATAGTTGTAGCTGTATATTGGATTACCAGTCTGTCCTACAGTACAGTAAAATGCATTTTTATATTTGTATGTTTTTTTTTTTACTTTTAATGTACATATTCTCTGTTTGCTCATGTTTGGGATTGAATAAATAAACTATAATGTCATCATAATATCTTCTAAATAGATCTAGAGGCCAATCACAGGCCCATTGACATTTCTGTCCGCTGACATATTAACATCCAATGTCTCCTGTAAAGAAAATTCAACTCGGCACTACTCTTTAAAAGTTCTAATCATATCCATTCAGTGTATTTTCTTAAATATTGTGGTATTTTTGTTTTCTGGTTCCAAATTACCATCCACAGGGTTATGTTGTTGACTGTAGAATGCTATATCCATCTAGCTTGCTTTGCGAGTGGTATTTAAATATCTGATCAGCAGCAGTGTCCCTGAAAATGTTACCGGGATCTTGGCAGCTCTTCATTTGTACAGGGTTTTCCAAGGTTAGTTTCCAACCACAATCAAAGTGCACCGCTTTATACAAATATTAAATGTCTTTCTCTGGCAAAGGAAGATGTTTGGAGTTGTGCTTTTAGAACCAGAAATAAAATGATGCATTACGTTCTTTACAGAGGTAAATGCCATTGCTCTAGTTACTAACTTTTGGGAATCTACTTGCTCAGTTGCCTATACTGATGCATTTTCTTCCCTTACTTTCTGACTCTTGACATTTTTTGATTTGACATTTTTGATAAAGAACCACACACCACAGACTTTTGTTACTTATATGACTATATAAGGCCTGTTTCACACTTGCGATGTTAATTCCGGTTTTCAGATCCGGAATTAAACACATCAGGATGAATCCGTTCTGTTAGGATGCGGTTGTGTGAAATTAAAACGGAACAAACCTAATCCATCACTAAATACATTGAAAGTCAATGGGCGACCGATCAGTTTTTTTAGTATCCTATAAAGACGGATCTGTCACCATTGACTTACATACCTCAATACTGTAAAACAACAACACAAGTGTGAAACAGGCCCATATGCTTCATTATGTTTCATTCAAACTATTTAAAAATGTCTTACAGTAATTTAACACATACATTTTAGCAAAAATCTGATTAATATGACAGTAAGACAATGCAGCCTCAGTTCTGCAAAGAGTCTCACTCATTTCTCCTGCCAGTATGGCTGTCGTTGAATACCTGACTAATGGTGCATTCACATTGCGTATGAAGTGATAATTTAATGGATACCTCCATCTAAGCCACTGTACAGGCACACGGTGGCATACATAGCCCATAAGCTGTCATGCAGTGCATTTTTTTAAAAGTCTAATTAATATGGCAGTAAGACAATGTAGTCTCAGTACAACCAAGAGTCTTCCACTCATTTCTCCTCTCAGTTTGGCTATCGTTGAGTAATGCATTCACATTGCATAGGTAGTGATTATTTAATGGATACTTCCAACTATGCCACTGTATAGGCATACGGTTGCATACATAACCCAACAGTTGCCATGTAAATAATAAAAATGAGCTTTTATTGACAAATGTATGTTTCCCTAACTACGAGTTTGACAAGTGTATAAGGTACAATATATTTTAATCAGTTCTGTCCAGCTCAGACAAAAAAAAAACTGTTCCACAGAAATAATATTTCTCCATGCATCATAATAGCAGGCAGTTTAAGTATCTCCCATAAACTAGTAGCAGCAGTCCAACCCCGACCAATTAGGCATCTATGGCATATCCTATGGAAATGGGAGAACCAGTTACCTATTACTATATTTCTGTCTACTACTTTGGAATATTCAAAGGTGAAATTCACATTGACAAAAAAATACATTGCAGCAGTTATTCTTTGTGCAGTTCATTAGCAAGATCAATATACTGTAAACCTCTTCAATAAAAGCACACAAGTTAGGGGAACACACAACCCCTGAGTCTTTCCAAGGTCTACAAATCATTAATTTATTACATGGTATAAACATTAAATATCGTCATACTTTACTGTTAATAAGTTAAAGTATTGGAATACTCCCAAAATGAATAATCAGCTAGACTGGGCAATGCAAAAGGTTAAGGTCCTGTGCTCATTTATTTTCTTCAGTTAAATCAGTGACGCCTTGTTTCTACTCAGTCTCAATGTCATCAATTAATGTAACTGTTATATCAGAAGGTACAGTATATGCAAGATAGATAGATAGATAGATAATAGATAGCTATTTCAGGTGGCTTCAGCGCTAGTGCGAGAGTTGCGTTCTCTTAAATATTTACCTGCACACCGGCTAGGTCGTAGTGGTGGTGCAGAGCAATTACAGATTCCTCTCCCATTCACTTGAATGGGACGAACAGCTGTAATTACACTGTACCGCCACTACAATGTAGATGGCATGCAACTAAACATTGAAGAGAATGTAGCTCTCACACGAGCACTGAAGATACTTGAAACAGCTGATCTGTGTGGGTGCTGAGAGTCTAAACTTCACCAATCTGAAATAGATGAGGTCATCAATTTCATGAAACCGTAATACCCCTTTAAAAACACCTGCCTGCCTAGGCCCCTCTTGCGTTGCCAAAAATTCTCTGACCCAGATCTCTGAAAGTATCCTGTGGTATCTGACACCAAGATGTTAACAGCAGTGTGCATTGAAAGATTGAGATCTAGGGAGTTTGCAGCCAACGTTAACTTTGAACTTTCTTTCATATTCCTCAAACCATCCTTCAACAATTTTTGGAGCATGACAACTGTCCGGCTAAAAATAGGACACTGCCATTAGGAAATATTGTTGTCATGAAGGGTCGTACTTGGTCTGTAAAAATGTTTAGGTAGATGAGGTACCGAGGTATCAGCCAGTTCCAAAGCCAACTTTTGATTCCTATTTTAAAATGTCTTTAAATACGCAGATAAAAATACCATTCACCAAAGTCTCGTGCAAATTCGGCCTAGATGATCTATGATCCAAAGCTCGATTCACTGAAGCCTAATAGCCAGCATTACTGTTTTTGGAAATTTGTGCTACAATAGCTCACCTCAGTTAGCCCTTGGTCCTTTAGTAGGTACTAATCACTGCATACCACCTCACTACCTTTCCAATATAACCGCATCCATCAAAATCCCAAGAGGCCAGCCATTCTGGGGAAATTCTGATCCAGTAGTCAAGTCATCACAATCTGACCCTTGTCAAAATAGCTGAGATCCTTATGCTTGCTTATTTTCCCTGCTTCCAACACATCAACTTAAAGGACTCACTGTTCTTCGCTTGCTCCTTAAAGGGGTTGTAGCATCTCACCTGTGGGACCCGCACCTATACTTAGAATGGAGCCGGCAAAGTCCAAGAGGGCACACAGCACATGCGTGGACACCTTCCACTTATTCCTATGGGAGCACCCAAAATAGCCGAGCAGCACACTTCTTCAGAAGTCCCAGTGAAATGCACACTCGTACATGCGCGGCAACCACTCCATTCACTTCTATGGGGATTATGGAAATAGCCAAGCCAGCACTTGGCTATCTTCGGCAATCCTGTAGGGATGAATGGAGGGTGGCTCTGTTCTTAGTATAGGTGTGGGTCCCAGAGGTGGGATCCCCACCTATGAGACACTTTGGTCATATTCTAGTGATATGCCCCCAATGTCTGAGAAGGTACAACCCCTTTAATATATCCCACCCTTTCACAGGTGCTATTGTCACAAGAAAACCAATGTTATTCATGAGATTTTAATGATTTGGCTGAATGGTATAGAAAAGTAAATTTTGCAGCAAACGACTTAAAATATTCTGACTTTACAGACCTGAACAGTGATGCTGTATGTTAAATAATAATACTTACAATCAGGATGCTCATATGGCAGCCAATGGTGCTTTGCATGATGAAATTCAAACTGGGAATTCTTCTGCTGGCATTGCTGGGCTCTGAAGTCCTCAAAGTGCTTAGGACATTCTTCAGTGTTGCACAATTGATATTCATAATTTAATCCAGAACAGTCTTGGCCACCATTCACTGGCCTAAAAATAAACCGCTGATGTAATATTTTGTGACATTACCTGAAAACATGCAGTAGTAACAGCATCATAAACATGAACTCAACAAACAATAGCAGGACCAAACCACAGAACACCTGGGACTGGGCCACCAAATCGGTGGACAATATGGTCTGACTTCAAGACTCCAACAACAAGACATCAGGAACTGATGAACTAAACACAGGACCATAGACAGGAGTTTTGTTGCTATACTGTTGCCATATAAAATGGGCAGTCGAAAAGGAGTTGGTAATATATATAAAAGTTTATATGAAATAAATATACTCTACTTACATTGGGTTATTGCACTGACGGGTTCTGAAACGCACACCGATGCCACACGTTCTTGAACAAGATCCAAACTTTGTCCATGCTCCCCAGTTACCATCTTGTTTAACTTGGTTAGTGGTCCTCCACATACAATGACCCTTGTAGCACCACTAGAAAGAAAAGAAGCAATGTATAACTATCACCGTATTGGCTACAAAATCATTAATAAAATTAGAGTAAAAAATTAAAACCTTAATTACACTGCAAACACTTTAGATGTTGAGGAACTACTCCTCCAAAATATGATTTATTGAATCCAAATTAAGACAGATTCACTTCTGTCACTGTACAAGGTAAGTTACTCTGTGTGCCTAGAAGCAAGGTTAGGGAGTTTAGGAACATTGTAAATGGTGCCTCCATGGAAAGCACTGTGATGATACCTGTGCGAGGGAACGCTGTAGTTAGCACTGTGGCTGGCACTTGTACAGGAAGAACACTGTGGCTGACCCTTGTACAGGAAGAACACTGTGGCTGACCCTTGTACAGGAAGAACACTGTGGCTGACCCTTGTACAGGGAGAACACTGTGGCTGGCACTTGTACAGGGAGAAAACTGTGGCTGACAATTGTACAGGGAGATCACTGCGGCTGACACATGTACAGGGAGATCACATTGGCTGGATCTTGTACAGGGAGAACACTGTGGCTGACACTTGTACAGGGAGAACACTGTGGCTGACACTTGTACAGGGAGAACACTGTGGCTAACACTTGTACAGGGAGAACACTGTGGCTGACACTTGTACAGGGAGATCACTGTGGCTGACACTTGTACAGGGAGATCACTGTATCTGGCACTTGTGGAGACTGGCTGGTAAGGTTAGGGTTAAGATTTACCTGTATGCTTATTTATTTATCCTATTAAAGTTTATTTATTAGTTACAAAACGTGCAAAATGCAAGATTTTCAGGATTTAATAGATTATAGCATACAACAGTTTAAAAAAGATTGAAAAAAATTCTGTGCTTTTAGTACGTGTGGTCTCCTGGTCAGACTCACACTGTTTTACTAGGTAGCAGTATACCACTCTCAGTAATTTACAGTGCCAGAAATCAAACTGTAGCACGGTGTATGTCACCAGGTGCATGTAACTATTACAAGGCATGGATATACTGTACAATACAAATGTGAATTGCAAAAGCTGAAAAATCTGCAAAAATAATAATCCAAACAGTTCCCAGCTTCCTTTTAGCCAATACGGGAATCCATGTAAAAAAAAAAGTCATAAACTTGTAAGATGTCATATAATTAATCCTTGTAAAAATATGAATACCCATATAATTAATACCAATAAAAATACCATCCTCTATTGGCAGGCAGAAGTCCAAATAAAGCAGCAGGAGGCTGCATTTGGCAGGTACGATGTGCTACTGATGCCACCAGCATTATGTCATCTAAGTTAAAGGTTTGTTATTTTAGGATGATGTCCGCAAAGTGATTGCTTATGTGGAATGACACGGCCAATAACTCAGCCAAATGTTAATACATTTAGAGACTCTTATTGGGATGCAAAAATGACCATGTTTAAAGTGGTCAGTTACATTATAATAAAAGTAAGATTATTTTTGGTTTGGTTGGGAGGAGTGTGTTTGAGATTTAGTGACCTGGCACATTATAAAAAAATAAAATAAAATAATATATAATAACGCATAAAAAGTGTTTCTATGGATAATTGGCATTATTTTTTAAACACTTCAAGAAGCAAGATTTAGTTTCTCTACTGTCATGTAGACTTTACAATAGTTGTAGCAAATACACCATGAAACATCTGCAATTTGTCATTCCAATCTCATTTACATTTTAAATATAGACATTTATATTACATTATCACACCAATGGATATAAAGCTGTTCACATCAGCATTGGGCGCTCTGCTCAGACCCTCTATCACAAGTTCTGTCATATGTGCCTGAAAAAATTGTCCCGCATGCAGCGATACACTTTCCGATTAAATAATGTACGCAATAAGGGAAACACTACTGGATCCCATTTCCAACACAGGTTGAATTCTGTGAACTCAGCCCTGTAGTAACAAGATTTTTCCAATTAATCATAAATATATAAACTATATGATGAACGTTTACAGCCAAATAACTTACTTTTCCTGGAGCACATTCTGTGCCATCAAGAGGAGGACCTTTCTTAGTCTTGCAAAAATAAGGGTTATCAGGATGACTGCACCATAACTGTTTGCAAGGGTCAAATGTCCGAAACTGCAAAAAGCAATGCAAGTGACTTTGTAGCTCTCATTTCAAAGAGATACACAGGTAATTATATAATACAAAGAGATTACAATGTATAATTAACATAAAATGTGACAGACAACGTACAGCTGTGCACATTTTGTAGCCCACACCAAAATCGAACCGACACTGTTCATCCATTGAATAGTTAATTCCGGGGAGGTCTGGAAGTTTAGGCCAATCGTGTTCAAACGGGTCATCCAGAAGACAATCATATAAACTGTGAAATAGAGTATATATAAGATTTATAATAATGACAATGGCTCTCTTTTTAAAACATATACATGAGATCTTAAAGGGGTTGTCCCACGAAAAATATTCTACAGTTTTCAAACCAGCATCTGAATCTGAATACTTTTATAATGCATGGAATTAAAAATTTTTGCATAGCCACTAAGTTATTCAATAGAATGTATCTGTACAGAGCTGCCTGGTGTTTGTGCTTTTTCTTATTTCTTTGTCTGGCTCACTGAGATGGTCGCACATGCTCAGTTTACCCCCGTAGACTTCCTCCTGAGCTGTGACAGGGAGAGAGCTGCAGTGGACTCAACTCCCCTTGAGCTGTCAGCATGATATAAATCTAGCAGAGCAATGAACAGGGAGATCTCTGGATCCATGTGGATCCAGGGCTGGTTCTAGCTTTGTTAGAAAGCTAAGAAAGAGATTGTCATATACTATATGATGTCTGATTTTCATTTTTTACATTAGTCATGGGATAACTTCTTTAAAGGGAACCTGTAATGTTAAACATAGTGTCCAATCTGCAGGCAGCATGTTATAGAGCAGGAGGAGATGAGCAGATCTTTTGGGGAAAAGATTCAGTATAACTTATTTTATTTGAAATCCATGCTCTTTCTATGGTTAGGAGTTCAAAGGGTGGTCCTACTAAGCCTTTCTTGAAAAAGTTTACAGAGTTAGATGTCAATTATTGAGTAGGACATCCCACTGGACTAAGTACAAAAAGAGTTTTACCGACTATTTTTACATATAGGTTTTATATATATTTTTTCATTTTTGCAGTTTGATTTTTCTCTCCTATCTTCCTTGGTCCATAACTTTATTATCTTTCCATTCATATTGCTGTATAAGGGCTTATTTTTTGCGGGACAAGTTGTACTTTCTAATGCCACGATTAATTATGGCATACAGAAGCGGTAAAAAAAATTCCAAATGGGGTGGAATTGGAAAAAAAAGCAAAAAACTAAATTGAAATGTAAAAAAAAAATTTTTTACATCACCATATTCTGACCCCCAAAATTTTCTTATACCTATGTCTACTGAGCTGCATACAGGCTCATTTTTTGCAGGACAATCTGTAATTTTTATTGATACCATTTTGGAGTGTGTGTGACTTTTTGATCTCATTTTATTACATTTTTTGGGGTGAGAGAAGCAATGAAAAATAGGCAAATTGGCCATTTTGACCTTTTTTTCCGTTATGCCATATTGGAATTTTTAATAGTATGGGCGTTTTCGGTCGCGGTGATACCCATGATGTTTATATTTATTGTTTGTTTGTTTTGTATACAGAAAGGGGGGTGATTTAAACTCTTATATATTTTTTTATATATTTTTTAACATTTTTTTTAGTTTTCTGTAATGATTTTAAAGATCATATATGAGCCTATTCTGTTTTTTAATTTTTAATTTTGTACAGGGATTTTTAAAATGAGCTTATTTTGTCAATTGGTCATTTCTTATGTTGGCCTGCCATCTGGTGGCCAAAATGAGAATTGCAGCATGAATTGTTAGCAAAGCTTATAGTATTCAGAGCAACTACCGCCAGCCCCATTTGCTGTAAGGTGGTGTCGGTAGGAAGCCCGGAAGCGAGAGCTTCCGGGTTTTTGCTCGTTTAGATGCCGTGATCTCACTTGATCACGGCATCTAAAGCCTTTAATTACTGCTAGAGATGAGCGAATTTCATGTTATGAAATTCGTTTGCGCTTTGTTTGGTGGTAAAAGCAGAATTGCGTTATGGATTCCGTTACCATGGACCATAATGTAATTCTATGACGGAATGCGTAACGGAATGCCTTTAGAAGCATTCCATTATGCATTCCGTCATAGAATTGGGTTATGGTCCATGGTAACGGAATCCATAATGCAATTCTGCTTTTACCAGCAAACGAAGCGCAAATGATTTTCAAGATATGAAATTCGCTTATCTATAATTACTGCGATCGGCATTATTGCCGGTCACGGTAATTAGCCGCAGGTCACTGCTGTGTAAACAGCAGAGACCTGCTGGCCATGACGCCCGCTGCACGTGCGAGCGGGCGCCATGTTTACACATCGCTCTAGCGCCGTACGGCGCTGGTAGCGAAAAGGTTAAAGGGGTTATCTGGGAGATGATAATGATGACCTATCCTCGGGTTAGGTCATCACTATCATATCAGCAGGGTTCCGAGTCCCGACACCTCGATTAGCTGTTTGAGGGAGCGTCTGAGGATAGGTGATCAATACGTTTTGCCGGATAACCACTTCAATTGCTAAAGAGTTGATAAAAAAATATAAAATACCGTCATACTAATAAAACCTAGGGGGATTGCCTGTAACAACCAAAAAAGCTATTACTATAAAGCTATTACTTTTCATGGGAGGTTAAAAAATGGAAACAGGGTCCTGATTGGATGCTGTGAACACCTCCTTTTAACAACACTTAATATGCCTATATTAGGTGTATTTCTGGCGCCACCATTTGCTACTTCTCCCCGCTCACGCCAGGTCTAAAAAAGTGGGCAGAGAAGGGGATGGGCCGGCAGGCCCATCTCATTCATCATTTTCCAAGCCTGTTTTAGGCATAGAAAGTGATCTAAATGTCAGACAGCTAGGATGCTGGCTTATATTTAGACTGGCACTGTATGGGCCGAAGTAACGTAGATGCCTGCACCTCTTCATAACTTCGGCGGATACACCGCCAGATAAAAAGTGCTTCTCGAACAGGGATCAGCAACCTCCGGCACTCCAGCTGTTCAGAAACTACAATTCCCAGAGTGCTTCATTCACTTCTATGGGAGTAAGAATAACAGTCGAGCATGTTTGCTTGCTTGGAGTTGTAGTTTCACAGCAGCTGGAGTGCCGAAAGTTGATGACTGCTGTTCTAGAATAACAGACAAATACTGTGATATAAACAAGATGATACAGGTTCTTACTGTATGTGTCTCTTCAGCTCTTGACCGCTGCACCGAGACCAATGGTAACGATGAAAGGCTGCTTGCACCAAGGGGGCCATAACACTGCCCATGCTTGTTTCATCTCCACACCTGTTTCCTTGGCCATCATGTTCCATTCCTAGTCTGAATTAATTAATAGAAAAATAAATGGTGGGGTGGGTTGCTTAGACAAGCAGCGGTAGACAAACAGGAGTAGGTTCGTTATCCCAAGCACAAAGCAGAAAATAGAAAATGCGGGACCGCGCTAGAAACGGCAGTTTTTTGCACTAATAATGATAAGCTTACAGTACTGGAGATAGTATGTCCTGCTCCCAGAAATATAAGTTAGATCCACAGTATTCTTTCACATGTATGAGCTCCTGGGTGCTTCCAGCTGATTTTCCAATCCACCTGAATTCCTGAGAGTGAAATTAGTGGTCGGCGGCTTCAGGTGGATTGGAAAATCAGCTGGAAGCACCCAGGAGCTCATACATGTGAAAGAATACTGTGGATTTCTGGGAGCAGGACATACTATCTCCAGTACTGTAAGCTTATCATTATTAGTGCAAAAAACTGCCGTTTCTAGCGCGGTCCCGCATTTTCTATTTTCTGAATTAATTAATAGATGTGGTTACAGTATATACAAACAGAAGGTGGTACAAGGAATAAAATACAAGAAAGTTATGAATACACACCCCTCCCATGTTGCATATTCTCATTGAAAAAACAGCACATGCTGGCCTGTGGGCATTGAACACTTCATGAACTTTTGGACGATTTTTGTACACTTTATGTTTATAAAGTTTATGATCAACATATTTGTGAACTACCTTGAGCAAGGCCACAGTCATTTAAAAGAACGTCTTTCAAAAATATGTTGACATGTAAATAAAAATGGCAATTGAGTACTATGTTGGGTACATATTGTATGAGGCCTGTTTGTGTTGCCTTTTTGTGTATTTTATCCCATGTACTGCACTAAACTAGTCAAATTATTACCCAATACAGGGAGCATTTTAACTTACACATGGCCAGTTTCATGGGCAACCACAAATGCTGATGAAAATCCATCCTCGTGGTTCAGTGTGCAGCTTCTTACAGGATGACACATACCAGTGACTGGAGCATATCCTGTTTCCCAAACAGAATGATTTGCAAATTATCATGATATCACAAACCTAATAAACCACAAACATAAATTCTTAGCTCTTGCATAAAAGATGATAACACACATTCTGGATTGCTTCAACAATGTTCTGCTGTATTGAAACTGTGCTGCCTCATCATTTTTGTTTCTTGTTGCCCGTTAAATCATTGTGGTTTTCCTCCAAACTCTCCTGCTTTTTCCTGATCGTGACACTTACACTGACTAGTTATTTATGATCTTTTTAGACAGAATAAACACTCCCTGCGCTGCATCAAAGATAAGTAGTAGAAAGAGCATTTATTTACTACACTACAGTTAGGTCCATATATAGGATAGAGACGTTTTTCTAATTTTTGTTCTATACATTACCACAATGGATTTTGAACAAAATAATTCAGATGCAGTTGAAGTTCAGACTTTCACCTTTAATTCAGTGGATTAAACAAAATGATTGCATAAAAATGTGAGGAACCCAAAGCATTTTTTAAACTCAATCCCTTCATTTTAGGGGCTCAAAAGTAATCAGACAAATTAAATAATTGCAAATAAAATGTTAATTTTTAATACTTGGTTGAAAACCCTTTGTTGGCAATGACTGCCTGAAGTCTTAAACTCATTGACATCACCACTGTGTTTCCTCCTTTTTAATGCTGTGTCAGGCCTTTACTGCAGCGGTTTTCAGTTGCTGTTTGTGGGCCTTTGTGTCTGAAGTTTAGTCTTTAATAAGTGAAATGCATGCTCTATTGGGTTCAGATCCGGTGACTGACTTGGCCATTCAAGAATATTTCACTTCTTTGCCTTAATAAAATCCTGGGTTGCTTTGGCTTTATGTTTTGGGTCATTGTCCATCTGTATTATCAAAACGCCGACCAATCAGTTTGGCTGCATTTGGCTGGATTTGAGCACACAGTATGTCTCTGTAAACCCCAGAATACCTCCGGCTGCCTCTGTCCTGTGTCACATTATCAATAAACACTAGGGACCACTGGCAGCCATGCGTGTCCAAGCCATCACACTGCCTCTGCCTTTTTTTACAGATGATGTGGTATGCTTTTTTCTTTCCATCATTCTGGAAGAGGTGGATCTTGGTTTCATCTGTCCAAATAATGTCCTACCAGAAGTCTGCTGTTTTTTTAAGATTATTTTATTTTTTTTAGCAAAGTCCAATCTAGCTTCTTATTCTTGAGGCTTATGAGTGGCTTGCACCTTGCAGTGAACCCTCTATATTTACTCTCATGCAGTCTTCTCTTTATGGTATATTTGGATATTGATACACCTATATCCTGGAGAGTGGTGTTCACTTGGTTGGCTGTTGTGAAGGGGTTTCTCTTCACCATGGCAATTATTCTGCTGTCTTCCGAGGGCGCCCAGGTCTTTTTGCATTGTTGAGGTCACCAGTGCTTTCTTTCTTTCTCAGCATGTACCAAACTGTAGATTTTGCTACTCCTAATAGTGTAGCAATTTCTCTGATTTTTTCTGTTTTCGCAGATGAAGGATGGCTTGTTTCACCTGCATGGATTGCTCCTTTGACCGCATGTTTACTTCTCAGCAAAATCTTCAAAATGCAAGCACTACACCTCAAATCAACTCCAGGCCTTTTATGTGCTTAATTGAGAATTAAATATGAAGGAATTGCCCAATTGAGATACCCTCAAATGAAAGCTAAAAGTCTGGACTTTATGTCCATACCCATTATATAACTATAACTTGAATATGTTTTAGTAAGCAGGTAAACAAAACAAAATTTGTGTCAGTGTCCAAATATACATGGACCTAACTGTATATAGAGGTCTTGGTCACCAAGATACAACCTTTTGCAGATATCTGTAGTGTCATGTTTAGATGGAAGATTCAAGATCCTAGGCGATCGCCATGTTGTGGAACCCTAGCAAGTGAGGTTTAGTGGAGCTGTTTTAATTCAGCTTAAATTTACCAACAATTGTATTCTGTTTTTCAGCTGACCCATGGCAACAAACCAATTTAACTCCAAGGTTGAAGTAGAAAGTAGAAATATGTAAAATTGTTCATTAAACTCACACAACTTCACTTAAAACATATTTTTTTTAGGTGTTTTAAGATTATCTCCCCAAGAAGCACTACTAATCCTGTCTCAAATGTAGACAGTGTAAGGCAGTCAATAGATGCACCATTTTTTTTTTACAATTGCCCGTTCCATTTGTTCTATTGATATTTACATCAGTGGCCCCATTGTGGAGAAATTAAGCTTTTTATTTTATGCTAACTAGCCCCTGGGTGCCGTTGCACCTCGCTACACTTGAGGTTAAACTTTTTTCCTTCCTGGCTGCATCCCTAATACTTAGTCTGACAGGGCCACACAGTTAAGATGTACTCACACCTGGCCCTGAAGTCTCCCAAAGTCTCGTGAATGGTTGTTTGCTTCAATATTTGGCATGGGCGCAGTGCAGTACAGAAACTGGCAGGCTGATTCTGTACTGCGCCTGTGCCGACTTCAGGAAACTTCAGGGGCAGACAAAAGTATGTTTTCACTGCCAGACCCTGTCAGTCCAAGTTGTGGGGGTCCTATTTCATTATATATGATAATTAATTAACCTATTGGTAATTATTGTGGAATAAATCTAGTGAAGTCACAATCAAGAAGTGATGTTGATATCAAATTTTCGGTTTTGTCTGGAGTTTTATCAGGTTTTGTGAGAATTACAAACTTAGTGTTGCTAGGTCATCCTCTTTTAATGATGGAAGAGATAGGTTTTCAAGAAATGCATAAATTCTGATTTGTGATGGTTGGCTGATATCTTGGTTATTTTCAAGGTTGTAAAGGTTCTTATAGTAATCTGTCAATGAAGCAGCAATTTTGTTTCTATGTTTGTTGGCAAGCATCCTACGTGCTTTATTACCTTGCCAATAGTAAAGCATTTTATTGTTTTTAAGCATATATTTACATTTGTATGGCAGGTGGAACTACTGTATAGTTTTCCAATTATGGTAAGACTCTGTTGAAACTGAGTTTATGGCCTCTGTTTAACGTATTCACTAGGACTTCTAGTAAAACAGCTACATATGCCATAGAGTGGCATCCATCACCTGTGGGTCCCAATGTTTATGTCAAATACAATTGTTACGAAATGCCATAGTATGATATATAGTGCCATAGTATGATATATAGTGCCATAGTATGATATCTTTCTTTATTATGCCATCCCATCCTCTCTTTTTTAGTTATACTGGCCAACATGGCTTTGGCCTCCATGTGACTAATGGACCCCTATGGACAAGTTCAGCATGTACACTGAGAGCTAAACATTTGGTAAAAATACTATATGAATGGGGCCAATAAAGGATTTATTATGGGTGGAGAACATTGGCTAATTTCTATGCTTGTTTCATAAATAGCAGCTTTGCTTTATGTATGTGTTTACCTTGCATTCCGGCAGGGCCAAAATCTTGTCTGGTCAGAAATATGGCATGATCGTGGTGTTCAGAGTGGTTGGGGTCAGATTTCTGTTGCTGGAATGCCCAGCGACACACATTGTCAAGGCTTCTAGATGGATTACCTCTTTCAATCAAACTGATGGACTGTCAGAAAAACATGACAGATAATAAGATTTTCTTACATATGATTCAGTGCATGTATGTGCTGTACCCCGTTTAATTCCTTAAAATGTAGGAATGCTACAAATTTTTACCTTTAAAAACTAATTTCCAGGCAGGTATGAAAAGCCTGAGTAGTAAATACATTTAATGAAACATATTATTCTTGTATTAGCTTAAACGTTGTGGCTACCTTATAATGCATTTTGTGTTATCACATTTAACTTAGGGCTCATGCACACGGCCGTAGTTTTAGTCATTCATTCATCTTAATAGGGCCGCAAAAGATGTAGACAGCATGCCTGTGTGCTGTCCGCCTCCATAAGTCCATTCCGCGGCCCCACAAAAAATAGAACATGTCCTATTCTTGGCACTCAGTTGGGAACCATGTTTAGCGGTTCTGTGATTTCCAAACTGCAAAAACAGATGTGGTCGAATGCAGAAGGCCTTATTCTGGGCCATAAAAAACATTTCTCCAACTGGTCTTTCCTAAAACTTTTTAAGCATTTGTCCTCTGCAGCCTGCATATTTTTGTATACCTTGCTGGAAAAAGTCTAACATTTTAGCATTGATTTATCAAGAGCAGTGTGTGCCACGCTGTTCTTAATATGCCCTGTGCCGCTGGAGGATGCACTTAATTTATGACAAGGTGCCTGACTGAAGTCTCTGCCAGCTTGTAGCTGGCATAGATTTCAATCTTCATGTAAGCTAGAAAATGGCATAAATGATGACAAATGTTCTGGAACCGATTTCCCCAGCCACGTCCCACCTTTTTGTAAACTTGACACTTGCAACAAAATGTAGTCACAATGGTGGTTAACTCCTTCCTGACATGTGCTCTACTGTACATGTACAGCGCAAGTTGGGTCTTTAAAGATGGCAGCTAGGGATGATAGAAGTGAGCATCGCTTCATAGATCCGAAGTTGCTTTGCTCAAAACTTCATTTTAATGTTGTACGGCGATCCGGCTCCGTACAGCATTAAAATATATGGGCTCTGGCGAAGCGAAAGCATTTGATTATTAAACTTTAAAACCATTTTAAAACTGATATCCAATGTTGGCTTCGGTATAGACTGGTACCTCGCTACTGAAGCCGACTACGGAACCAAGTGTTAAAATGGTTTTCAAGTTGAAATATCAAATCCCTAAGTTATTCACCAAAGTCCCGCTAGACTTCGGTGATAATGAATTTTCCTAGCTGACCAAACTCCATAGACCCCGAGTGCCTATTGTACACAGCAAACCCCCTAGGTAAAGTCTGTGATCAGTGATAATGCCGATCACAGACTTTTAAACGCTTAGATGTCATGGTCAATTGCGACCACGGCATCTGAGAGGTCTTTACCTGGAAGCGCTGTGGCTATGTGAATGAAAAAATACAAAAATTATGGTTACGGGAAGGCAGGGAGTGAAAAGTGAAAATTCAGAAATGAAAAACTGTCCAGTCAGGAATGGGGTTGAAAATTTACAAATCCAGGGTTTGAGACTATTGTACACCAAAAAAATGGGAGTAGGGAGAATGATAAATCTCCCCCTTTATGTTTACAGCTCCTATGCAGACCTAATTGTTACTCTGCTCCTTTTTCTTTATAATCTAACATTAGGTTGGATACTTTGCATTGTTCTTTCAATTTCCTAAAACCTAACTTGGTCAAGTGATCTTTGGCACCATTTATGCTTATATGAACTGTGGCTGGAGTTTTGTTAAAGGTGTCGTCCTGCAATGTACATTGATGACCTATAGTCAGTATAGGTTATCAATATCTGATCGGCAGGGGTCAGTCAGATACTTGGCACCCCCACAATCACCTGTTTGAAGAGAAGGAGCGCTGCTTCCTGATCATTACACTATTCGTCGTCTCCTCTGGAGTTGTGGCGTAATCTAAGACTTCCAAGATGATGGGCAGTGTAATGAGCAGGAAGCAGCGCTGGGCAGGGGTTCCAGGTGTCCCCCGCCGATAAGTTATTATATATATATATATATATATATATAGCAGGGCAACCACTTTAAGGTTTACCATTCATACCAATAAGACCTAAAGGTAAGCTACTCTAACATATACCTTTTTTTCTGGAAAAAAAAAAACTGGTATGCCAAATACAAATATGCTTTAATGAATAGTAATGTTAAATTTCAATTGGTATTCCCATCTCAAGCATTTAAGGCATATCCACTGGCTATCCCATAAATGGCTGATATGTGTGGGTCTCATCTATATCAGCTATGACTATCATTAGTCCTCTATCCTCATTTTCCAAATCAAAATGGATCCCAACTTTGCTTCATCAAAGAAATGGGGGAACTGTGGGCACGTGGCTCTCTCCTTTGAAGTTTGAGGGTAAGTAAAGCAGTAAGTAACTGTCACGATGGGGAGTGGGGGAAACTCCCCACCGTACAATGTAGGGAATAAGGGAAAGCAACTAAGCCAAGATACCGGGATAAGGGAGCAGGTCACCTCCTACAGCATCCCTAATCCTAACCCTTACTCCTCACCGTATGAGCAGACCTGGATGGTAGGACGGCTCATACCCAGGAAATCTAGGACCCTGAGTCGCCCTGATAATCTCTCACATAGGAGCAGGGGTGAGAGAGTGACCCATGCTTCCAGTACACGGATGCACAGGAGTCTCCACCGGCCTAGCTGCAGGGAAAAATGGAAACCATACACAGCAACTGGATAGGCAGGTTAGAAAAAAGAACAACACACTTACCTGCCGCTGCCACCACGATTGGAACCCGTGCATAAGTCCTGGAACCCACACACCAAACAGGACACGGTACCAACAACACATACACAGGAATCCAGCACACAAGTTACTGCCTGGACCCCCATGCAGAAAGATGCACAGGGGCAGCACTGCATACAGGTTTGTGGTTCACCCCTCCGGGAAACCATCAAGCCCACTTCCGCAGGCAGACAAGGGAGTGTCTAGCATACATGCTGGAACAATACACCAAACATACCAGACATGAAACACAAAACTAGACATTATAACTAATCCCCCAAATCAAACCCACACCAAACATACAATACAAGTAAGGTAGGGAACAAGGAGGAAACATGAGGGAGGCATTGCCGAAGACCTTGATGTTCTACAAGGAGGCCCTCACAGACAGGTGTTACATCAAGAAAGGAGCAGAGCTCTTTTACCAACAAAACCAAACATACAACTGACCTCAGGCTCAACAACTCCAGAATAAGAAGAGCCAAGAGGCCTCACACAGCTCCACCCAAATCCACACCAGCCAGAGAATTAATCCCTTCGGCACCAGAAAGGACCCAGGAGAAAGAAGGAGCCACCTACATGCAGCCACAACAAGTTGCCGCTGGCAATCGCATGACCGGTGAACACAACAGAGTCCTCGACAGTAAAGTAAACTTATTTATTCATAATATGAGCCTTCATGCCCTCTTAGATAAGGAATTCTTACCTTTGCGTAGCCCAACATGATCATGCGCACCAAAACTACATTTATATGTGCACCAATAGAGTCATCATGGTAAATTTCATTAACCTGCGCGAGAGAAAGTAATTTAAATGTCCATCATTGATGCAAAAATGTGTTCATTTTGATCTGTCTAAATATGTTGAAGTCTGGCACTTTTATATGTAAGGGCAAAACTGTGACAAGCATTTCTTCGGATCATAAAACCAGGACACCCTTTCTGACAGTCCTAAAAATTCATCCAATATTTCTTTTCCATTGCAAATGCAAGGAAACAGTTTCAAACCTCCTTTCTACACTCAATGTTAATTCTTCTATAAGTCTGCATTCTTAGAAAATAAATCCAAGCAAAACATTTCCATTGGCATAAAGCAGGGCTGTCCCAAAAGGCAATGGGAAATATGGAAGCCCTGCCTGGAACAGAAGAACAAAGTTTAATTTTAATCCTTGAGAATGTCAAACTATGAGTCTGTAGAAAAGACAGAGCAGACATACCATATAAATAGCTTAAAGAGGATCTGTCACCTTCCCTGACATTTCAGTATTAGTAATTACTTAAATTCCCCATGTCAAAACAATTCTGGAGCATCTTTTCTCCTTTGACTCTATGTTGTGCCATTCCTTTACTATTCCTTCTAGAAGTTATGAATGAATTACTAGCAGTTGCAATGAAGGTCCAGATGAGTGTTATCCAGTCAGTACTGCTATCATACTGTGCAGGGTCATACCCCCAACTACTAACACTCATCTGGACCTTTATTGCAAACTGCTTGTAATTCATTCATAACTTCTACCAGAAGTAATAAACTAATGGTACAACAGTCATACGAATGAGAGACGAGAGACCTGTCAAGAGTGGTGAAAGTTCCTGTTTAAATGTGAGATAGGAATATTTACTTATATTATAGGTGACTGCCATGAGAATGAGGGCTGCATGATCAGCCACTTTCTTGTTAGCAGTGTTAAAGCAACCCTACAAGACAAAACGTGAACCGTGCTGCCAGACCAAAGAAAGTGCTTTACAGGAAAGAAGTGCCTTGGACTAATGATCCATCTCGGATAGCAGAAGAGGGCCCCAAGAATCAGTAGATCTGAAACCATGTAAGTATTTTTTGTTTTTTAAAGTGATTATTTTTTTCCCTTGAACCTAAGGGTTGCTTTAAAGGGGTTGTCTCACTCCAGCAAATGGCATTTATCATGTAGAGAAAGTTAATACAAGGCACTTACTAATATATTGTTATTGTCCATATTGTCTCCTTTGCTGGCTGGATTAATTTTTCCATCACATTACACACTGCTTGTTTTTAGGGGTTATGACCACCCTGAAATCCATCAGCAGTGACCAAGCACACTATAAGAAAAAACATCCGTCTCTCTGGACTGTGGGAACGTGTGTAGGCAAAAATGTGCAGCAGCTCCCACCCTGGCTACCTCATATCTGCGCTGCATCGGTGTCCAAAATCCCTGGATACGAGAAGTGTATAATGTGATGGAAAAATGAAGCAAGCCAGCCAAGGAAGCAATATGGACAAACACAATACATTAATAAGTGCCTTGTATTAACTTTGGTTACATGATGAAGAGGATATGTCAGCTCTCTTGACATGTCTGTTCTAGTAAAGAAGTACCTTTAATTAGAGCTCTGTATTGTTCAGTTCTTGTGCTATTCCTCCTGGAAATGTAAGAATAAACTGGCAAATACGATTTACAATTTCCTTTGTCAATATGGAATGTCCCTAAAAAGTCTAATTTGACACTGCCAGACTGCATATGGAAAAACCCTACTGACAAGACTCACTTGTTACTCCTAAAAGGTATCGTCCTCTTCGGTAAATCTTTTTACGCACCGTGCAGCTGTAAACTGTAGGAGAACCCAGCAGCAGCAAAAATTGAAGTAACTTGCAGTTCCAAGATGGAACAAACGGAGCATTACATAGTGCCCATTAAATACATGGGCTGGCCAGATCTTTTAAGCTGCTCTCAACTGAAGCTGAAGCTGCTCTAAGGTCCATAGATAAGGGACTCCTCTCTATTAGTTCAGCTTGCCCTAGTAGGGTACTTGGATATTAGTTTCCTATGTCAGACAACCCCTTTTTTTCAATGGAAAACATTACTTGGAACATAAAGTTTGACATCAGCCACATGATATACCATAGTTAACATGGGTTTTGCAAATCTTCATTTTAGAGGCAACATTATAATTATTCTCTATCTATTCAGTCAATTGTTTATTCGCAACTAATTCTAAATTATAGTCAACCAAAAATAAGGGGCAAACATTTTTTAGATATATTTTCTATATTTTCAAAGGGAAAGACTCATTTCCATTTTAAAACCTAGCTCCAGTCACTACCTGGAAATTCAAGACTGAATACAGTTAACCACAATCTCCTAATTTATCTACATTAACAGGACACCAGAAAGCTCAGATTTTGGGGGTTGTTTGCCAGGCACTCACACAGTTAGGCTACTTTCACATCTGAATAATAATAATACAACCGACTGCATCCATTCAGAACGGATCCAGTTGTATTAACTCGAAAATGAAGAAACTGGATCAGGCACTAAAGCCACTGTAAATCAATGGGTGCCGGATCTGTTTTTTGTGAATCTGAAAAAATGGATCCGGCACTATTGACTTACATAGTTTTTGATGCCGGACCCAGCATGTTCAGTTTCCCATGCTGCACACAAAAACAATGCTTGCAGTGATTTTGTGTCCGGCATGGGAACATAACAAACCGGAACGGAATAAATTCTCAGACTGTTCTGAAGCCCTTGTTGGTTTTCTTTTGTTTGTTCAGCTCTCAGGTATGGGAACATTTCATGGCACAGTGGATGAGAAGAATGTCATACTCACAATGTTCATGAGTGTTAGGAGGTAGTTCTGAACATGTTCTTTACCGTGGAACCTGACTACAGAGTCATCCACTCCGAGTAGCACTTCGATATTATAGTCATTCTCTGTTGCGTGTCTACGCCGTCGCAGTGTCTCATTCACTTCTCTTTCAACACTGCTATAGACACTTTCCAAGTCATCAAGGCCGGAAAAGTCTGTAATACAATAAATAAATAAAAATATAGCACGCCTACATTGGGCTAGTTACTCTTAGTCTAGGTTCATACTACAGTCAGTGGTCCTAGACCAACAGGGTCCTAGTTCTTACAGTGACAAATTGAATACATTTAAAATACAATAATACATAATGATAAATAATGAATAATAATGCATAACTAATCATAATGAATAGATAAAATACAGTATATATTCTGATACTTTCTTAACTTTGTGTTCAAAATATTAACATAGTAACTGTAACAAATAACAAGATGTAACCAAATACCACAACTCAATCTCATTCTTTAGAAGAGCAGTATTATAGCACATAAGTGACAAATTCACACACCGCCTCATGTTCTAAAATTGTTTTACACGGGCTGAAGGAGGTGGTACGGCGGAGCATCCCATGGGAATAGACTATAAATAAGTGATACTCCTATCTTTAAATAGAACACTCATTCTGTAGTCTGGGAGGCAAACTGATATGTTTGCTTTGGCTTCAAAATGCATAGGAAGGGGTGGGGGCAACATATAGCCACAAACATACAGACTACATGTTACAAGTTACACCATATAAAACGTATACTAAAAGCTGATATAACACAAGTCCTTGCCATTAAAGGACTTGATCTTTTTACACCAGGGACCACTGTTATGAATCATTGTACAGGCAAAGGTAAAAATAAAGCTTCCATTATACGGGTATAGAGCCTATAAACACACTTCAAAGCAAGTGCACACGTCTATGTTAAATATATTGTGAATCTGTCGTTCCTCCATACATATCTTTGGTAGTAGTCATTCCTGAGGTGTTAAAGATAATTGTGCCATAGTTCCAGCAGGTTATTTTTACTCATAGATATAGTTACCTTGTAAACCCACTTGCTAAACTGTTAGGTAGTGAGACTCTAGGGATGTGTCAGACACCTATTTACCTGACCCTTAACCCAAAGCATGTCCAAGTGTTTGTACCATGCTGTTTTAGTACAAGCACCATGTGTGTTGTGTTATGCGAAAAGTTCCCTGCTATTTTACAAGCATCTAACTCTCCCGACTGTCAGTACAACAAAACATACAGAAATTGCAAATAGGAAAAACTATAACTCTTAACTACCTGCATAGGAATTGTATTGGGTCTTAACGACCAAGCAAATTTCTTTTTTCATTTTTTCATCATCGCATTCCAAGAGTTGGAACTTTTTTATTTCTCTGTCAATGTAGTCATATGAAGCCTTTTTTTGGCAGAACAAGTTGTAGTTTTTAATGGCACAATTTTTGGGTACTCTTAACTTACTGATTCACTTTTATTTTCTCTTTCTGAGGATGAAAGGAAAAAACAGCAATACTACCGTCGTCTTTTAACACTTCAATGTTTGCGGCATTCACTTTGTGGCATAAATACCATGATAACTGTATTGACTGACTCAATACAATTACACAGTGATGCCGAATATATATAGTTTTACTATAGTTTTACTATTTTTGCACAATTAAAATCCATGGAGCTGTGTAAGAGCTTTTTGCAGGATGACGTACTATTTTGGGTGTATGACTTTTCGATTGGTTTTTAGTCTGTTCATTTGTGAGGTGGATAAGCAAACGTCATCAACCCTTGCATTGTTTTCGTGTTTCTCTCTATAAGTTCACCATGCAGTAAAAAAATTGAATAATCAATGTATTGTTCAGTTTGTTATGGATGCAGAAATACCAAATATGTGTATGGGATTTTTTTTTTCCCATTGAAAAGTATATTTTTTTATGTTTTCATAAAACATTTCATGTTTTAATAAAACTTTATTTCTTTTTACCAATTATTAGTCCAACAACAGGACTTTGGCATGCAATTCTTTGATCTCTTACATAATACACTGTACTACTTATGTAGTACAGTGTATTAAGCGGTCAGTAGGAAACTGAAAGGCAATCTATTAGGCTATGCCTCTGGCATGGCTTCACAGACATACACAGAAGGCAGGCCTGAGGGCCTTACATTTTTCAATTATTGATTATGTTTGCTTTGGCTTCAAAATGTATAGGAAGGGGTGGGGGCTACATATAGCCACCATATAAAACGTAAACTTATAATGAGGGCCTTCAATTTTTCAATTATTGATTAAGGGGGTTATACCATGATTAATCCAGCAGTGATAGAAAGTGGCTTGTATTGACTTTGTCTACAATCGGCTCATCAAGAACTTCAAGGAGAGAGGTTTAAGTGCTGTGAAGAAGGCTTCAGGGCACCAAAGAAAGGTCAGCAAGTGCCAGAACCATCTGATAAAGAGGGTTCAGATATGGTTCAGCTATGAGATCGGATCACCACCAGTGCAGAAGTTGCTCAGGAATGGAAGCAGGCAGGTATTAGAGCATCTGCATGCACAGTGAGGCAAAGACTTTTGGAAGATGTCCTGGTGTCAAGAAGGGCAGCAAAGAAGCCACTTCTCTTCAAAAGTAACATCAATGACAGACTGATATTCTGCAGGAAGCCAGAGTCTGGACTGCAGAGGACTGGGGTAAAGTTATTTCCTCTTATAAAGCCCCTTTCAGACTGTTTTGGACATCTGGAAAAACGATTGTCTGAACAAAAAAAGCAATCTACCATGAGTTCTGTGTCATGCAAACAGTAGAGCATCCCAATAGCATTAATGTGCGGGGTTAATTTCCATCCAACGGAGTTGGCTGACTCACAATTTTGTCTAAGAACACTGGGAGATTTATCAAAACTGGTGTAAAGGAAAACTGGTTTAGTTCCCTATAGCAACCAATCAGATTCCACCTTTCATTTTCCAAAGGAGCTCTTCAGGGCAGGTCATCAATATCAGATTGGCGGCAGTCCAACTCATGGCACCTCCTGAAAGCACTGCCTTCTCTTTACCTGCTCACCATTGACACTCCATCGGTGAGCAGTGTAATTACAACTCCATTCACTTCAATAGGACGGAGTGTAACTACAATTGCTTTTTCCCGTTCAAGTGAATGAGAAGGAACAGCTGTCATTACACTGCTCACCGCTGCAATGTCAAGGACTAGCAGGTAAACACTGAAGAGAACGCATCATTCACATGAGCACTGCAGTCTCTTCAAACAGCTGATCCTGAGGATAGGTCATCTGTATCAGAGACCGGACAAATCTTTTAAAGGGGATGTTCCAAGAAACATATTCTATCTACAGTTTTCAAACCAGCACCTGGATCTGAATACTTTTGTAATTGCATGTAATTCAAAATGTATTATTGCCAGTGAGCTATTCACTGAAATCTATCTGTATAGCGCCACCTGCTGTTTGTTTATTTTTTCTTATTTATTTGACCTGTTCACTGAGAAGACCGCACATGCTCAGTTTCATCCTTCAACTGCCTCCTGAGCTGTGATAGGGAGATCTGGGACACGCCCCATGAGCTGCAATAAAAAAAAACACTCCCTGTGAGCTGCCAGCTTGATATAAACCTAACAGAGCAATGAATGGGGAGATCTCTGGACCATGTGAGGTACAGGGCTGGTTCTAGCTTTGTTAGAAAGACATTATTGTATTACATGATGTCTGAGTTTCATTTTTTACATTAGTCATGGGATAACCCCTTGAAGCAGAGCAGACTGTAATTTTTTTTATACAGTGGCCTACCATAAAAGGACACATTTTTGCATTATAAATTATGTATTGCTATGCATTTGAAATAGCTCAGTGGCATTTGTTGGAGGAATATGTTGGGGAATACTTCTGAGTTATATCTCCGATTTATAGCCCAAGCATGCTGTGAACATTTCCTAAGCTTTCAGTATAAATGAGTATAGATCTAGGAGTTTTCCAGCAATGGCCCCTGTGCAGCTAATGCAATAAATGTGACACAAAGGAAATATGCCAAGACCCAAGCAGAATGAGATGCAGTAGCGATAACTCAATATGTACTTTTTTCAGTCCATATAATAAAACGAGAGTGCTAAATAATCATTTTGGTTTGATTTTTCCAATTGTATCCTAATGGCGACCAGATTGCAAATGTCAGAGAATCAAACTGTGAAAACAAATTGGCTCAGCTCTGATTTTCTAGCTAGAGAATAGAAAAATATACAAAAAGGTAGCAAGCTGTCATTTTCACTGGTTTATTTTTATATTACATTCTTTAATAAATAATTCTTATCGTCACAGTTTGTCTTTTGGGATGATCCAATTGATCTGTTGTTGGATTCTACCCTGTAATTTCTGGCCAGAAGCTGCTTGGCGTCCAGTCATGTAGTCAACGATCAATAGTATGATCAATATCATTAGCTGAAGGTTAATATCAAAAGAAAGAAGGTCATATTCTCTATTTATACTTTATATAAACCAGTGTTATTGAATATAATATGTCATGTGTTTACCAAAACGTTAATAGATATGCCAATCAGCCATAAATTTAAAAACATCTGCCTAATATTGTGTAGGTAACCCTTGTGTCACCAACACAGGTCAGATCCATGAAGGCATGGACTTCACAAGACTTGCTGAAAGAGCCCACTGTGCTTATATATGTGTGCGCTGTAAATTTAAATAGTTATCATAGGTAATAATGAGCGAATCAATTCACATGAAAGAGTTCCACACCTGTAAGGGGGTTACCCTGCTGCTGAAGATGCTCTCCTTGCCACTAGATTGACTGGGTCCGGACATCTCGGCAAGCCCTGACAACCTTGTGCCTGCACTGCTGCTCAAAGTAGTGGTGTAAGCACAGGGAATCTGCTTCCACTTCCAGAAGAGTGACCGTTTATGGGCCGCTACCCGGAAGTGTAGCGCATACACCATCTCTGCTCCAGAGCAGAAGCAGAGTCTCTGTGCTTGCGCCACTAATTGGAGCACTGTAGTTGATCAGCCAAATCGATTTGTATGAATTGATAGTATCACTTGCCCACAGGACCTCATTGACTATAATAGGAACTAGTGGATTCGGCCGCTCCCCAGCATAAATGCCGGGATTTGGCCAGACAAAAACAGCTGGCTGCAGGAATATCAGCATGCAGCATGTGCGAAACTAGCATTATACTGTTTCTTTTGTGCAAAAAATTAATCTCAGAATTAGGCTACATAACCACGAATGTATTTTGTTTCCATGTCCGTTCCGTTTTTTTTGTGGATAGGATGCAGACCCATTCATTTCAAGCACACCACGTTCTATCCACATTAGTATGTCCGTTCTGTAGCCCCGCAAAAAAAAAACATGTCCTATTTTTGTCCGTTTTGGGGACAAGGATAGGCATTATAATAGATCTGCAAAAAAAATGGATGCCATATGGATGTCAACAGTTTTTTTTTGCGGATCCACAATTTGCAGACCACAAAACACATACGGTTATGTGAATGTAGCCTTAGAGGTGAAGAAGCTATGAAAGCGACATTGTAGTGATGCACTATATGTTGTCAAAGGAACAATGTGGAGAAGTAATAGCACCATGATAGGTAGAGAGTCTCTCTACACATGCTCTGCTTCTTCAGCTCTGACCCCAGAGACCATCCCTTTAACCTTAAAGGGGTAATCAAAGAGTGTAAAAATTTCCCCCATATGCCGGGCCGCTCAGAATGAGGAGATGTTGCAGCGGCAGTGCGGGGACCAGGACCAGGCAGGGAGCGAGGTGCCAGGTAAGTAGATTCAATGTGAGGGGCCCGGCATATGGGGGACATTTTTATACTCTTAGATAACCCCTTTAATCTAGGAAACAGACCAATAAATGGATTTAGCCGTTTCCAATGTTTCATGTCTATGGAGTGGGATGCCACATACTTGTCCTGATCTCTAGCAGAGAATGAGGATTTGGGGCCACTAGTTCTTGTCAAAGTTGAGGGTCTTAAAAATCAGATTCCCATCTAATATACTTTTAGATCCTGCTTGAAGGATTCTAATCATAAAAAAATCATAAAAAAATGTTGTGGTACAACCTCTTTGATATATTTTCCATCTTAAAGGGGTGCTTTTTTTTCCCCCTTTGGTTGTAAAATTTAACTTTTTAGAAAATCATAATATACTTGGCAATGAAAATAGTCCATGCATAACCTGCTTTTATATGGACATCACCAACCCTGAAATGAATAATGGTACCGCCCAAATATACAGTACTTCCTGTTAAATAGTATCTATGGCTAAGCACAGATGAACCACTTTCCTATCTTCCATTCTGACCATGTCCATGCAGCTCTTATTTTTTGTTATGTTGTGTCCTTGGGTGTGTCAAAGCATCAGCAGTGATAGGGGAGTGTCTGTGTAACTAGCTGGGTGAGAGGAGCTGTAATCAAGCAGGAGCTGAGAAAGAAGAAGTGCATCCTGGGTTTTGTTGGATACACCTATATGAAGTGCTACATACAGGATATAAACCAACCAGAGTGATTTTGTTTACATGATGAAAATGGGTCAGTAGAGTCCAAATAAAAAAAAATGCATGTGGAAGAAAAAAAAACTAAAGCTCTACTTATATAATATTTTGAGAGTAGTATGTGAATCCTTCAGGTGGCTAAGCACACACAACTAGTGTTCCCTGGAAAGCAAAAAAGCAGAAAAGAAAAGGCAGGATGACTTTCTCTAATGTTAAGCTCCAGGAGACCAGAACAGATCTGTGTACAGAAGGCTGTCCCCCAGTTGTGTTGTGACTTTTGATGGAGTGAGATGAGTAATGTAAAACTCTTTATAAAATTAATAAAAATTATCTGATTATAGAAAGACAGTTTTCTAAATCCTAATTATTTAAGAGCACTAATAATGAGGTCACCATACCAATGAGTACTTTACAGATTTTCAGCTAGCTATTGTCTCTTCAACCTTGTTGGAAACGTTCAGGTTTATGGAGTTTTTTTTTTTTTTTTTGTAAGAGTTGAAACCAGGTCACTTAGTTCTAATGGCAGCCCAGGTTTTATTATGTATAATTATCCAAGGAGTTGTATGAAACACGATCACAATAGTAAAGAATATATATCGCTAAAAGAGTAGGATACCAAAAATATAAACAACAGCTGCAGAGGTTTCTAAACTCTACAAGACAGAATACTATAAGTCATATCACAGCTTTACATTTTTAAGTGCATCTTGGGTATATTTTACCTATAAACATTGATTGACCTTATTTTATCATGCTAAAAACTTCTAGACAAATATAAGCCTAGCCTTCTGACCCTGTACAGTATGAGGAACATCTAGCATAATCCTAGAAAGCTTACTGAGATAAATTGACTGCTGCTATATTATGACAGTGACAGATAGAGGTTGCTTTTAGAAATGATTGCAGTGACTAATGCAAGTGCCAGGCTCACTCCAAAGAATTCATGAGGTCATTACTCGAAAATACCCAAAACAAGTCTCTGAAGCCTCCAACCATGACATGAGCGCCTTCTGACCACATATCAAACAAACCAGACAGCGTAAAACTAAACAACTCAAATATTAGAGGTAATACAAAGCAAGAATAGAATAAACAGATACCATATCAAATGATTTCATTTTCGTAGACAATTAAAAATGTTATTGCGCAAAAATATCTCCTCACATAGCTTGAAGACATAGACTTCGCCTGCATACAAATACTGTACTCTTTTGTATAGACATTTATATTTCACCCCATCTATCCCTTTCTAGCTTTCCCTTTCACAATAGAGTTCTCATTTCACAGCTAAATAAAGCAAACAATGCTATCATAACTGTTAGTTCACAGTCACATAGGTTTTAATAGCATTTTTTGCACGTGTTTTTTGGTGCATTTTTTATTTATATTTGTAAAATCACCACCTCCAGATGTTAGCTGAAAGTCTATGGGAAATATGAAACACGTCAACAGGACATACAAGTATAAGGATTGCAGAGATGACATTGTAAATTACAAAGACGTACAGAATGGCAGGAGGAAACCTAAGAAAATTGAGACTGTAAATGTACTGGACAAAATTGCTGAAATGTCAGCAAAGCCACTTGAAATTGGTACAGAACTACACTAGATATTCCAAAGATCTTGGGGTCATACTAGTACTTGTCTAGGGCCCAAATCATAAAACCGAGTCAACCTAACTAATCATTCAGTAGTTCAGGAGAGGCGTCAGGGCCGTAGTTACTAAAACAGACATGTCAGGAAAGGCCAACAGGTCCTCATTACTGCCACCATTTCCATGAACAGTAACAGTAAAAGGCAGATAACCATCCACCCGTTTTGTATATGTGACACAAAATGTTTGCTGATAGTGTTCTTGTATCTCCTACCACACTGCAACAACTCTTGGACTTCATATTCTACCCCTCTGGCAAATCAGAAATCAGAAAGGCGGCTACTACAGCCACAGATACATGAGTTCATAACCAAATATCTTGCCAACTCTATTTCAAGTCGTTTGCATAGCTTGAAAAGTTTTATTTGGAAGCAACGCTTCTCTGATCATCCCTCAGCAGGCTTGAACTGCAATGCACTGGAAACAAACAAAATCTAGTAAGGAGGATCAGGAGAGACAAAGTTACGGTTAAATTAATAGCAAAATGTGGCTTTGCTGCAAAAGACTTGGCAGAGCAAAACTATTCGCAGCAAAACCACAAATTACACAATATTTTGCACTGTCAGCGATATACAAATTCAGACAGTTAAATCTTCATACCATTTGTATCATAGCAGTACTTATTTTTTATTACAATCATTGTCATTTATTTCCTTTCTCTGGTTGAAGCCTCATGCACATAACCGTATGTGTTTTGCTTTCTGCACTCCGGCATATCAGCAAAACCTGATACCGGCTGTGTGCATGTCGCCATTTTCTTTTTCTATCATTGTTAGTATGAATTTTATCTGGTTTATAGAACTTCTGTATACTGTAGTTATATCTTAGAACCAAATTCAACAAAATACTTTATGGTACACAATGAACCTGAAAAGGCATTTTAGTAGCACAGTTACAATACTATAAATACGGCCATTCTGGTTTTAGTTGGATGGCACATGAAAACAACCTACTGTAGGCGCTTGATTAGTACCATGATTTTGATTCTCTATCAGTATGTCTTTGGAGTGTGGGAGGAAACCGAAGTACCAGGTGGAAAGCCAAGGAAACAAGGGGAGAACATACAAACTCTATGCAGTTGTTGTCCTTGGTTGGATTTAAACCTAGAACTCCAGAGCAAAAAAACTTAGCCACAGCGCTGCTTACAATTTTGTGTTGAACACTTGTCATGCCAAAGGGTTAACACCAATGCAAAATGAAGGATCCAATAGGTGATGACACTGCCCCAAACTGGTTAAACCATGTAGAGTAAGTTAAAAAAAGATGTCATTGTAAAATGTATGCATATGAAGGTAGATCCAACCTCTTCCTCGGGTTAGGTCGTGTTCAGAAGAAGAGGGTTCCACTACAATTCTGAAGGAATCTGCTGAATTCCTCCGGCAATGGAAAAGCTTTACCTCATTTACAAAATTAGGAAAATGAATGCGATGTAGATTTAAAAGCATGTGTATTACAGATGTAGACTTTCTTACATCTTCTCTTGACTCAATGTAACCTGAGATGTGCGGCATAAGATAACAAGATGTCTATGTATCCAGTGGTTTTGGTGTGAATTGCAGTCTGTCAAGAATTTTGTTAACATGTGATGTTGTGTTGAATTTCTTTAGTGATAAATTTGAGTCCTTAACCACATTCAAGGAAAGGTAAGGACCGTTGAAGTGATTTCTGATGTGGCTATAAAATAGTTTACGGATTATGTCAATACACTTTTAACAACTGTAGCTTGTCACTGTTCCCTTAGAGGTGGTCATGATGTTGCCTATTGTTACTCACCTGTCCCAGATCCGGTGGAGAGTGCTGCTGCATCACTCCCCTTCTCCTGCCAAACCAGTCTCCTCTCCAATGCATAAGATTACTATGGCAACCAGGTGTATGCTGATGAGGTCATCAGGACACCGCTTAATTATTCAGGAAGTCTCCTTGGTGCTCCTGCCCTCCTCCTCCCTGCTACAATTTCACTCCACTGCTCCAGCTCTAGGGCATCAGTTCAGTTCCACGACTCCAGCCCTGCTACATCAATTCTACTACTCCTGCTCTTATGCATCAAGTTTAGCTCCACTACCTCAGTTCTTCTGCATCAGTTCCATTCCACAATTCCAGCTCTGCTGCAAAAGTTCAGCTTCAACACTCAAACTCTATTAAATCACTTCCACTAGTCAAGCTGCTCTGCATCAGTTCAGTTCTGCTACTCTAGAGCTGTTACCTCACTGTTTCAACTCTGCCACACTGCTGCATCAAGTCTACCTCATCACTACTACATCACTGCATCAACTTGTCTATACTGCAACCACATTTACACTTCTTCTATTCAACCCTACTGCATCAGGCCTACATTATGCCACACTGGTTCTCCATCTCTACCACAGTTACCGTTCCACAAGTCTCTAAATCTGCTATTCCAGACAAGAGACTTAGAAGATCCACCATATCAGGTGAGACATAAGACCTATGCTTTACCTACAGCATTTTTATGTAAGGCTCTAGTGAGAAGTGTCAGACTATTGCTAATATAGTCTTTAGCTGTTGCTTAAGTAAGGACTAATATATGCAAACAAGATCTACTAACAACATACTGTAGTAATGCTCTGTAATAAGAAAGGGTTATGTGAGAAGTGAGAACTGTACAAGACGGGCGCCACTGTTTGCATTACAATGTCTTTTGGTCGCTCATTGCCTTGGAATTTATTATGTGGCAATGGAACAACGAAAGACTCCCACAGCTTCTTTAATATCACTGGTGATGATTAACTCAATAGCGCTATGTACAAAACCCCTCTCTGAGATATCATCGAGTCATTGCTTGCATGGGAAATGTTTGAAGACATGTTTCTTTTAGAAATGAGGTTTTTACAACTATTTCCTTTAAAGTTGTCATTGCTTAATTCTGCAGAAAGTGGTGAAATATTAAACCAGAAACATAAGTACGGCATGTAAACTATTCAGGCTTCCCAAATGTAAAAGATCATTTTCCCACAACATGGATAAAATTTAAACTCTAGTGTATAACTTTACCAGTTGAAGATATATAGGCTATAAATGTGCTGCAAGTGGGTAGTAAATGTAAAAAAACATTTCTACAGTTGCAAAGGCATGGCATTCACCATCATCACAATCCAACAATAAAATCAAGACATTAAAAGGGTTGTGCAGAATGAAGATACTGATGACCTATTCTAAGGAAAGGTTATTAACAGAATTGTGGCGGTCCGACTCCCGGCACCATCGACACCATCGATAATCAGACATGCTTGAATCTGATCAAGAGCATGCCCAGAAGGATTCAGGCAGTGTTAATTAAAATTTTGAATTTTAGGAGCAAAACAGTAACAATGCAGCTACATGACAAGAATCTCCATAATTAATCATATGCTAAATAGTGGCAAGTCCAATTTATGTGTGAGAAGGTGTGACTGATTGTAAAATTTACTATTGATTTCCATCAACTGATATATAAGATTTGCAGAAAAAACGTCCTCAACTGAGCAACATTAGCTCAGCTGTCCTGTCCCCACATGACTTTTACAAAAAAAGTGATAAGATAAAAGGTTGAACCTGGTAAATTGTATACAATATCCAATTGTTATCATATGATGAGGAGCTCAGGAAACAAACTATAGCCAAAACAGCAGGATACAGAAGTTTTAATAAAAATAACATGCAATCCAAAAGACCGTCAAGTACAATGCACAAACTTTGGCAAATTTCAAAACAATATAATGGAGGGATGTACAACACTAGCTTGGAATTTGCGATTATAGCTCTAAATCTTCTTTACAATATTAACTCAATTTTCTTGTACTAAAATATTTGCATATAGATTAATATATACAGTACATATTTAAGGGGTTGTCTGGCCTTTTCACTAGCTAATCAGCAGGGGTCTAACATCTCGCACCAGTTGTAATGGCAAAATCAATAACATACTGTATTGTATGAGAGGGTCAGACATTTATCACTTAGGGTATCAAAATGTAGAATTACTAAGGGAAAGTATGAGATAACTTGATCCAGGAAAATAATCCTGCCTGAGATCAGAAAGGAATGTTCCATCACCACTGAGGAAGAAGAAGACACAATTGCTTGTGGTGGTTTTCTTTGCCTTCCCTTCTTCTAGAGTCTTAAGTCCATTAACTACATTTGAGACAGGTTACCATTTTTCTTTGTAAATTGATTAATTTAGTCCCTAACTTCTTAGAAGCAAATAACTATTACTGAAATATAGTTTTATTCATATTAAAATATTGCACAAAGCAGAAAAAGAGACTGATATTTTATTGACGATGTACAAGGGTATGCTCCATTTAAAGATAAGAGGAGGTGAAAGTTAAAGGGAATCTGTCACTCTGATTTTGGACCATTATCTGCAGTAACACCCCCGTTCCCCCACTGTCAGCACTCAGAGCTGCATTGAAATACATTGTCAGGACTGTCGTGCATGCGCACAGAAGTCCTCTCCGTTATGTTACAACAGCAGTCTGGACTGTGTATTTCAGTGCAGCATTGAGGGCTGACAGCAGAGGAACGTCAGTAGGAAAATTTTAAATATGATATAGACTCCTTATCCGAAGTACTACGCATGTATTACTTCAGATAATAGTCCAAAATCAGGTGACAGATACCCTTTAAGAAAAATCATGAAAAAAGTGTGTATATAATATTTGGTATTGCCTGGAAGTTTAGCAGCACATGCACAGTCTGCATCTGCGCTTTCGTTGCTACTCAGAGAAATGACGCAGGCACGATATTGAGAGAACGGGGCAAGATGTCTGGCTTTGTGAATTGAGGGGGGGGGGGGCAGCCCCTCGTTGCTCAAAAAGTCTGTTTGATGGACAAAACTATTCATACAAATTATTTCGCTCAGCTCACCTCATTGGCTATAATCAAATTTCCAAAACATTTTTACATTTTATACATAAATTACTTAACCCGGCTGTCAAGAGAAAGGGGTGCCTGTAGAGAGGTGGCCACTCTTACATGCAGATCCCTCCATGGAATTCTATGGGAGACGTACAAAGGGCAAAGTAAACACTCTTTTTGTAACTCACACATACTTCAATTGAGAAAGTCTTGTGCAAGAAGGGGTTTGCTTTGTATATCACCAAATTGGGACACCCATGGCCCCTAAATAGTTATTTTAATTTTGTGGCCTGTATAAAGTCTGCACAGCAAATATAGCTCCCTCCGTTGTATATCTAGGTACAATCCTGGCATGTTGTCCATTGAATCTGATCAGTTAAGCGATATATGATTTTATGGTCTAAATTCCCATATTATCTATATGGGACCCTCATCTATCGGGAGAAAGAGGGTTTCACTGAGAGGTAGCAAAGAAATTAAGAATTAATGAAGATGGTTTTCCAAATGTAAAATGAACAATGAACATATAGAAGCGTGAATGAATACCTCTGCGCTGATTTCATCTGAGAATGTAGAATTCTTTTTTTCTGTGACTAATACGTTTCAGCTCTATGTCTTATACATAACATGCCACTGTGATAGCAATAAATTGTTTTCAATGCCCCTAGCACCTGGAAGGCAGATGTGGAAAAGGTATCCAGATAAAATACTGTAGGAGTATTACGATATCATCTGCTTAACTGTTTCCAGTGTAAAAGCCTTTCAGCAAAAGTATGTATCATAACATACTAATGTCCCAAAATCTAAAAAATGTGATCAGTCACAAGAAAGGAACAGATGAAAGTACTCGATCAGACTATCTAACTTCCCTAAGTTTGCCATATGTCATTGTTAGATTCAAGTCTTCATCTACCATATGTATTTTCAGTTAGTTATGAAGGAGATGCAAGCACAGCAGTCTGGGCACCAGCCCCTTTTTACCCCATTGGACCACCATCTCAAGAAGCTCTAAACTCATTTACTCACCTTAGGGTTTTATATTGACTTATGTCACTGGTTTTGACATCACTAGTCCAGACCTAAGGTTTCAACACCATCACTGTTGACCAATTTATTGACAGTCAAATTATGTGAATAATTTGATTAGCTAGAATATAGAAAAACCCCTAATAACATAAATTAATGGGGCGTTTATTGGCCATAGCCCTAAATTATCCTTATATTTTTCATCACATTGGATATATTCCTGCAGAGAATCCTCAGGGCCAAGAAGGGAAATACTTTATTGTAAACTTAAATCCAACTCTTTGAAAGTGATGACCAATCTTCTCACCAGCATCTGATCAGTGGATGTCCCTCGCTGATCAGCTGTTTGAGAAGGCCCCAAAGCTCCTGTAAGCACTGTGGCTTTTTCACTGCTTAACCTAGGATATTAAGGTCAAGACCATCGGTCATGTGATCTAAGTGCAGCTCAGGCCAATTCACTTGAATCAGATAACCCCTTTAAAGTGAGTCTGTCACCAGGAAATTCACTATTAAACCAGGCACCTTTTAGCGCAGCTGAATGTAATGATACATTTAACTTAACTCTTCCAGAAATAATACCATTCTTGTCCATTGGCAGTGTCTTGTATTGTTGCTCATTCCTATTCAAGTGAATGGGGCTGAGCTGCAATACCAAACACAGCCAATGGACAAGAATGGTGCAATTTCTAGACGGAATCGACCAAAGTTTTCTGATTTCGCACAACCGCTTTAATAGCTGTACTTTATAGCTCTGCAATGCAATTTAACCAGGGATGTAATTTCAATTAAAATGAACATAACGAATTATATTATATGGTACATTGTAAATATTCTGTGCTAGCCATCCAGACATTTACTTTTAGAGGACAAAAGACCATGCACAGTATCATATTACAGCATCATCAATCTTCAACTCGAAAAAAAATAAAATAAATTCAACCGCTACTGAGTTGATGAGATTTTGGAAAAAACTTGAGAATTGACTGCATCATAAATATTTCATGTGGATTGTGCTGTATGCCGCTACTCTCTCAGCAGAGGCGTCATAGCAGAATCATTGCTTCCAGACAGACGCCAAAAGCTGCTTCTCCCACTAATAAAGAGATCAGCAGAAACTGCGGCATACTCAGAGCTAGTGTAACATTTGGGGGAACATTTATCAATCAATGTCTGCCAAAAAGTAATGCAAAATGAGCTAAAATTGCATGTAAACTAAATTGTGCTGCCAAAGTTAGTATTTGCTCCAAAATGAAGTATTCGCGCCAAAATAGAAAGTGGGCATGGTTAATAAATGTGTTATCACAGAAAATAGAACTAATTACAAGGATCCTACCAGGGAAGGGCTCTATATCCCATCTGCAATTACAAACGCTCCGTGGAGCACATCAAGCCTCTTTTATCCCTGATACAAGTAATATAAAATATAACCTTTAATCATCAATCTAAAAATGCGTGATATGTGAGCACAAAAAGGTTAAAATCACTGCCGATTATACTGAAGGGAACACTACTCAATAACCACTGTGGTCATGGATGTGCATTATACCATGGCCACTATCACGATAGTGTTACTATATTAGGCTCATCCACACTAGGTTAATGGATGTCGTTATTCTGCAGCTGCTGCTGCTAGTGACCTAACTTCACCAAATTATAACTAACTGTCCCTCCAGCAATTTAGGCAGCACATTAAAACTTCAATATTCCGTCCCCCAACATGTTTCACCAGCTAGGCTGGCGTCCTCAGGGGTATTGGACAGAATTGAATCGATGCCGTCAGCCACTCCTATTTAAAGAGTCAGTTGCCAATAATGCTACTCGAGCGATAATTGGCATTTCTAATCTCCAATAGTGATACATCTCATCCTCAGCTAAGTTATCGATTGGTCAGACTCATTTGTGACAAGGTGCGTCTCAATTAGCTGCGCAAACACTTATGATTTTTATCCCCTACCTGAATCGCACTGCGCTTGCCCCGATACTTAGATTCAATGCACTTGAATTTGTCTCTATGCGCCTGCGTTGGCTCTTAGATTCCGTGCAGTCCTTCTTCTTTACAGAGTACGCATGCGCTCACACTTAGTTATGGAGCACACATCTCTATGGCTCCAATGCGCTTGCGTTAGTCCTTAGTAGTCAGTGCTGGGTTTGTTGTACTAAGTGCGCATGTATTGACACTTAGTTTCTATGCGCTGATATTATGTATCTCTGTTGCACTTGCTCAGGCACTTGGTCTCTGTGCCATTCATCCCCATACTATACAATTGCGTTCACTTACTGTTACCAATACCTGTGGTAATTCTATTTTTATTTTTATGGACCAGCCAGCATTATGTATCAACACTTATTATGTATTATCAATTCCTCTGTGCCAAATATACTTGCATAAAGATATAAATATGCTTATAAGTGTATTGATATTTTATTTATACGCGCTCATTTTAATTTTATTTTTTTATATATTCTTTATTTAGAATGACAAGCATCAAGAATATCGTATACATTGTCAGTATACAAATGAACAGTGTGTTAATCACAACACATAGTGATCACAACATACGAAGGGAAAGTACAACAGCAACATTCAGTGAGTTATAGTATTCAAGAGCCTCCCTGTTATGCAATTTTAGACATGGAGCACAAGATACAGGCTATAACAAATATATAGTAGGTTGATTCTACATGTTGAGAAAGAAAATAGGAAAACATCCACTTTATGGATGTCAAATGGAACGTCCGGAGAGGGCCAGCAATTAAGATATCTAAGGTCTATCTATTTCTCCTTGTACGGATTGGTGCATATCCAAGCTGTTAAAATAGTCCAGCCAAGGGTGCCAAATTCCATTAAATTTAGCTTGGGACTTAATCGTGTGCACACACATACTCTCCATAGTAGCAAGCTGTGACGTTTTAGCAAACCACTGGGAAAGCGGAGGAGGGTTGGTCTGTTTGCAGTATAATGGTATCATACTCTTTGCCGTGAGAATCATGTAACGCCATAGGCGAATGTTAAACGTTTGAGACGAGTCGAGAACTATGTTAAGAAAAAGCATTAGCGGAGTGAGCTTTGGGGACCCGGGCACACCTTGAGTATTATCTCTGTAACTTTTGACCAAAAGTCTGCGAGCAGGGGCACTCCCACCAAATGTGCAAGTAGGATCCCTCAGAACCTGAGCATCTCCAGCATGTGGCAGGGACCTCAGGAATAATACTATGTAGGAACTGCGGCGTCTTGTACCAACGGCTAACTAATTTATACTGAAGTCTCCTGTAATGTGACACATCTAGATGGTCCACAAGCCTGTTTGAGGATCTCGGTTATTTGGACAGTAGAGAATGTCATGTTAAGGTCCCTCTCCCACGCGTGTATGTAAGTTGGGGCTGACTCCGCATCTGGCGTACCAATTAGTCTGCATAACCTGGAGACAATTTTAGGCTGAGAGGTGGATACAGCTGCCATCTTTCAAAGTCCAAAAGCTCTCTGTCCATGCTTTGCGGGGATTCAATGCTTTTGTAGCCCCGTAAAAGTTTATGGTATGTCATCAAATCTAGACGATATTCCGTGATGCGAGACCGAAGAGACTCAAAATCAGGGAATGTACCCCTATTGCGACATCACCAACCTTGTACCTCTTCAGTGCTCTTTGCTTGTCCAGCCATGCAGAACTAAAAGGGTCAGATAGGCTAAGTAGGTCGCCTAAAGTGAGCAAGGGGAGGGATGGCGCCATATATCTTTCCTATCATGGGCAATGGACCAAACCTGGAGGCGCTTTAGTCAAAATTGGGGTAGTAGCAGGAAATTGAAATTTAGTCCCGATACCGACCAATGCCTGTGTCAAAGAAAAACCCGCAGATTCTTCCTCAATCCGAACATATCTCTTGGAGGGAGGGATGTGCACCAGTCTACAATCCTGGACAACTGTATTGCCTTGTACAAAAGTTCTATGTCGGGCAGTCCAATCCCACCTTTGTCCTTAGGTCTGGTCATAACAATATGCGCAACTCTACACATTTTCCCTCCCCATATGTACCTTAAAAACATGGATCGTAGCGAGCTAAAGAAAACACGTGGCAGGCATATGGGAAGGGTCTGGAGAAGATATAATATTTTGGGTATTATCATCATTTTTAGAAGGTTAACCCTTCCTATCCAAGAGATATACGGAATTTTCCAAGAAGCAATCTCAATACGAAGTTGAGAAATAAGGGGATATAATTCAGCGAGTACCAGTCATTAGGGAGGGCGAGATCAGTACACCCAGGTATTTTATGTGTTTGTCCGACCACGAAAAGGCAGAGCCCTCCTTGGCTCTATTTATCATAGTGTTGGGACACGAAATGTTTATGGCCACCGACTTCGCGGAGTTAATCTTGAAGTTGGAAAGGGTCATAAATTCGTCGAACAGTGTAGAAAGTTTTGGGAAGGATATGTCTGGGTTAGACGTGATAACAAGCAAGTCGTCGGCATAAGCTGCCGTGGAATTGCAAGTGCCACCCACCCAGAGTCCCTGTATTTGCGGGTGTTGCCTGATGTATTGTATAAGCGTCTCCATTGTTAATACAAACAGCAAGGGAGAGAGCGGGCACCCCTGCCTTGTGCCATTATAGATACGAAAAGAAGTAGAAAGGGTGCCGTTCAAGCGTATGGAGGCAGATGGGTTTGTGTATAAGGCAAGCACAGCCGATATAATTTGGTCTGGAAATCCAAATTTGATCAGGACACTCCTCATAAATAGCCAGTCTATCCTATCGAATGCTTTTTCAGCATCAGTAGACAGGAGAGCCAAGGGGACCCGCCTCCCCCTCGCGTATTGTATCAGATGCAGGAGACGGAGAGTGTTATCTTTTCCTTCTCGTCCCTTAACAAAGCCAACTTGCTCATTATTGACCAGAGAAGGAAGAAAAGCCTGAATTCGGTTCGCTATCATTTTAGCATATAGTTTAATGTCAACATTGAGCAGAGAGATGGGCCTGTAACTGCTGCAAAGCTTTGGGTCCTTCCCATCTTTCGGAAGCACCGTAATATGGGCTTCTAAAGTTTGCATCGGGAAGTTTTTATGAGCTGCAGCTGAGTTAAAGGACAAGAGAAGTTGGGAAAGGAGAATTTCTGAGAAAGACCTGTAGTACGAAATTGTGAGGCCGTCAGGGCCAGGGCTTTTATGGGGGGGGGGAGGATTTCAGCGCCGATTGGAGTTCCTGGATCGTGAAGGGGGCTGCCAATACCGAGCGTTGGGTAGTGGGGATCGATGGGAGTTGAATTGAATTTAGGAAGTGATCAATCAGAGATTGCCTTTCTAGTCTAGTTTGGGAGTTTTCATCGGGTCGTAGATTATAAAGAGAGGAATAAAAGTTTACAAATTGGGTAGCTATGTCCTTGACATTTGTTGAAGTGCTTCCGTCGGGCATTTTTATTTCTTTAATAAACATGTGCTCCCTCCTACGTTTAGCCATCGAGGCCATTAATCTGGAACCTCTATTGCCGTGCATATAAACCTTGTGTTTAGCATGAAGGTAAGCCTTTGAGGCTTTGAAGTTCAACAACTGGTTAAGCTTCACCCTCTGTTTGGTAAGGTCTACCAGAATCTCTATAGAGAAAGTAGATTTATGTCTCAGCTCTAAGTCTGTAATAGATTGTAGGAGATCATCAATTTGTTTTTGCCGTTGTTTTTTAATATACGTGCCCAGAGCTATCAGTTCCCCCTGACTACAGATTTATGTGCCTCCCACACCACCGGCGAGGGGTGTCTAGAGGGAATTTTCCTTGAAGTAGTGCGTTAAAACCTCTTTCAATTTAGACATATGTTGGGACGATTTCAGTAGTGATTCATTAAATTTCCATGTGTAAGATCTTTTGGGTAAAGAGTCAATGACCAATGAAAGGGCAACCGGGCGTGATCAGAGATTCCAATATTCCCTATACAAGAACGTCTCAGCAAGGGAAGCCTATGTGTCTGTAAGAATAGATAGTCAATTCTTTGATAGGACCTGTGGGCCTCTGAATAATAAGTGTAATCTTTATCCTGAGGGTGAGAGACCCTCCAGGTATCCATCAAATTTAAGCTAGCTAGCTTTTTCTTAAGCGCCCTAAGTTGTGTGCAAGAGATAGGAGGAGTCTTGGATGTAGAGTCCATGAGAGGTTCTAGAGCGACATTCATGTCGCTGCCTAAAATCAGAAGGCCCTCACTAAAGGACCGCAGTTTCTCCAGTATACTGATAAGCCACGAGATTTGTCCAGAATTTGGAGCATATATGCCAGCTATCGTAATAGGGAGTTAGCTATCAGTCCCTTCAGAAAAAGGAACCTACCCTCAGGATCCACCATGCTATTCAAAAGAGTGAACGGAACATTCTTATGAATGGCAATGCTGACACCCTTGGATCTGGAAGACGAATGGCAAGAGTGATACCAGTGGGAGAAGTATGTGTGCGGTAAATTAGGAATCTTACCGCTTTTAAAATGCGTTTCTTGTAGTACTGAAACATCAGAGTGGAGAGACCTAAGATGTTGGAATATTCTCGACCTTTTCTGTGGAGAATTCATGCCCCGGACGTTCCATGTGACTACTGTGATTTCAGCCATACTAGAGGAAATAGTCAAATAGTCAGAACAACAAAATTAACAAGTATAACAGGGGTTAAAATGCAGTGATTCAATTTGAGTGAATCAAAACCGATAGGAGTCGGAGGAGAACCCCAATAAAGCAATAAAGGATAAGCAAACTTTAGATAACTAGCTGAACCATTATCTGTGCTGTGTCGACGGGCCTCACTCTAATCCCATTTAAGGCTATACAAGCCTATTACACAACAATTAACAAACAGAACTGAGACGGATCAGGGGACCAATCAACACAGAACACATAGGGCTAGCAGGCCCACTTAGCATAACCCATATCTAATATAAGAGCAAATTAAGTGCAGGTTAACTGGTAAGATTATATAAAAGGTTACAGTCCATCATCCGGGGTGTGAAGTCTTCTTCTTGACTGTCGTCCTCTGACGGGCTTCCACGGCATAACTTCAGGCAAAGCAGGCAGGTCTGTCATGTCTGTAATCTGTAACCATGAAGGAATCGCCGAGGGTAACAGACCAATGGCGTCACATAAAGGGGTGAGGTCATCCGGTCTCCTTATAATTTTGGTGGATCCCTGGAGATTGAAGGAAAGTCCGAAGGGAAAAAGCCACCGGTACCTTATCCCTTTGGATTTCAAGGCTTCCGTGACTGGTTTAAGTTGTCTTCGCTTGTTCAAAGTGACCGGAGAGAGGTCTTGGAAGAAAGACAGTCTGGCTCCATCATAGATTACTTCCCCTTTCTCTCTTGCTGCTTTGAGAATTGCGTCTCTGTGAGTAGAAAGTAGGGTTTTACATATTATGTCCCTGGGGGGCTCTCCATCTTTCGGCCTATTTCGCAACGCTCTGTGAGCTCTTTCAAGTGTTAGTGTGGCCGCCAAGTCAGGGTCGAGCAAAGGACGTAGAATGGAATATGTGACGTCCATAACTGAGGCCTCCTCCTGAGACTCAGGAACTCCTTTAATGCGCAAGTTGTTTCTGCGACCTCTATTATCCTGGTCTTCAATATATGCAAGTAGGTTATTCATTCTGGCTTGGACAGTGTGAAAAGTTTCAGTCGTTGCCTCTCCATGAGCTATCAATGCAGCTTGGCGATCCTCCAGAGTGTCTACTCTGCCCCCAATATCTCTCAGATCACTTTTGATATCTGATAGTTCCGATAAAACAGGTTGTAGGGCCATTTCAATTATTCTTTGAAAAGATTTCTGTGAGGTAATCAATTGGGCATCTTTAGTTTGAGACCGGTCCAGGCTTTCATTCTCTGCATCAGATTGCTCAGAGGGAGCCTGTGAGCGTGAAGTTGTTGAGGGGGACAGAAAATCATGTTTAGCATGAGGAGACTTTTTCCGCAGGAATTTCTCCATGTCCCGTTGGGTCTTCTTTAGTTTAGGAGTGGTGGGTCCTTCAGGTTTCCCTATTTTAACCATAGTAGTGAGAGTAGAGGTGTCGCCCGTAGACATAAATTCAGGATAGGGGGGTTCTCCTTTTCCCCAAGGTTGTGCTGTTACATGGATATCAGAGCTACTATCATTGAAGAAAACAGGAACTTAAAAGGCTGCTATACCGTATGATGTACTTGTCGCACACTCTGTATGTCACACGTGCTGGGTGACTTGTAGATATGGAAACTTGTATGTGGACCAGCAAACAGGCCGGTCCCAGAAAAATTGGAGTCCACCTGCTCCCCTAACTTGCAACTACGGTATAAAATGGCGGACCAGGCCGCAAGCTAGTCCGGTAAAAATTGGAGAACCCAGGCTCCTGACAGAAAGTCCATCAATAAAATGAGGGTGGTGGGGGTTAATGACCTGAGTAGGCCCCAGACTTTGCACTATGGTTTGCAGTCTCTATTGTAATCTGCCCTGCAGAGAAAGGTTGAGAGACATAGGCCTCACCTTCAGATCAGCACACGGATAGCGTCTCTGTATGGATCAATATGGCGGGGTGACCGAGGTCCCTTCAGGTTAGATGGTACTGACCGCGGTCTTTCCGCCAGGAGAAGGAATCCTCGGAGATTGCTGTATATTGCAGGTGGGTTAAGGTTAGGACTTGGGGTCCCGTCCGGTCGTTACTGTAGTCGCTTGATTTGCCGACGTGCGCACGGCAGTGCGGCCGGAACTACAGACCGCGGTCTTCACCGAGCTCCAGGAGCCGTAGGCCGTAACAGGAAAAAAACTAGAGGTAGGCCGCAAAACAGCACCAGAGGCACCTCTAGGTGTGGAGAAGGTGTTGTCAGGTGAAAACAGCGCTGTCAGGCCAAGGATTAAGCGATGTTAAGAGGTAGAGAGGCTGTTAAGTCAGGAGCAGAGCCAGCATGGGTCCGTCCTTCACTAGCGTCAGGCCACGCCCCCCCTCATTTTAATTTTAGTAGGGCACTTACCCTGACATTAGATTAATGTATCTATCAAAAATTATATATATTAGGGAATATTACTGTATGTATTATTGGCACAAAGGGTTTGTTACCATTTATTTTGCCAATATTATAATTATGTTAATACTTAACTGATGCACTGTATTTTTATTTTTGTTCACACAAGTATTTAAGACTATAAAGTACGTATTCATTTGTATAGTGGGTTTAATTACATTCGTGCTGGTCTTTATTATTTTATTATTATTTAGTTTAATTAACCATAGGGCTTAATAACAGAAATGGACAGTTATTGCAGACTAATCACTTAATAACCAATAGATGATGTTACTGTATTAAATAGCAATAGTGAATGAAAGATCTATCAATCCAAAGGATGAGGTCAGTGCCTATTGGAGGCCAATTCATGACATATAGTGGCTTGGAGTACTGAAATAAACTATACAAAATGTCATTGGAGCTCTAAGTGACGGCATGTGTAGAATGTCTCACCAGTACATAAATATCCATTAAGCATAGTAATTTATTGCAATAGCTAATCCAAGTCAAAGGAATGAGGTAAACGTGAACCCCTCATTTAGGCCCTTTGGATTTAGACTCTGAAAAACGATAGATCCATCTGGCCTCTTCTTGATACAAGATCTTGTCTAAGTCACCACGTCTTGGTCCCAAGGATTTTTTGCATATACCCCAAAATTTGAGGCAATTTGGGTTTCCTGAGTGATGAAATCTGACGTGTCTAGAGATTGGCGTGTCCTTTTTGGTATTGATACTGCTGATGTGCTGGCATATACGTCTGCGAAATTCCTGCACCGTTTTTCCTACATATAGCTTCTGACATGGGCATATGGTGATATAGATTATGCCCTTGGTTTGACAGTTAATAAACTGTCTAATTTCAAATTTCCTTTGGTTTAAGGGATTGATGAAGAATTTTGACTTTTGGACAAGAGGGCAAAAACTGCACCTACCGCACGGATAACATCATACCACAAAAGAACTCAACCAGGTAAGTTTTACTGGATCTGGGTCGTAAAAACTGTGCACTAGATGATCTTTTAAATTTCTACCTCTACGGTAAGTAATTTGTGGCCGGCTAGATAGGATTTCCTTCAAATCAGTGTCTACTTTCAGTATATGCCAGTGCTTTTGAAGTATATTGGAAACTTCTCGATACCTGCTGTCAAAAGTACCTACACATCTTATCAAGGTGGATTTGAGTCTCACTTGTGATTGAAGTAAATCAGTGCGATTGGTATTAAGTGCACGTTTATATGCCTTGTGCAAGGATTTTTTGGGGTAACCTCTCTGTTGAAATCTCTCATAAAGGGTACTACACTCCTTTTGGAACTCCGAGTCATCCGAACAATTACGGCGCGCTCTAATATACTGTCCCACAGGGATGCCTCTTTTCAGCGGTGTAGGATGATGACTATCCCATTGTAGAAGATTATTTGTTGAGGTAGGTTTGCGATATACCTCAGTTGAGATACGGCCACCAGGTGACAAAGAAATCCTTAGGTCCAGAAAAGTTAAGGTATATGAATGTATTTCTGATGTAAAAACCATGCCTACCTCATTGTCATTGAGGCTTTTTACAAAATCGTGAAACAGTGATTCGGTGCCATCCCATAAAATTAACACGTCATCTATAAAACGACCCCAAAACAGAATGTGCTTAGTGTACAATTCATGACAATCAGTGAAGACAATCGTGTTTTCCCACCACCCCAAAAATAAATTTGCGTAATTCGGTGCACATTTACTCCCCATTGCGGTCCCGTTAGATTGTAAATAAAATTGATCTTTAAATAAGAAATAATTATGTGTGAGTAAGAACCGCAAAAGTGTCAAAATAAATGCATTGTGTACCCTTAGTGGCCACAGTGGTTATTGAGTAGTGTTCCCTTCAGTAAAATCGGCAGTGATTTTAACTATTTTGTGCTCACATATCACGCATTTTTAGATTGATGATTAAAGGTTATATTTTATATTACTTGTATCAGTTATCACAGAAAAGGCACAAATATGGGCTATGCTGTAAGCATACCCAAAAAAGCATAAACTCATAAAGCAAAATTGTGACTTTTTGTTAAAAAGTCGCAGGCTATTTCAGAGCTGGCCATATTCAGTCCTTCATGCTCTTGTCTCACAAACTGGCGGAAAAATGTCACAATTGCTGGAAAATTTTGCCGTCAAAATAACGCAAATCTGCTGAACATCTCATTTATTATGTTCTGTACAAAATTTGATAAATTTGGTCTCAACTTTCATCTTCAGCTCTAAGAGTTAGTTATGGCACAAAATATGCCAAAATTGATAAATCTCCCCCTCGAATTTTCAAATGTACATTTTTCAGTCTAATGTTTCTGAAGATAATGGTATAGAGAATAAGGCTTGAAATCAGATAATGGTTTTATGTAACTCAGGGTGGTCTACATAAGGAAGGAGGATACAAGCAAGCTAAGATAGAAAGGAAAATGGCTGAGGAGAGATTAGAAATAAAAAAAATGCATGATTTGTTATGTGAAATAGGGCAAAAAAGTTAGCAAAAGTGTCAAATAATAAGCCGCCACCTTAGTGAAGCCTCAACTGTTTGCATTCAGTATGCTAAGCATCTACCCTCCACATCCTTTTAGTTGACGAAATGTCAGAGAGAATCCAGACAAATCTGGCTCAACTTACCCAGAAGTGGGTAGATAGATTAAGAATGACTAAAATACTCCAGATTTACCAACAAAAAGGTTGGTATGCGTACTGTTTCAGTGCTATATTCTAAATGTAATGTCCTTTTTGGTGAATTGCATTTGTGCACTTATGAGACCAAATGGACCCTTGACATGGGTTGCAAGTTTGTATAATGTCAAAGTATTGATTAGTTGAGCCAGGCCTTGTGATGTTGTGGGAAAATGGGTTATCAGTACTTGTGGGTTCCACTTACAGAGGTGCTGGGGAGCCTTATCTAATAGTGTGGTCGTGCCCAACAGCCTTTTAGCCATCATGGTGCATTAAATTAAATTGTGTGATTGGCCATTATAAATTCCTTAGGGGAATCTGCACTCCAGGTTTTTGTCTTCAAAAAGTCGCTAAATAGGGCTTTCAAGAATTTTTGGGTTTATATCCATAACATTTAGCAACTTTTTGCTTCTCATGTTGATTATTTTCACTCCCAATTTCTGACTGTGACTTTTGAAAAAACTTACTGCAGTACGGGAGTGGATAAAAAAAAAAAACGGAGCAGCATTTGTAGACAAATGTGCTCAGTTTACAGGCTATGGACACCTTTGGGGCAATTTTTTATACACTTTACTCATTTTGTGCAAAAAAAATAATAATTGTTTAGTTGGGCATTAATAAAGTTTACACCAGGTTTTTCTTCTACAGCTTTCACTTTCAGTGCATCTGCAGACTATTGCTTTCTGCTTTGAAGAGAGCTGCTGTGACTGCTCAATTTGTAGCGTGTATCTCTACTTTCCTAACAGCTTATTTTGATAAGAATTTAGCTTAAGAGCTGTCAAGAGTTCAGAGATAAAATCTACTGATCCAGCCATCAGAATAGCTCTCTGGCCAATTCACAATGAAGCAGAAATCAAATGTCTGCTGATGCACTGAAAGTGAAAGCTGTAAAGGAAAAACTGCTGAAAATGTTAAATAAAACCCAACTAAATACAATTTTTTTTTTTTAGCACAAAATGATTAGAATGCAAAATAATGATGTTCATAGCCCTTAAAAAGGCACCAAATCTAACAAACGATGTGCAACATATGATCAATTTTGGTGCAAAGTATGCCAACGCAGACTCAAGGAAAACTGACTAGGAATATTACCTCATATTACCCTAGTTATCCCCTTATCTGTGTATGTATCTATGTATGTGAATACTAAGCATCCACTTCATAAATTATAAAAGTGGATGTTCATCAATATTTTGCAGTTGTGAAGCCTCCATCCTCTACCACTGAGGCCTGGCTGTGTCTTGTAGTGAACCAGTATTTTAGCCTTGTATTCGTGAGTATGGCTTTTTCAGTGATATGTTGTGCAGTACAGAAGGGGAAAATCTTTGCTGCACTATTTGTCATACTGTTATGTTGCATTGTATGTGCATATTCTAAGAACATTTGGGCCTCCATCTGACAAAAGTTTCTAATAAAAACAAAACTGTATTAGCTTTTTCATTTTTCCATTGTAGTTTAAAAAAGTGAGCTCAGATTGGCTGCTAAGAAAAACGAGGAGTTGTTATTTAGAGATAGTTTTTTTTATTACACATTCATGTTCACTTTTGTTAAGGAAAAATGCAAACATCAAAATATAAGCAATTTCAACATTTATTATGGGTTAAATGAAGAGAAAAATATTGCGCAATTTTTATATAGGTTAAGGGTTCAAATCCCTTTACACACGTAAAGTAATCTTTATAGTAAAAGTTATGGCAGAAGAATTACATTTTTCCTCTGCAGCATTTATCTTTTATGGTAAAAGTTACAATTTTATGCAAAGTTATTGTTACTAAAAAGAATAGCAAAGCAAAAACCATTGCAGTTTTTAAAACATACTTAGTATGAAATGTCACAAAACAGTATTCGGTATCCAAGTAATCAATATAGTGAACATGGTGATTGGTAAATGACACAATGTTTTCCTTCATTTTAGTCATATACTATTTATGTGAAATCCTAATTTAAATTGACCAATCATTGCCTTTTTTGATTAAAAAACGAGGGGGAACAAGATTCAATGTGTAAACTCTTTACCATGTGAATGATGAAATAGATTTCAGTAGGGTATTTGGTACTGTGTAATGAAATTTGAAATTTCTTGGAATAAAGTATTGGCTCTATACTGCAATCAGAGAGTCTGCTGTCTGGAACAACTGAGTAATAAATTGCTTTGTAGCCACAAATTACTGTTTGAGCAAAAATTCCTATATACATATTCACCCTAATTCTGAAAAGTGTAAATTTCTCTATAATTTATATATTCATACACTGACCAAAAATATCAACTCAACACTTTTGGTTTTGCTCCCATTTTGCATGAGGTGAACTCAAAGATCTGAAACATTTTCTACATACACAAAAGACCCATTACTTTCAGGTGTGGCATATCAAGGTGCTGATTAGACAGCATGAATATTGCACAGGTGTGCCTTAGACTGCCCACAATAAAAAGCCAAGCAAGTTACCTTGTCCCCCCAAAAAATAGGATAGGACTGTTATATTATGGGCCGGACATTCCATAAAATGCAGAATGCATGCAGCTTTTTTGGTGTTTTATTTTTTTTTCGCGTGGTATCAAATGATATCGAGTACTGCAATACTTTTTTATGGTATCAAAATCGAATCAAAATTTTGGCATCGTGACAACCCTAAATTTCCAACCTTTATTCCCTTTTGCTCCCTGAGTGTTGTCATTACAAACCGTGAAGGCCAGCGGTGGACACTTTCTCACATAACGAATTCATGCTTTCTATTTGTATGAATTCAGTTTTTAAGTTTTTTTCAATTATACAAATTAATTTTATTTATTCTATATATTTTAATAAATTGGGTTCATATATTGGTGATCTAATTGTTGCCAGCAATTGGGGAGTGACAGTTTATATTGCTTTTATGTATATTTATCTGATCATTCCATATATCAGTAACAGTGAGCCACCTTATGCGTTTTAACATTTCAATTAAATAGGTAACATTCAGGAGGCAACCAAGGGGCTTCCTAATCCGTACTTCAGATATGAAAAGTCAAAAAGCCCAAATTAATTGTTATGGCTGCGGGCTGCCCTATTCAGAGCATCAGCAAAACACTTCATCAAACAATCTGGACATTAAAAGAGCCCATTTCTAAAAGTTTCCTTCTGAAAATTGGCTAAGTGGCTCATTTTTTGCAAAACCAAATTTCCCACAGAAAAGAATAATGGGTGGTAAAAAGATCTTCAGACTGACCTCTATAACACTTAAACAAGTCTTGCTACACAAGGCAGTGAAAAGCAGGGCCACCACTACAGTGAGGTCCTATTGAAAGTCTCAAATGGCCTGCTCTACCTCCTACAGAGGATTTAATGAAACGCATTGTTTGGCCGGTCTCTCAGAGGAGAAGAGTGATCACACGTCCATTTCTGAAAAAAGGGGAAATGACTTGCTTGTCTCCACATTTAGATGTGATGTTTTAATACAGGAAAGGGACAAAGCGTGCATTTCCCCCTTTGTCTGATATCTGGCCATTCTGTGTTAGCTAAGGCTGTCTGCCCTTGTTTCTCTAAATTTGGATAAAAGCTGTATTGTCTAGTGACAGACACGTATCACGTGACATGATTTCAGCCGTCAGTACCAGGAACAATCCAATACATGCTAATTGGAACTGTGCTCAATAGGCTGGGTTTCCATGTTCAGGTTATTTAATGCAAATTTGGAAGCCAAAGCCAAGAGTGGATGAAAAAAGATGAAAAGGACTCAATCCTTTATTTATACATGCCCTCATTTTATGATCAATTGATGGCTTTGGCTTAAAAAAATTCATCACAAAAACCTGAACATGGAAACCAGCCATATTCATAGAGTACATCTACTTTAAGCTCACTTACAATTTCTGTAGCCTCAGTAGTAGCAGCTCTAATGTCACATCAGTAGTCAAATCAAAGTCATGTCAAATTTAGAAAATACAACCAAGAATAAAGCATAATATATGTCCATGATCTATCTAGATGTTGTAAACCAATGGCTCTTTCTGAACTCTATATTTCATAATATCCACGTAGGTGAAGAAAAAATAGATAGTGACACTCACCATGACTGTTAAACGTGCTTGATGCTTTTATTAGTTCATTTGCAGGAACAAGCAAGGGCTGGAGCGGACAAACATCTTCACTGGCATGCACTGAAGGCGATGGCCGTACCGCGCCGATTAGCACTTCGTCTGGCCTGTGAAGGCCAGACGAAGCGCTAATCGGCGCGAAACGGCCGTCACCTTCAGTGCATGCCAGTGAAGATGTTTGTCCGCTCCAGCCCTTGCTTGTTCCTGCAAATGAACTAATAAAGCATCAAGCAAGTTTAACAGTCATGGTGAGTGCCGCTATCTATTTTTTCTTCACCTACGTGGATAATATCAATACATACTCCTTCGTTTGCTGAGCACCACCGATATTGACCTGATTGACCAACTGTCCCAGTCACCGTTTATTCCCCAAACAAAGACATTACACAGAGAGGAGCAGTGCCACCCCCACCACTTTGTGAACATTCTATATTTCATAATCTTGATAAATTCTTTCTCAATCATCCACAAGACTCTTTTTGGTATGGAGCGACGCAAAGGAGGCTCATTAGACGTTCTATTGTGTTGGTTTCTATCCTAAGGTCTAGCATTCCCCAGCAACAAGGAGCAACGCTCAAATCATGCTTTATTTCTGTGTGTTTCCCACCTGTGACAAAGACACTGCCACCCAGTGTCATGACAACCGTGCCATATATACAAGAATTCTGAGTTAAAGAAAGCATGGGGATAAAGGCTCACTTACTAGTCTTTACATTGTTAAGAGGTAATTACTTCAATGCATTACAGACTTATTTTACTTACTTTTACTCTACTACATCACAGACACCAAACTTCACAGTCTAATTTTTTTTCCAAACCTTGGTTGCACTAGGAAGTTTTCTTTAAAGGGGTTGCCCATCATGATATTTTTTTTAAGAAGGCAGGATGGGTTAAAAAAAAGTAGACAAAACAGTAGAAGCAATATTCACATCGTGAATAACCCGTCACTGCCATTCCAATGCTTAGAAGATCCCTGCCTGTGCCCGTTTCCTGGCAGCAGACAGACATGGGCATTTCTTGCTATGTCCTATGTATCAAGACGGGATAAAAAAGTTGAGAGCAGCGATGACCTGGTAAGCCTCAGGAGGGCAGTGGCGGAAGTGCTTATTATATTTTTTGAAAAAACATTGTGAATTAAAATCTCCACATCCATGTCAGCATGGAAACATGTAAGAGACTATTTTCCATAGTATAAGAAATATACTGTACCACATATTGGTCTAAGCCATATATATTGGTATGCTTTCCATCACAAAAATAATTTACTGTAAGCCTAGGTTCACACCTGAGCATTTTACAGCGCGTTTCTACGCGCTGTAAAACGCTCAACAGGTGAAAACCCATGTTTCCCTATGGGCATGGTTCACACCTTAGCGTTTTACAGCGCGTACGAACGCGCTGTAAAACGTCCTACGCCCAAAGAAGTACAGGAGCTTCTTTGGGGCGTTTTGTCGCGCATATTGTGACTGACGCCAGAATGGTCAATCACACGAACGCGCGTACAACGCGCGTTTCCTATTTCCAAAAACGCGCTGTAATACGCACGACAAAAACGCGCGTAATACGCGCATATCAAATACGCTCAAGTGTGAACCCAGCGTAAGTTTTAAAGCCAGTTAGACAGATTTACAATGCACTGTAATTTGTGCCTGACCTGATCTATTGGGGATGTCTTCAGGCATAACTTTCTTCGCTGTTGATCTTTTGTATATTACATGTATTCTTCCTTCTTCTTCCTCTTTCTGTTTTCCTTTCTCCAAAGGTTCAATGAAATATTCGTCCTCTGTTGTTCGTATCATTCCAGCCTAAAGATAATGGAAAAATAAGCATAGTCACTTCTTTATATGTATGTAAATGTTGGTCAAAGAACAGACATGTATTATGTCTTTTATGAATTTGTCTGGAGGTTCATGTTTTTTACAAAGCATTTTCATATACATTGACATATAAGAACTGGACCGACTTAATCATCTTACCAAACTACTGCCCCTTTATGTGCATAAGGTCCAGTCTTTGTACCCTAAAAGGATACAGGCTTGATAACATTGGGGTGGAGCATGTTTTAACCATTCTTAACATAAAGATTTTTTTCATAGGAATGCAACCATAAATATTCTGCTGCAATAGAGCATACAAAAGTATGTGTGAGCATGAGTATGAATTATATTGGACTCTATACTGTGCTATACTGAACCTATAAATTATGTTTATCCTTTAAGCATACCTGAGTTTTTTTTTTTTTTTAGTTTTGCATAATGGTTATGTTTATTTGTACAATCATAACTGTGATGGAACAGTTATGTTTGGGCTTCAGCTATATTATTCCCTGTTTCAGCTGCAGAGCTAGATGCATTTCTCTCACAAGCAGGGGGTGTCTCCCTTTAGCTAAGAAATCTGTGCAGTGACCTAACTTCCCTTACTTTCCACTATGTTTGTTTTCTTCTATGGAGCTCAGAAAGCTAATACAGAGGGATAAATACAGAAAGGCAGAAGGCTCCTGTGATGGCCAAAGTCAGTATAGAAGCAGTTGTTTTGTGGAAGTAAAAACCCTAGTGAGCATAACATTTTAGCTTTTTTTCCAAGTGGATGCAGGCATATTTTTTAAATGAAGTGATTTAGAAATTTGCTAGTTACATCATTCTATATTAAATAAAATAAATTGTGTAACAGTACAGCATCTCTTTAACAGTAGCCAATCATCAGAAGTATTACAAATTTACTGTTCACTAAGGGGATCGGAAAAGCACTCAGCGCAGGTTGTTTTTCCTAGACAGCAGTCACAAACATCCCCAATATGTGACTAGATTTTCTTCTCTACTATCTAAGCACAGTCAGGGTGCAGGTTTGCCATAGGAATACTCACTTTCGCTGCCAGACCACATGTTTTGCCTTGTTCATTCTAAAAGTTTCTTTCAGGTAAAGTAGCACAAATGTATGACTAAGCCTTTGCTGAAATAATAAAGTCATCTGTTTCCATCATTTGCTCCATTTTATGGGTAGCACATTTCTCGAATGTTATGTAACACGTCTAACTGTGGCTACTACAGCATGATGCTCTCCTTTAGCAGTGCAGGGCCTGAAATAATTGAACCTTGCAGGCTGTTTTCTGGAAGAAGTCATTGTATCTCAGCCTTGCTTCTGTTTCTATACAGCAATATTAGAATGCCAGGGCATGCCAATATATTTCTTGCCATGTGTAAAGTAAACCTTTAACAGGAGTTGCCAGGTTACCAGTTGGCTCACTCGAACTATTGTATGTAAAATCCATTTTTATTATTTTTGACCTTATTAGTAGAACGTGTGGTTATAACTGTTCACACCAAAGGAAAAAATGACATTCTTTGTGCTGCATATACCACTTGCATTAGTCAATGCCAGGTGAAGAGATGCTTTGGCATGCCTACTCCTAACTATAAAATTCCAGTGTGCTTACGGAGACACTAGGACTAAAGTCTATCTATATCCCAGTGCTCCAGACAAAGAAAAATACCTAGGAGCCATTGGCTACTGAACTCAAAAATTTAGTTTCCAAATTGAATTTTTAGTTGCCAAATTTAAATACATATAATTATACTGTATATTACATATAGTCTGCAATACACCGTATATTACATATAGTCTGCAATACACCGTATATTACATATAGCCTGCAATACACCGTATATTACATATACCCTGCAATACACCGTATGATAAATATAGCCTGCAATACACTGTATATTACATGTAGCCTGCAAAACACCGTATGATACATATAGCCTGCAACACACTGTATATTACATGTAGCCTGCAATACACAGTATATTATATATAGCCTGCAATACACCGTATATTACATGTAGCCTGCAATATACTGTATATTACATGTAGCCTGCAATATACTGTATATTACATGTAGCCTGCAATACATAGTATATTACATATAGCCTGCAATACACTGTATATTATAAATATATAGCCTGTAATATACCGTATATTACATGTAGCCTGCAATACACCATATATTACATGTAGCCTGCAATACACTGTATATTACATATAGCCTGCAATACATCGTATATTGCATATAGCCTGCAATACACCGTATATTACACATATATAGCCTGTAATACACTGTACAAGATATATAGCCTGTAATACACTGTATATATTATATATATATATATATATATATATATATATATATATAGCCTGTAATACACTCTATAATATATATATATATATATATATATATATATATATATACAAAAGGGAAAAACAGCAGCAGCACAGCACTCTTGGAGCTTGGGTGCAAATACCAAAAGACAGCTGGCTAGGCAGTCACAAATCCATAGATCCAAAAAATTGGCAGCACTCCGTTATTTCTTGTGAATGGTGAACCCACTTTATTCTCCCATTTGCGACGTTTCAGCCGCTCAATGCGGTCTTTTCATGCTTGAAAAAGACCGCATTGAGCGGTTGAAACGTCGCAAATGGGAGAATAAAGTGGGTTCACCATTCACAAGAAATAACGGAGTGCTGCCAATTTTTTCGATCTATATATATATATATTTTATATATATATATATATATATTGAAATACATTGTAGATTATATAAGGCACTATATATCTACTATATCTACAGCAGGGAGCTATGAGCCATCAGATCTCAGGCACTGTACATGCACAGAGCAGCATATACCGTCCCATTCTTGTGTACAGGATGCAGGCGACGCTGTCACACCACCAACTAGGGGTTAACCACGGCCGGTCAAGGCCAGTTGAGTAATACACGCCCCCTTTCAACATTCAGGGTCATGGCCTCTTAAAGGGGCCAGACTTGGTTCGTGCTGATGATACTGCACATCTAGAGGAGCCCCGCACCAGAGATCATAGCTGCAGAGCGGCTCCTGATGTGAACGATCCTGTCTGACCCCTGATTGAATGCAGACCATAATGTTATCACCACCTAATACCGGTGAATCTGTTTTCTCGGACACAAAGGAAAACTGATCTGTCTCCTATTGACTTACAATGGTTTTAGAGAAGGATCCGTCTTGGCTATTTTAGAGATAATACAACTGGATCCATTCAGAACGGAAGCAGATGATTGTATTATTATGACGGAAGAGTTTTTGCTGATCCATGACGGATCCAGCAAAAAGGCTGGTGTGAAAGTAGCCTTATCTCGAGACCCCTGCCAATCAGCACACTCTGTAGAGCACAGCGGCCTCTTCTTAAGCCAGGTATGTCACGTTCATCGGTCACATGGCCTGGGCACAGCTGTAATATCAGTGTAGGGCGCTGTCCTTGGAAAGCTGGAGTCATATCCCCACTGATCAGATACAGTTGACCTATCTTGAGGATAGGGAACAAACACAGAACCAGAGATAGGTGCACACTGCCGTCACACTAAACCCTCACACTGATGTTAAAAATTGAGAGTTAGTTCGACATATCCTACTTATGTTCTGAATTCTTGCCACATCCACATAAATTTCATCTTATGTAGGATGTCCATTGTGGTACTTGTAGTCCGTTGCTGGCATCATCCATTGTATGCATTTTTTGCTGGTGATTGCCATTAGCAACGGACTACAAGTGCAGGATGTGCTCCCCTATAGAAATGCACAACTGCATATGGGTATGAGCGCATCCTGCTTTCTTATCACCACATTTTTTGATGGTTTATAACTATCTTGAGGATAGGTCATCAGTATTAAGCACCTTTAACTTGATATTCACCTGTACATTTATAAGCTGCAGACTTCACATCCAGTGACCCTTAATCAGCTATAAGTAATGACTCGCAGGAAGGCTGAATACAGGCCGAGAACTATATGTATCCCAAACCAAAGCTGTACGAACCCAGCAACTGATCTGGGCTTTGACACATTTTCTGTATGTTGCACTGAAGAAGGGCTTTGCGGTTTTCTAAGTACATATACTGAGCCTGGTAAACTGATGAACTGTCTGTGCAAACTGATGGAGGATTAAGAAAAATAATGGAGATGTTGATTTTAAATAAATTCTACCTTGTTTAACTTCTCTGGTGCATGAAGCTAGCACTTCTTTTACGTTTTTTATATTCCAGATGTGAGTGTTGTCAAAGCAGAGATCAGTTGCTAGGTTCGTACAATTTTTGAAGGTACTTTGGTTTGAGAATATAGAAACGGTTTGGGATACATGGAGTTCTCTGCATGTGTACAGCCTTCCTGTGAGCCATGAGCTGATTAAAGGTCACTGTACCTGAAATCTGCAGCTTATAAATGTACAAGTCAATATCAAGTTAAAGGGGTGTTCCCAGTGTTTAATCCTCAAGATAGGTCATTAGTATCTACTCAGTGGGGGTGCAACACCCGGCAACCTCGTAGCTTACCAAGCACAGCACTGTCCATTGTTATTGCAGCGCCCCAGGCCATGTGACTGATGAACATGGCATAACCAGGCCAGTGGGGTCACATTCATTGGTCATGTGGCCTATGCCAAGCTCAGTTCCATTCAAGTCAAAGGGACCAAGACCAAGAACAGCCACTATCCAATAGAAGATGCTGTGTTTGGTAAGCTACAAGGAGGATGCGGCACTTCAAACAGCTGATCAGCAGGGGTGCCAAGTGCCGGCCATCTGCCAATCAGACACTGATAACCTATCCTGAAGATAGATCATCGGCATTAAACATTTGGACATACTAAAAATAAGTATAGCAGATGTTGGACTTTAATTGTGACTTTGCTCAATTACATAACGCCGAGCATTAACTACAACTGCTGACACCACATACTAGAATCATAATTTTGATAGTCTATCATCCAGGCTTTTGGCTGAAATGTGAAGAACTGTATCTGTGGCAGATACTAGGCCACCTAGAAATGTGGATACTCATTTGTGCCAGATGCTGTAAATAAGGCTTTGTTCACATTTTCGTTGGGCATTCTATATTTTTATACCGTCACGTGAACAGCAAAACGTAATGCAAGCCAGAGGCGGATCTGTCACATGACTGACACCAATGGCACTCAATGTTCTTCATCTACTATAATGAGGTTGATATCCATTGTCTTTCCGGGGTCTATAATTTTACCTGCACATAACAGAATACTTATAGTCTGTCTAGTTTTTTCGATGGAATCTGCAATGGAGCCTTCAGCGCAGATGTGGTTGAAGCCTACCTAGCACAGATGGAAATTAATCATTCGGTTAACATGCAACTTCTACAAAACAGAAAATATGGTTGATAGTTTTAAGGACAAAATATCAGTTTTGTTGATGTCATTGGTTTTGCATAACTTGTGATTGTGAGTGAGGTTTCTAGAAGGTGTACGAAGATGTGTATCTCAAATCCTTATTACTTCCAGTCATACATTAGGTTATGCAGTCAGAAATTCAGGATGTATCTACCTCTCTTGTGTGAGAAGACTGGAAATGTTTTCAGGAATTTTCCTCTCATCCACTCCTAATTCGCTCACTTTTCATAACTCCCTCCTTTTTTTTCTTGGACAATTGCAGGTGGTTGACAGAGCCTTAGCCTGCCATTACTTAAATAGAAGCCCCACTGAAAAGGATCAAGAGCTCTGTGTTTCATCAATTTAATATCCCTGCATTAACGCCAGCCAAGCAGACACAGAGCCGATGCCAAGAGAAACATATGGGACTCAGCTGAAGGGGGGCCAGTTTTTAGAGACAGCTCTGTAGTCTAAACTTCTTAAGGAGTCGGTATAAGCGTGCTTTCATTCAAAAGGTGCTGCTTCGTTTAAAAACACAGATTCAGCTCAAACACTGCTACCTTTCACCCTCCCTGTTAGCTTAAGGTGTATTTAGTTCAATGGTTGTATGATGCCTGCGTCACAGATACCTGCTGCTTGTATTTTTTTTCTTTTCGACTTTTTTGTAACCTTGCAAGAAAAAAAATATAGAGAACACAAAAATAAAACGTGAAAAATGACACTTAATTGCTATATTAACACCCTTAAAAAGGTTGACTACTTTAGACCAGTGTTTCCCAACCAGTGTGCCTCCAGCTGTTGCCAAACACTCCCAGCATGCCCGGACAGACTTTTGCATATTCCTTATGCTTATGGAGAAGGGCCCTCTATATACTTTCATTCATTTCCCCATTAGCACGCAATTGATTCCTACTAATATTTCATTTTCCTTGCAGCAAAATTATCACTTACATTGCAGCTCCCGCCATGATAACCAGCAGAAATCACTCCTCCAGCTACTTATGCAATTGTGTCCAAGTTAGACACCAACTATAACATGAGCCATAATATTAAAACAGGTGAACAACATTGATTATCTCATTTAAAAAATGCCTTTCGCAAACAGTGATAAATCAGCCAGAAGGAGAACAGTCAGATCTTGAAGTTGTGTTGGAAGCAAAAAACAATTGGCAAACATACGTATCTGAATGACTTTGACAGGTGCTAAATTGTGATGGCAAGATGACTGGGTCAGAGTGTCTCCTAAAATGGTAGCTCTTGTGGGGTTTTTTCTGTATGCGGTGGATAGTACTGTACTTTACCTACCGAATGTGGTTCAAGAAAAGGCAGGATCATGGGTGCCTAAAGGTTACTTCATACAGGCCAATGATAATTCCACTGTTTAAAAGTGCCAATGATCTCCCATTTAATGGACAAACGCTAGTTCCTCATTTACGTGGCCCAAAAATCATTTCTGGGCGGCAGATCATGTGTAAACAGGGATCCGCTTCCCAGAAACAATGATTCTGTATGGAAACATGAGATTGCTTGTCTCCACACAGAGGTAATGATTGCTGCATGAAAATGCTGCTCTCACCTCCTTGAATGAGCAGGCAGTAATCAGAAACAAACAGCTCATTCCTGGTAATAGTATGCTCAGTTTTCCAGTAAAGGGGCCTTGAAACCACTGATGCATGTGGGAAGAGAAGGCTAGCCTGTCTGTTCAAGTCCCACAGAAAAGCTATTGTAGCACAAATTACAGTTAAAGTTAAAGGGGTTATTCAGGTTCTCAGGTTCAGAGCTGACCTGCATATATCCCCGTTTTCACCCAAGCAGTCCATCTGACATGAGCATCCGAGCATTTCATGGCTTTTTCTGGAGATCCAGTGACGTACTGGATGGGTAAAGCTAGGCGGATGCTTCCATGTAGCAGTGAGCCCGGTGACCTCACCAGCACTAATGAGTGGGCATTGAAGGTCTGATCTGAAGTCTGTCTGGGAGATCTTAGTAACATTGGGAGTCTGATCTGAGGTCTGAGTGGGGGTCTATTTAACATTAGGGGTCTGATTGGGGCTCTGATCTGAGGTCTTATTAAAATTGGGAGTCTGAGCTGAGGTCTGATGAAAAATATTTTTTTATTTTCCTCATGCAAAACCTAGGTGTGTCTTATGGGCAGGTGCATCTTATAAGGCGAAAAATACTGATATATATCAATTCTAGCAAATGAATTTGTCTCATCAACAGAACTTCTTCACAGGGGCTATCCTTGCAGGTGAAGAATTGACCATCTGTTGCAAGATAAGGCTCAACATTTAGCCTGGCCCTGAAAATTTTACTGCCTGAAAAGCTGCTCCAATTAGCTGACCAAGGGCTGCCGCTACCCGTTACCTTTGCTTGGCTAATTGGAGCAGTGGCACAGGCAGGAAACCATGCATCACAAACTGTAACATAAATGTTTTTCAGCTAGCATCATTAATATTTATGTTGTTCTCTCATACTTCCATGTGATCTCCTCCAGTCAGAGTCTTAAATAAGTCAACTATAAAGATAAAAGTCAGATGGCCATCAGGACTTACTGGGAAAGCTCATTTGCTAGTAGTCTCTTTTCTTAGAATAAAGCAGTGGTAATGCACATACTCTGTGTCCATTCTCTGGATACATTAGACAATCTATGTGAATATTTAATAAAGTCTTTAAAATTTATCACCAGATTGGTTGCGTTCTTGCGCCTTCCAGCTATCACCCTAGGGCTAGAACATGAATGCGTTTCTTTCGTTGGCCATTTTGTAAAGATTACATTTTGGACTCCGTTCGACCTTCTTTCTTAAAAAGTGATTAAACAAAACAAAATACATATAAAAGCCTGCAGTATAATAAAAATTTGTCATCATCTTTAACATTTTCTCTAGATGTTCCTATAGGGTTATTTCTACTAGTACACAATGAAGTCATTGCAGAAATTTCACTACAAGGTTTCTGACAACAGATACAAAACAAAGTGAAGATCTACCAGACACTGACATAGGAAGAAGAAGGCCATTAGGTCAAAAAAAGGCTCACTGTAGCACACAAGGGAAGACAATGACAGAGGTCAGGGCAGTCAGAGTTCAGGGATAGTTAGGATCAAGTCAGGTCAAATGCCACAACCATAAAATAAGTTGCCTCTCCCAGCCTACTGACCATTTTATTTATCTCTAGCTACATACAGTAGTTAGCAGGTAAGTAGAAGAGTGCTATATTTATATTATTAGCCACCTCTACAAACAGGAATTGTAATTATGCAATTCATTTCTTATTAAGTAGATCATTTTCTACCATGGAATGCCCAATGATTCCTGGGTTGTCTTATAGGTACTTAGGCTTAATTCATACATGTTTCACAGACATGTTCTCCACAGACAGCACACATAACCATTTATTCATGTATTCAAACATCTGTGTTTTAGCATGGTCTGAGGGTCCGTGATTTCAGCACGGAAGCATGTCCTATTTTTCTCCTTTGCCCATGTTTACAGATGCATCACGCCCATTATAGTCTATTTGTCTGTGAAAAACATGCCATCGGTGTTTCACAGACCATTTATAGGAGATTCTTTGAACATTAATTTTCAGTTGTGTGCGGACACAAGCATCAAACACGGACACACGGATTCTTCACGAAAAACTTCACAGATGAAACACTGACCATCTTATCACAGATTTTATCACGGACATGTGAATAAGGCCTCAGATTGAAGAAGACTCATATCTATCAAGTTCAACATCTCAAGTCCTTCACCTGCGCTTTGTTTCAGTCTGTAACCACTGTTAGCAAGTACACATCTAAGGGTGGGTTTGCATGATTAGTTTCGTTTATGCATTTTTTGGAACCAGGGATGGAGGATTTAGTGGTATATTCTTTTTTAATCAAGTCCTGGTGTTGACCTCAAAAACTGCATCAAAAACCCTGACTGTGTAAATCCAGCCTTACAACTGTAGGAGAAGGTAAGTGAGGTTGTGAAAAGCACATATTTAGGTAAATAAATACCACTGACCTTTGAGTGGCCAGACTACGTGTTCAAAATAGCCATGGTTGCAACTTCAAGACAATGTGCGTAGTCCCTAAATTAGACCAGTATAGCTATTTCTAGTTCCTGCAAAGACAAGTTCTTACCAAGTTCTTTTGCCAGCCAAATAATAGTAATGATCATAGAAAGTGTCCAATGAGTCAAGGTGATCATACACTTCCACTAGCTGTCTGCCCAACAAGTTGTCGGACTGTTCAGCCAACAGCTATCTCTCCTAAATCCCCTAAACACATACAGTGGGTACGGAAAGTATTCAGACCCCCTTAAATTTTTCACTCTTTGTTATATTGCAGCCATTTGCTAAAATCTTTTAAGTTCATTTTTTTCCTCATTAATGTACACACAGAACCCCATATTGACAAAAAAACACAGAATTGTTGAAATTTTTGCTGATTTATTAAAAAAGAAAAACTGAAATATCACATGGTCCTAAGTATTCAGACCCTTTGCTGTGACACTCATATATTTAACTCAGGTGCGGTCCATTACTTCGGATCATCCTTGAGATGGTTCTACACCTTCATTTGAGTCCATCTGTGTTTGATTATACAGTTTGGACTTGATTAGGGAAGCCACACACCTGTCTACATAAGACCTTACATCTCACAGTGCATGTCAGAGCAAATGAGAAATATGAGGTCAAAGGAACTGCCTGAAGAGCTCAGAGACAGAATTATGGCGAGGCACAAATCTGGCCAAGGTAACAAAAAAATTCTTCTGCACTTAAGGTTCCTAAGAGCACAGTGGCCTCCATAATCCTTAAATGGAAGACATTTGGGACAACCAGAACCCTTCCTAGGGCTGGCCGTCCGGCCAAACTGAGCCATCGGAGGAGAAGAGCCTTGGTGAGAGAGGTAAAGAAGAACCCAAAGATCACTGTGGCTGAGCTCCAGAGATGCAGTCGGGAGACGGGAGAAAGTTGTAGAAAGTCAATCATCACTGTAGCCCCGCCCCCACAAGTCGTGGCTTTATGGCAGAATGGCCCGACGGAAGCCTATCCTCAGTGCAAGACACATGAAAGCCCGCATCGAGATTGCTTAAAAACACCTGAAGGATTCCAAGATGGTGAGAAATAAGATTCTCTGGTCTGATGAGACCAAGATAGAACTTTTTGGCCTTATATTTAAGCGGTATGTGTGGAGAAAACCAGGCACTGCTCATTACCTGTCCAATATAGTCCCAACAGTGAAGCATGGTGGTGGCAGCATCATGCCGTGGGGGTGTTTTTCAGCTGCAGAACGGTTGCAATCGAGGGAAAGATTAATGCAGTCAAGTACAGGGATATCCTGGACGAAAACCTTCTCCAGAGTGATCAGGACCTCAGACTGGGCCGAAGGTTTACCTTCCAACAAGACAATGACCCTAAGCACACAGCTAAAATTACTAAGGAGTGGCTTCACAACAACTCTGTGACTGTTCTTGAATGGCCCAGCCAGAGCCCTGACTTAAAGCCAATTGAGCATCTCTGGGGAGACTTAAAAATGGCTGTCCACCAACGGTTACCATCCAACCTGACAGAACTGGAGAGGATCTGCAAGGAGGAATGGCAGAGGATCCCCAAATCCAGGTGTGAAAAACTTGTTGCTGTTTTTTACCAAAAAGACTCATGGCTGTATTAGATCAAAAGGATGCTTCTACTAAATACTGAGAAAAAGGGTCTGAATACTTAGGACAATGTGATATTTCAGTTTTTCTTTTTTTAATAAATCTGCAAAAATGTCAACAATTCAGTGTTGTTCTGTCAATATGGGGTGCTGTGTGTACATTAATGAGGGGAAAAAAAATTAACTTAAAATTTTTTAGCAAATGGCTGTAATATAACAAAGAGTGAAAAATTTAATGGGGTCTGAATACTTTCCGTACCCACTGTACATACTGGGCTTGGTCAAGTTTATATGTCTTTATCATGAGGGGGAAGAAGAAAGTAGATACCAGACACCATTGGAAGTAGCTTACGTACCAAAAGGATAAAAAGGATCAGGCATTGAAATTCAACATACACTCAATGCTCCTCTCCCACATGATCACCTGTTGGGGGGAGAGTCAGACGCTCCCCATACATATGAGGATGGTTTCACATCATGTTTCTTCTTAGGTTTAATGCATTCAAAAAAATGTGGATGTTAAATGGATGTACCCAATGGATGTCGCATAGTGGCATCCATTACTATAAAGTTCCATCGTAAAAAGAAACATATCCATTAACGTATACGTTTTTTGCTGGATGCTAAAGGATGGAGAAGCATAGTCTACAATGCTTTAGCATCCTTTTTCCCCCAACATATATGTTAAACATAAGGCAAAAATGTGATGTGAACTTAGCCTTAGATTGTTACACCCATACAAGCTATTAAACATTGATATTGCCTTAACACATGTTAATCCATCATTTAGCAAAACATAAGCAGAAAGTGCTGAAAATGTTATTACATAGAATTATAGGGAGGTAAAAAAGTAGGTTGATTGCATTTACGCTCTGCTACTAATCAATCTGACAGTGGTAAAGGAGAAAATTCTATTTAGGATACTTTCACATCTGGGAGTCTGTTCCAACAGAGTAGCAAGCTATCGGAATTACCATATCAGTCAGGTTTCCAGAATGAATGTCCGCTTTCTGCCAGAAAAATACCATTGCAGGCAGTGGGTTTTTTCCAGCAGAAAACCAGCATTCTTGCCGGACAATCTAAGACAGATATGGCAATTCCAGTACTCTGCTTCATGGCCAGAACAGAGTACCAGAATGTTAAAATGCAAATATAAGCCTCAGATATCCTGGTTTTGCTACTATTTTGATGAAGTTTTATTTTGACTTTGATAGGTTTTTAAGTGTTTCTGTCCTCATTAAAAAAAACACTGCAAAATGTATCAAAATTGCAACAAAACCTTGTGTGAATACAGCCTAAAATACTACACCTATCACTACATTTAAAGCAAAGTGGTTAACAAAATAAAACTTCACACTAGAAATATTGTTGTGAAAAGAAATCCATTTGAAAACTGTAAAATAACCTATTCTAAGGCCCTGCAACTAACAGAAAGACAAATTGGAATACTGGGGAACCTCCTAGGAATGGTTGACCTGCCAACACAGGAAGTCACAAAATATTCCAGAAGAACATCCAAAGAAGTGCGGGACTCTTCAACCTCAGAGAAATTGTTCACAAATCCACAATAAGATTCAGTGGAAATAGCAAAGGGAAAATCAATGCAAAACAACATACAGACGTTCATGCACTTTTATGGCACATTAATTAAAACCCCAGATAGAATATGAAAAGTATTTTTGACTTATTCAACATAAATGCATGTGGGAAGTTTGTCTTGCATTTGCAAAGTTGATGCAATGCAATACTTGGATCATAAAGTAAGAAAATGTTTCAAAACACAAAAGAAAGTCCAAATTTAAATGATGTCTAAAAAATAATTTAAGTTATGGGTTGATCTACCGTAGTCAAACTCCAAATATAAACACAATGTCCTCTGAACAGAAAGAAAGAAAAGCACATCTGGTCAGGATATCAGAAGAAGAGCTTGCAGTCAGTCAGGTGTTCACATGACCCAAGACAGGATTGCAGAATCAGTGTAGCGACAGACTGGTAAGTACTGCCATTTTCCTCCCGTTTTTGAGGGTGAAAAGTGTGTCATAGTGTGTCATCGGTGTGAGTCCGAAAAATACAGTATATATATATATATATATATATATATATATATAATAATCCTTAAAACGGTTTTCCAAGATTTTGATACCGATAGGTCAAACCTAGGATCCCCTAGGACACCTGCCAATCATTTACCTTGTCCTTTCCCCCACTCTTCACAACCAGTAGCATGTGCACAACATTACCCACATACACTCTCAACAAGTTTGGGAGAGAGGCAGAGTTTAAGCCTCTGACTCACTGAAATGCCCAGAGATTTAAAGGTCAGCGCTGCTTTATGAGTCCCTTCTGCTCTGACTCCATAAAGGGCTGGGAAACTGCTGAGGTAATGCCGGCCTGGCTACAGGTGCCAATGGAGCTTCTGCTGCTTGCCATGTCTGTGTTCTTTAGTGGCATCCACCTCAGCTTGCTTTCCTTAGACTCAATGAAGCTGCGGGTTCTGCAGAATAGTGATTTCCCTGTGGAGAAGAAGCACGCCTGGAGAGAGCAGTCAGTCAGGCCCAGGGCTCCTACCTGCTGTGTACCCTGCTGCTGTGCAATGCTCTGGCTGATGGCTCCCTGGCCCACGGAGCCCTAGAATGGCTCTGCTGCTGTGGACCAGCTGTGTCCTTTTGAGCAGGGAGGTGGTGCCCTACTTGGCCTGGCCATTGCTTCACGCACCTTGTGTCTCACCAGCCTGATCATGGCTAACACCTTACTGGTGTCCTACCCTCTAAGCCGCCTACTGGACTGGGCTCCATGCCAAGAGATCAGCACCATCTACACCCAAGAGAAGCTGATGGAGAAGCTGCAAGCAGCCGATCCCTGCAATGACCTGGTGAAGGAGGAGCTGAATATCATCTAGGGCACCCCAGAACTTCGAACCAAGGTGGAGGAGGCTCATGCTCACCCCACTGAGGGACTGCTTCATGCTGCGCTCCGACACCTTGCTCGACTTCAGCACCGTGTCTGAGACCCTATGCAGCATCCACACCCGCATCCCTGTCTACGAGGTCAATGACCTGGCCAACAAAGTGGATATACTGTTCATCAAGGGCCTGGAGTTTGTGGACCCAGATGACTAAACCCTGCTGCAGACCATCCCCTGCTTCTACTGTGGGGCGGTGGGGTACAACCACAGAAAGATCCCCCAGAACATCTGCCATCCTGTCATTTGTCCACCTCCCCAGGGCAAATTTTGGACCTAGGCCCTCTAGACATACGGTAGTGCCCTAAGCAGTAATAACCACACCTAGAGTAAATGTACTCTCCTTTTGTGCCCCATACAGTCATAGTGCACCCAAAACAGTAAAAGTGCAAAGACTGCCCACATGGTGTCCTATAAGTGCCGCCTAAACAGCAATGCTCCAACAATATCATGTCCCAGTTTGTGCCTCTGCATTGTAATAATGCCCTCTTTCATGCCACACATTATTATAATGTCCCCCTTTTGTGCCCCCATGTTGTGATGATGTCCCTCACAATATAACAATGCCCCTCTTTTGTGCCTGTCAATATAATGTGCCCCTTTGTATCCATGAAAATAATGTTTCCCATTTGTGCCCCACATTTTAATAATGTCTCACTTTTGTGCCCACACAATATGGGCTCAATGATGATGCTCATTTATGTCTCCATAATATAACAATGCCCCCCTTGGTGTCAATCAATACAATGTCCCCCATTGTGCCCCCACATTGTAATAATGTGTTATAATATCCCTGTTCTGTCCTCCACATAGTTAAAATGTCCATCTTTTGTGCCAGCACAATATAACCATCTCCTTTTTTACCCCTCAATATCATTCTGTGCCACCACATTGTTATAATTTTCCCATTTTAACCAATAGAAAAAAAAAAACAATCTCACCACTCCCCGTTGCCACTACATTTTGCCTGATCTTCTTCTGGCTGCCATCATCAGAGTACTCCCCACCTCTAGTAGACCACAGACCTGAACCAGCCTGTCACTTACTAGTGAGTAAATGGTGGGACAAAGAGACAATGGCACAAATTCAGTTAACAATGGCACTGGACATTGGAAGGTTCCCTTCCCTGTAAGCCTGGTAGCAGTCGCATTCCATAGTACATGATTGTTACACTACTGGACACCCACAAAGTTTTAAGCATACAATTGTCCAAAATGTCTCGGTATGCTGAAGCATTAAGATTTCCCTTAGCTGGAAAGCCAACCCTGAAAAACAACCCCATAGCAATATCTCACCTTTACTAAATTTTATATAGGACACAATGCAGTCAGACAGTTAACATTCTCCTGGCATTCATTAAACCCAGACTCGTCCATCACACTGCCAGCTAGAGAAGCATGATTTGTCACTCTACAGAAGACATTTCCACTGCTCCAGAGTCCAGTAACCGTGTGTGCTTTACACCACTATATCCAACGCTTGACATTGAGCTTGGTGATCTAGGGCTTGCATGGTGCTGCTCGGCCATGGAAACCAACAAAGCATTGGTTCCCATTATGTGCTATGCATCTCAGGATTCAGTGACCGTGCAATGTAACTTTACATGGTCTCCACTTTGTGGCTGAGTTGCTGTGGTTCCTAAATGCTTCAACTTTGCAATAATACCATTCACAGTTGATCATGAAATATCTAGAAGGGAAAGCATTTCATGAGATGACTTGTGGCATCCCGTTACAGTAGCGTGATTGCATTTAGTGAGCTCTTTAGAACGACCCATTCTTACACAAATGTTTGTAAATGCAGACTACATGGTTGTGGGCTGGATTTTATACACCTGTAGCAATGGGAGTGAATGACACCTGAATTCAATGATTAAGAGGTGTGTGCCAATACTTTTCTCCATATAGCATACATTCTTCCTTGTGTGCTGAATCATTCCAGAGGTAGGAATTCCCATGCTATACTCACTCAAGGTCAGAAAATCAAGTTCCTAAACTAATTTCTCACATCCTTGTCATGCTCCCATGCCCTCAAGCAGCTAAGGTTTCACCAGAAAGAAAATGGTAGCTGCAAGTTTAACCCCTTTTCCCTTGGGATATTGTTTATTACTGTGCCCCCTGTCCTTTGCCTTTCAAACTACAAATGCTATAGAAAAAGATCTTACACAAAACAGATCTTAATGGGTAGTGAGCAGGAATTTCAGGGCATGGGTCATGTCTTCACTTCCCAGGGTGATTTTGTCTTCATTACTATTGCACAGAACAGCAATAAACACAAGTCTGAGCTGACAGGTTTCACACCATACTAAAGGGATATCCCTCATCCCAGTGAATGAATGTCAAAGAGCGAAGAAAAACAGGGCTGAAACTGTACCTCCCGAAATATCAGCTACACAAACCTAATAACTGTACTTTATATTACGCTTAAACTGCTGCTTGTCCTGAGCTGTAAGGAGCACACATGGACTTTGAACAGTAAATTCCCTTCTTCCCTCATCTGAGGGCCCAGGGAAAAACTGTAGATTTACAGAAGTAAACAGGTACTGAAATAGTCAATCTCTTCACAGGTTAATCCTTGTAACCTGAATCAAAGTTCTTATTGAGCGTGGAGCTTATGGCGAATTTGAAAGTGTATTCTGAAGGAACTATGTACAGAGGACATATTCAGTAATGACTTTTTGATGTAGTGTGTTTATTCAGAGCTGTAGTACTGTATCTGAAATTGGAGCTGCATAGTCAGGAGGTGCATGAGGGGAGTAGAGGAACAGGAGAGCAATCACTCAAGAGCGCGAGGGCTTATAAAGCGGTGACATGTAGGCATTCAGAGTTAGCAAGTACAAAGCAAAGGTTTCTGATATTGAGAAACATATATGTGATATGCATCTGCTCTAACTATACATAGCTTCAATCTGATCCAGAGATGTGGGTAAGATGAATTATGTAGTCAAACCCTAAGGCTATATTTACACATGGCAGGCCTGTTGCAGAAATTTCTGCAACTGAAAATTTCTGCAACTCAATTCCAGAGGCAGGTGAGCTCAAGAAAAATGGGGGTTGTATGAACTATCAACAAACAACCTCATGGAAACCAGTATATGGGGCCTATATATAGTATCGAAAACAACTAAAGCTGAACTAAAAACTACACAATATTATGTAATATATTTTTAAAGGTTTGAAACTAAAATATTATAATTATTTCTACTTAGATGCTGTAGATTATGTTCATAAAATTGTCATTGTGTTGTTTGTTTCCCAGAGAATATCGGTATATAGGGTACATAGGAGGCACAATTAGTATAATAAAGTACAGCTCCCTTTTATATTCTGCTGGTGGGTTTAAGTGACTACCGCCCTGCTCAGAGAATATAGCAACACAGTCACATAAAACACAGAAAACCAAATATTGCTGGTCTCCACCAACTAGCCTTAGACTGGCCATACCAATTAGTTGGCTGAACAAGATCACGACCCCTGATACACATGCATACTTAGTCAAATGTGCATGTTTTCTGACTTGGAAGAGAGGAATAAGCCACTATAAGTAACCTTTTGCGGCAGTTTATTTCCCAAGACCAAGGGAACTGGCATTGTTCTAATGCAACAGCTCAATCTTTTTAAAACTGCCGTTGGGTAGAAGCCAGAACACCATCATGTACTGTACATTAGATGGTCAATCGGCAACGTCAAAATCTGCAGGTTTGGCAAACATCAAACTACTGTGTACAACTAGCTTTAGTCTTGTATTCATACAGCTTTTATAAATAGATTCTGGAAGCCTACACCATCACACAGTCTCTGTGATCTATGACTTTTATCAGAACTTGGATTTGATTATACCAATGATCTCTGGACATTTTCCCCTAAATCACAAGAGTTTTATTTGTACTCACTGTATTTATCTGCTTTGTACACATACTATCTTGCCAAAGGAGAACTCTGTCTCGTTTCTACCACGAAATCCATTTTATTTTCAGGAAACTGTGGCCTCCTTTTGGTTTATGAGTCCTCTCCTGTAGCCAACAATACAGGATTGACACCGTAACATTTAAAGTGGTTTTCCAGGAGTTTAATATTAATTCTCAGGGTAGGTCATCAATTTCTGATAGGTCCAACTGTCGGCACCCCAACCTATCAGCTGTTTGAAGAGGCCGCGGTGGTCTGGTGAGCGATGAGGCCTCCTTAAATGGAACCTGTCACCATGTTTTCACATATAAAACTGAATGTACCTTCAAGTTTGTCTACCTTGATAGTTACCAGCGATCCATCTATAACCTTCTCAGGATTAAAAGGCCTATTATATCACCCTCTAAAGCTTTCCTGCCGTTATGCTAATTCCTTCCCCTCACACCATCAGAGCCTAATTCCCTCCCCCTAGACTTTGATTGACAGTGAATCTGCTAGATTTTATCTATAGGGGCGTTTCTTAGGTGGAGCTGAGGAGCTTGACTCAGAGGAAATATGACTCTTCTCTGGTCACACAGGTAAGATATGACTCTTTTATGTCAATTTGCATAATAGGCGGGAAGAACAAAATTCATCATACTTATTTAATTTGGCTGCAGATGAAATTAAAAGTGTAATTTATATGTTTAGGGCAACACAATAACCATTTAGAAATGCTCAGTGAGGGTAGCATAGTAGAGGTGACAGGTTTCCCTTAATGCTTACAAAGCACAGCACCATACATTGTATAGCGGTTATGCTTGGTAGTGTAGCCCAGACCCACTGACTTGAATGGACTGAGTTGAAAATAGGCAATGTGACCAATGAACGTAATGTCACTGGGCTAGGAAGAGGCCAAAGCCTCTTCAGTTGACAGGCAAGGGAGATTGATGACACAGACTATGAATATTAAACTACTGGAAACCCCCTTTAAAAATGATGCAATAGGATATCTGGCATGTCATTTCTCCAATTATTAGTCACTGTAACATTTCAGTTTTGTTATGGGTATGCTATTGATATACTAATACTATATCCACTAAACCCACTTTCTGGAAAATTAGAAGAGAATGTATCATAGTTGAAATTTGTGTCAAATTTATTAAAAGTCAAAAGTTTAATAAAGTTGATATATCTTTAAATCTAACACTTTTATCTGCAAGCGCCACGTTTCCTACTGGAGTGATTTTGTGACTTTTGTTGAAAAATTTGCAGTTATAAATCTAGAGTGAAACTCACTAAAATAGCTAACCACATCCACTTTCCTGAACCACCTATCTAAAGTACTGTAATGTGGGTGGTGTAAAATGGTAAAAACAACAATATTTCCAACTTACTGTATATCCTTCAGTTTCTGACGTACAAGTTTGATACTTTACCTCTTTAGTATTGACATCATAGTGAAAGTATAATCTAACATCTGATCGCCAACACCTTGGAGGTCATGTAGAAATTGTGTAAAGTCAATAATCCTAGCTGTACACACCGGTGAAACCATGCCAATGTCTAAAAAGTTACATTTTCTGTTCATATCATATCGAACAGTAAGGGATAAATCTGAGATCATCACGATAATTATTTCCACATTTTTTGTTTTTCAGTCAAAATGATTAATCTTTTTCCTAATGTCCAGGGGAGTAACTAGTAACTGGCAGTTCCAAAGAAGCTCTTTATTGCATACGCAGTCAAGTCACATTACTATGACAGATTTCTACTTTTGACGTCAGAATGTAGATCATGAAGGAAATCACGTGTCATGAGCTGACTTGGTGGGTATCTAAGGTGTGCAACAGACTGTCTGCACGTATATCCATTGTTGCTGTCATAGGTCAAAGGGGAGATTTATCAGAGTTACAAAAAGAGATGATTATTGGCTTTTGGGTCAAGGGTGGCAGTATTTCTGAAATTGCACAGTTTGTGAACTGTTCACATTCTGCTGTGATGAAAGTGTATCATGGGTGGACAAACTGCATTATTGTGAATAAGCTGATAAAACGAACTAGAGGGCTACCAGATGTGTGTTTAAAACAACAGTTTAGCGAACCCTACTGTGTATGGTCCTCTGAGGCAGAATTCTGGTCACTGCAACTTTGCTAACAAAACTGCATTGGCAGAAAAGGCCTCAACTTTTGTGGCAGTATCGGAATTGGACCTCCATTTAATGACAAAGTGTTGCCTTCTCTAATTAGTCATTATTTTTGGCTTACTGAATAGATGCAAGTTGGTGTGTCAGGAGAGAAACATTACAGAACAAACATTCTGCAACCATTGCTGGAGAAACACAAGCTGGTGGTGGCAACATTATGGTGTGGGGAAAGCTTTCATGGCATTATCTGGGCCCGCTTATCCATGTGGAGAGCACTCCCAACCGATTTGGGTATGAATCCATCCTTGCAGATCATGTACACCCATACATGCTGATTGGCTTCTCTGGGGCAGATGGGATCTTCCAGCAAGACAATGTGACATGTCACGAGGCTAGAAATGTCTGACATTAGTTGGAACAGCATGACCAAATATTCCAAGTATTACCCTGGCCCCCTAATAACCCAGAATTGAAACCAACTTAGAATCTGTAGGGCCACCACAATTGTTGTGTTCGCTCTATGGATCCTCCCCCACAAACCCTCCAAGATCTGTGGGATGTACTGCAGTCAGCATGGCTCTAGATACCTGTGACAACATACCAAGACCTTGAGTCACTCCCAGCCCGTCTAGCTGCTACCCATTCTGCAAACAAGGTTTACTCTAGATATTAGCTGGTGGTCAATTATTGTGACTTGATTGTATATTATTTGTGCATTGATTTTTGGGAATACGGTTATGGGGAGACTTTTTCCATATACATAAACAGAGCTACTAATTTACCCCTAGTGTGTTTAGCCAGTAATTATAGGGACCCTCTATTTGATAGCCTGTAATTAAAAGTAGATAACCCCTTTTAACAAGCCATTTTGGAACAATATGTTATCTATATCACTAATATAATATCCCAGATTAAAATAAAACTTTTAATAAATAATCTAAAAAAACATAAATCTTAGAAGCAGAATGTAAATTCATAGACCAATAAAAATAAGCAAGTAACAATAGCAGTCCCTTACTCGCACGGAGGTTTACAGTCAGTGCACAAGGGTAAATAATCCTGGACTCAAGGGTATCTCTCGTTTGTTCAAGATGACGACCAATTAATCAAGTTTAAAGGCTGCAGGGTACATCAAATGAAATTTCTCTGTTTCATTCAAAAATATCCCCACTTTTAGGATCCAGGAATTGAATGTCCATCTCAAAAAGTCTTATGCCATTGGCAAATTTTTAATCTGTTGACGTTACTAACAGTAATCATGGAAAGTTATTTGCTTTCGGTAAGACATCTGCCCCCTTAACCTCCTAACCCTCCTAACCAATATCTGGAAAACTTCTTTATGCAATTGTTGATATCTCCACTGACATATCTCAATTGTTGACATGAGTAAGCCTAAATCATTGGCCATCTGAACACAACTAGATGTCTACCATTAGCCAGTAGCATATGAATATTCATGAGGAATAATATACAAAATGAAAGTTAGAACTACAAGTTAACTAGACGAAGAACATGCATTTTACTTCACACTGTAGTACTAGATCTTTAAGACATGGTTCAGCAAAGCTGTTAGACAAAAGGAGGACAAACAAATGTCTAAAAACTGGCTCTCTGCCCCAGCTACAACTGGATAGAATACAGTACTTTGTTTGGCCTATACTTCTAGTGCATTGCTTCCTAATCTGTGCAGATAATGGTCATTGCATAGAGTGTGCTGTTTTTTTTCTCTTGTTCAAAGTTTGTTTAAAAGTTGGAGAATGACATGCAACATGTGAAAAAAGTAGCAGCTCCATTTGATCTCAGATCAAGAGATAAAGAGATACTTCAACACTCCAACACGTCAAATTATGCTCAACTTTTGGGGGTTTTCAAATCTTTGACTAAACTTTGATGTCCACATAAATGTTGACTTCCATACAATAACCTATATACTGTTAAAAGAGTGTTACTTATATGAATACTGTGAAAACATCACTTAGGTGTCATGTTTTTTTACTAGATTACTAGTTCCAGTAGTCTGGTGGCTTACTGATGATTTACAAATAACTTTTTGGCTCTGCTCCCTACTTCTTTGCCAAATTACTTAGAAACTTATATTTGTGGGAAATGCTTCCTTGGTCCTGTTTTGTACTTTTTGAAGGGGTAATTCTGAGAAATGCAAGTTGCTAGGGAAACACTGACAAACAAACTGGAAAGTTAGTATTTGATGTGAAATATATCTAGGATCGTACTGGCTCACCAGAATACTAGAGGATCCTCTGCTGGGCCCAGTCTCTGAAGCCATAGTGGGCCCCTAAGGTCCCAGAGGAAAATAAAAAAAACATTTACTTTTCCCTAGGGTCTATTTCATTAATTGAAAACACATAAGACGTTATTAATGATATAGTGCTTGTACCCAAATAATAAATTCCTCTGGTGGGCCCAGGGAACCTCAGAGTATATCCCGACCAACCGGACCGTTAGAGAGGATTCAAAGCTGGCACTCTCCTTACAATAAGGATGGTGAAAGGCAGATTGTCAGAAGTCAAATTTGTGTTAAAGGGGTATATTGAGACCCCAAAAAAATTAGATGACAGATAATGCAAATGTTATAAGATGAAAAGAATAACCTATGTACCTGCCTAAATCCCGACTATTCTAGCGCCGCCACTCTGGTGAACCCAGCAATCTTTGTTTCCGTTGCTACATCGATGACACGTTCAACTACTTTGTGTGACCACACCATCCAATCAATGGGACAGCAGTCATGTGCAATAGTCAAGGTACTTCATTGCTGCAGCAAGAAATATACACCAATTATACAGCAGCAGAATACAGACAGCATCCTTTCCGTGAGACACCAGAAGCCAAGAGAACTAAACCACTATTATTATTATTATTATATTTTGGGGGGTGGGGGGATATAATGTGGTTGTTACACAACAATTCTTTTTTTACATCTATGAACTCTCAAATTATAATTATGCAAGGGAGGCATCTGACCTCTGAAACAACCACCATTACAACCCCAATTAAGACAATGATGGGACTAACACTCTGTTCCCAGCTGAAGAATTAGCCATGTTTGCTGAGTCATTACACATAAAGATGAGTGGAACCCTAGTAAACAACCAACTGATTCTAATGTTTCCATCCATTCGTTAAGGGGTTGTCTCACTTCAGCAGATGGCCTTTATCATGTAGAGAAAGTTAATACAAGGCACATCCTAATGTAATGTGATTGTCCATATTGCCTCCTTTGCTGGCTTGATTCATTTTTCCATCGCATTATGAACTGCTCACTTCCAGGGGGAGAGCTACTGCGCATGCATGCCTATGTGCAGTCACAAGGTTCTGGCCACTAGAGAAGCCAGTGCTTTTTCCTATAGAGTGCAAGCACGGCCACCGCTTCTGGATTGAAGGGTGGTGGTACCCCCTGCAAACGAGCATATATAAACGAGTATAATGTGATGGAAAAATGAATCAGACCATCAAAGGAGGCAATATGGACAATCACAATACCTTAGTAAGTGCCTTGTATTAACTTTGGCTACATGTTAAGTGCCATTTGCTGCAGTGAGACTAACCCTCACACCATGTTTTTTGCTTCTGTAAAATTAATCAGGTTTTTACCAAAAAAGATGTCAAAAGTGCATTAGTGTTGTCTATTTTGCATTCCTGACAGACTTTTTACTGGGTTGGAAATCACAGATGATAAACGGATCAGTTTTTTGGAGTAAAAACTTGATCAGATTAGGGTAGGTTCACATCAGCGTTTTGCTTTCCGTGCTTTAGATCTGGCAGAGGAACAGAAAATAATAAAAAAAACAGATACTTTATTTTGCGCATCAGTTGTGCTTATTTTGCTTCTACTTTAGTCAGAGTGAAAGAGCCAAAAAATATACAACTTCCACAGAAATGTCTACTCAAGAAAGTAATAAAAACTTTGTTACACTGCACGACTGTATGTCATTCAAATATCAGATGACATACTGATATGTGTCCAAGTTAAAGAGACCAAGCAACATTCTGAGAGTCTCTAAGTAGCAGCTCTTGGGACAATTCGGAAACCTTCATGTAGCGGACTGGACCCTGTACCAGAGTCTGCCCCAGTTTCCTGGAGGGGACTGCTTGCTCGCCTCCTGCCCTGCGACTGTTATTGGGGGGGATTTGACTGTATGCTGATTGCCAGGAGTGTAAGCTGTTCATATTGCTTTTCCTGTTCGGCTGCTTCCAGGGTTCGTGTGTCTCTTGTTGGTGAATTCGTGTGGTTTGCAGTTCGGGAAGTTGGTGATTGCAGTAACTGCCGGTGTGTCTGAAAAGGGAATATCGCCTAAACAGAGTTGTGTGCGTAACGGTCCGTTACATTCATTTCAGGAATCAGTGGAGAACCTTGCTAACTGATCCCCATATGTTGGATCTTGGTGATCCTGATCTCTATAACAACTAAGTGAAAACATCTAGTTGCAGTTTTTCGTTTCTTTGTATAAAGTAAAGTTATGTCAATCTAATACATGTCTAACTAAGCAAAATCTGACAAGTCCTAACTGTAGTGCACTGGTTTTCAACGAAGCTCCAAACCAACATGCGACTCTCAACCCCCAACCTGTGTGGCAAAGCTTAGCCCTCAATTACGGTATGTCCATATGCACTGGTTTCAATACAACATCCACAGTGACAGCATTGCAGACATATCCTAGCACCTTAACACTGACCTATCTGCAGGTAATTTCATGATTTCTTATTTTTCTACAGGGAATGTGGCTCCTGACAATGCTGAAGAATCTCATCGACTTATAATGTCTCTGACAGGTCTTTTTTTTTTTTACAGAAATAAATATAGCACAGCAGATGCTATTTTCTCCATCAAAATGGAATATAAACCTGGTGAAACAGTAGTGAGAACAGAGTCCAGGTCAATCTATTACATTAGAGAAATCCTCCTCACGTGATTTACATGCGGACATACGTATCACATCCTTTACTTCCTACTTCAGTCTTAGGATTCTTTATAAGTGACAAGTCTGTGACCTAAGTTTAAACAGTGTATGATCACATTAGTCATTAGTTTCTGTGAAAACACAAAAAAAAAACAGAACACCCACATCGTGAGTCCAGCAATTGGGAAACAATAGTGCTACACAAAGGGCCTGGTATCTCTTCTATCTTAATGACATAGCAGCAAAGTAGCATAAGAAAAGGTTACTGGAAACGCTACTGGAACATCAGAACTGTGGCCATAAAGAGTAAAAAAAAAGGACGTATACAAAAGCAAATTGCACTTAGTGTCAAACGGAAACAGCAGTCATAAACAGCCATATAATTGGGTGAAATACTTTGTTTCTCGTGCATCATTAATTGTGAAATCTGCAGTCCTACACTCCTCAGCATTGCATCATCTTAAGAAATTCCTTTACTTTTAAAGCAAAAGGTCATCTTTTGCTTATAAAGAGTTTTACCTATCCACTACATAGGTCATAACTGTTAGGTCTTCAGCGGTCCCAACAGTCGGACCCAAGTACCGAACGCTTGTTATATCCAGCAAGTAAATTGAGCAGTAATGTGCATGCTTGACCACTGTTCCATTCAAATCAGGAACAGCCCCCTACCCGCCGTTCCATTGATAGGTGGGTGTCCCAGCTATTGGATCCCCACTGATCTACAGTTAGCACCTGTGGATAAGTGGATAAGTGACAGTTGCTTATAACCAGAATACCTTACTCTAAATATAAGACACATGTTTAAATGACAGTGGCGTGCAATACATTTTCCTTATGCCAAAGACTGAGTTGAAAGGTTTAAGTTTACCATAAATGAGTTATTACACCCATATCATGGACATCAGATTACTAGGAGGTATAAGAAAGTTAAAGAATTTGGCAATACCAGAGTGAATTCAGTGATGGTAAGTGTTTAGCAAAGGGTTATAAAGGCAGCCAAAAATGTTAAAGAGTTTATCCAAGACTTCAATCTTCATGACCTATCCTTAGGATAGGTGATCAATATCAGATTGTTGGGGGTTCAACACCCATTACCTCCTCCAATCTGCTGCTGCAGGCACCAATTAGAGGAGCTTCTGTATACAAAAATGACATACTTAGAAAAGGCATAGTTTTGACCGCTAGTTACAGCTGGGTCTTTTTTACATGTAACTAGGGGACGAAATATTCTTTTTATATCTTGTTAAGATAATAAAGAGGAAACACTAAATGTGGATGGTGTGGTTACATCTGTTTTTTCCAAGACTCTTTTTGGCCTATGGCGAATGGGGATCCATGAAAACGTAAATGTGCACAGCGGGAGTTCCTGCTTGCACTTAGCCTTAATTAAAGGGGTGGTCCCATCTCAGGAGATGTCATAAATGTCAGATAGGTGCAGGTCCCACCGATGAAACCTGCTCCTATCTCAAGAATAAGGACCCTGAAGTGAAGGAGGTCACACATACTTTTCCGTAAATAGCCAAGTTAGTGTGCTCAGCTATTTTAAGACGTTTCATAGCAGTGAATAAAGGGTAAGTTGTGCAAGCGCAGCCACCTTTCTGTTCACCACTATGGGACTATCAGAAACAGCCAAGCCGGTGCTCAGCAATTTTCAGAACTCCCATAGCAGTGAATAGAGGAAGGCCACACATGCGTGGCTTCACTTCCAGGGAGATAAGAGCGGGTCCCAATTGTAGCACCTGCACCTATCTGACATTTATGGCATATCCTAGTGATATGCCATACATTTTCAGATGGGACAACCCCTTTAAGAACCTCAAGTCCAGGAACGAAAGGTAATCCACAAAATTATTAACTGGAATTAACTACTGTGTATCATTGTACATAAAGCAGCATATTCTATATCTCTGAATATATAATATGACCACACTGTTAATACAACGAGAAAATTTTCACACAAAAAAAAAATCTTTTTTGTAAAGTCCAGTTATATCTCCTTAAGCCGATAGACAACTAACATGGCCCCTACTACTGCTACCACAGGGTTTGTAATAGCCACACAGGCCGATATTTGACTGCTGAACACCAAACTACCCTGCACCGATCTATTGCTCCATAACTGAGCAGATTTGTCATGCCGGACATGTAGCTGAAGCGGCAGTCAAGATGTCTGCCACTCGGTTTTCCCGGGAACAAATATAATTAAAATTTCTTAAAAATCAGAAGAAAATGAGAAGTGAAGTGTTCTTTAATGTTTATTTTTGTGCAAAGCAGAAATCCTGCGTGATCGATGAGTGTAATGCTACTTATTTTGCCAATGACATTTACTTTTCTGATTCAGATGTTTCCTAATTATTTTGGTGACATGTTATTGTTGCTCCATATTGGAAAGTACTTGGCACTTGGTTTCTGTTCATGTTCCTGCTCTCTTGACACTAAGAGTGAATTAATTTTCCTGGCGTGGCAACACTCATTAATCATAAGCTCTGGACACTCTCCATGGCGTGATGGCGGAAGATGAGTACATGTATGGAGAATGTAAACTGTTATTGTGACAATAGTACATACTGTGCTATCTTCCTGTTGATAGTCTAATTATTCTGCAATTACTACCAGCAGTAAAACAACACATAGAAACTGTGTTCAGATATACACCATCAAATACCAAATATAGCTACATAATACACCTAACACCACCTTTACTCTCTTTTATATGGTACCATGCATCTGTACATGGAAAACTTACCAGAAAGAAACATATCTTTACGTTGAGGTGAGTATATCTTTACAGCTCAGCTTTTACCTTATTCCCATGCCAGTTCTTCCAGGTTTTCCCTACTCTTTTTATTGTATTGAAAACAGAGTTCATGGGACCCCCCTATTCTCTCAGTAGGTGGGGGTCGCAATTAGCAGGGATATCTCCCACTTTACTAGGCTTAAATGTAAACATACAAAACTAACTGCTTACTCAGCGATCTCAGTATAAAGACATATAATAGCATTCATTTAGGAAAAAAAAGCACATTAAAGTAATAGAGTCATAAGTACATTTTAATGAAGTACTCAGCAAGCACGTTTTTTGGCACGTCCGGCGTAATTTATATTTTAAAAAGAGCTTATTTTGAGAGATTAACTTCTCATTGAAATTAAAATTACATTGTTCGTTCTTTTTTATTCTTTACAACCTAAGAGGATGCCAGACTTTATTACTTTGGCAACTCCATACATCAGTCTCAAAATTGCTAATGCACTAATTAGTGAAAGGTTCCCATAGCAATGTCCACTGTCATATAAAAAATGTGCACTGTTTAATGCATTCTAGAAGGCATATGAGATCATCTCTTTTGCATTATAATAACATATTGAAGTTTTAAGATAAGGGTGAACAGAGCTATGGTATGCTTCTTACATGAGGCCTTTCATCATGTAAGAACATACATTGGCGTTAAAGATATTTAGTTCATCAGTAGAAATAAGTCAGAGCAACTGGACTTGTTGTATTTCCTCTTGAAGATGTTTCACTGGCCTTTCGACTGGCTTTCTCAATTCGAATGCCTACTGCTGGTGACTCATGCTTCAGTCATCATAATCTGTTTATCAGAATCAGCACCAGGTTAAGTATCTCAAAGAGGTATGATGTTTATTGCATTTGCATGACTGACACCATTAGATGTGATTAAACTGCTTTGGTTGAGGTGTTAGAACAGCATTGTAGGAAGTGCACAGATGGTAAGCTCTTGCGAGCAGGGCCCTCATTCCTAGTGTTTCAATTGTATATTAGCCAGTTACGTTCTGATGTCTTTTGTTTTGTATATGAACCCTCTGAATGTAAAGCGGTGCAGAATATGGTGGGTTTATATAAGAATAAATATTATTATTAAGTGCGAGGGAAGCTATGTTAACTTGGAGAAACCAAGCTTGAATAGAGGTGGAGGGTATGAGATCTATTGTCTGCCACCTACGATGCTGTTCTAACACCTTTCCTGAAGCAGTTTAATCACAGCTAAAAGCTTCAGTCATGTAAATGAGAAAATACAACAAGTCTAGTTGCTCTGACTTCTATCTACTGATATACCATGACTAATGCCAGTGGTTATGCCCTGGTGTACTTTTACAGGATAATTATATGCAGATGTCAGCCGTTCGTTTTAAGCATGCAATGCAGCTAATCTATTTCATGCCTGCACACTAGGTCTTCCCTCAAAGTACAGGGTGAGCATGTGTATTAGACTCCTCAGGGCTGCTTCCACCGGAATGCACACAGTGAAGCAGAGTGCAAGGCAGTCATGGGTAGTATAGTTTCTGACAGTAAAATGAGAGTTACATGAATAGCACAGCCTCTGAATTGAATGCAGCTACCGGAACAGTGGGGTCAGGGAAAAGAAGGGAATAGTGTTTAGAAAAAAGTGTTTTGAAAGTGAGAAAACCCCTTGAAGTAAACAGGACAAGGAACTGTCAGAAGTAGCTACCTAGTATCAAGGAGACTTAAAATCACATACATATGGGGCTAGGCTTCCATGTTCAGGTTTTTTATGTCCTTCTTGAAGCCAAGGTGAACAATAGTTCTCCTTTTATGAATCGACTCCTGGCTTCTACTTCAAAAACTGCATCAAAAACCTGAACCTGGAAACCTAGCCTACAGAGTTACATAACTGATTCGATTTTATTGTTCTCACATGGTATAATAAATTGTCCATATAAAAAAATTAACTATATTGGTCAAACCAGATAGAATCAATGCTCTGTATTTACTCTTAGGAAAGAAGAACGGATGTTCATGATAGCGACCATATATTTGGAACAAGAACAATTTAACAGGCAACTTGGCAAAGCATCATATTGAGGATGGAGAAATTATTTCCTGGAAATCATATTGATAATGTTCATGGAAATTTAGGGAGTAATGAGTTGCAGATACTTTAAGATTCTGTACTTCTGTACAGAAAATGCAGTCTCAGGTTATATCTTTCCTTGTGCATTGGCCTACATGCATCTGTTAATGCATAGAGCTGTACATACAGATGGGTATACAGTGACCGAGTGACTATGTCAAGTGACTGTTGGACATGACGCCACTAACAGAATGAGCTCCCTGATATTAAAATGCTTCTGGGCATCAAAGAGCAGAGCACAATTCTACAGCGCGGCTATTCACATGAGACTTTCCAAGTGATCACACTTCATAGTCTTACTATTGTATTGCTGATATCACTAGCACCCGGGGACAATTAGACCACTGGATCAAACAGAATCATCAAACCACTACATTTATTAGACTGATAAAAATTAGGCATTATTAGGCCCCTGGACATTTAGGATACTAAGACACGTGGACCATTGCTGTTTAACATGTACCAACCACACACAGACTGAACAGTAGCAACAAAACATCAAGTGCTGAATGTCCCAATGACCACCTGGCTACTGATGGCCCAACCAGAACACCAGTGTATGGATACTGATATGCTATATGAGTGCTGTATATGAAAATTGATGGCAAAAGTGACTGAAAGGTGCCAGACAGAATTCAGTGATAGCTCAAATTGCTACTGCTACAATTCTGAAACTGCCTTGTAGCATAACTCTCTGGGTAGTATTGTATGATGTAACTATATGGTTTAGAAATGTGTGAATGTAGTGGTATATAGAGTGGTAGTTTTATATGTCTTTACTTAGTGGCATTATACAATCTGTTACTGATTCCAGCTGATATCTATCCCTTGCTTGGTGCAAATTAAATCTTATAAATTCTCCTTAAAGGGGAATTAAGAAAATAAAAGTACTTAAATATTACTTTATTATAAATATATTCTTAAATACCTTTTAGTATTTATAATAGCTCATTTTGTCTGGGGAGCAATCATCAGGGGAAACAAAATGGTTGCTGTCCCATTATTTCACACAAAAACTGTCTTGCTCACACATGAGAAGTTAGTTGACCACACTGAGGTAAAGATCTGCCTCCTCCTCCTCCTCCTCTCTACTTGTCAGTGTCTATGATCCTGAATACAGATGATAAGAACTTTAGCTGAATCTCTGGGGAATTTAGTTCATGAGGAGGCATGAAGTACAGAGAGGACGGACAGGACAGGCTGTGGTAATGTGTTGCTGTGGTAAACAAGTACTGCTGCTCATTAGCCACACCTGACCCTCCTCATGTCTCCTCATCATCTCCATTCCCACAGAGATTCACCTGTATTCAGGATCATAATCCCTGACAAGCAGAGCAGAGGAGGATGAGGCAGCACTATGGCTCATTATGGTGAAGTAACTTGTCCTCCTGTGTGATTAGGACAGGTTGTGTGTGTACTGATAGGACGGCGGCCATTTTATTTCACCTAATGATTGCTCTCTAGACAAAACAAGCCATTCTAAGTAATGAAAGGTATTTGTGTTTGTATTTTTATTATTATTTCTGGAGAACCCCTTTAAAGAGAAGTAGTTATGTCCCCAAAAATGTAAAGCTGCCACCATACCTGTAAACGGCCATGCGGTATTGCGTGTGCCGCGTAGGCACTAGCAATACAGACCGACTAAACAGTGCGGTCCTCATTAGTTTATTTACGGCCGTCTGCGGCCTACAGAGCCACTCGGTACCCGACAGTAGCACGGCCACGTCGCAACTGGGACATGTGGTTGTACCCTTAGGTTTTCCCATTCGCCCGCAATCAATGTCATTACTTTCTATGCCTGAAATACTAATCAATAAAATGACAACTGGCAAAATCCACTGCCCACTTTCAAAAGGGCATTAACCTGAGCCGCTCTGTCACTTACATCCCAGTGCTCACAGTGTCAGAGAGCTTCCAGCTCCATAGGGTGAACCCCAAGAGATCTCGTGAAACGTACACCATCTTCAAAGATCATGCTCCCTTTAGACAGCAGTCAGAGGGATCGAAAGCAATAAGTGGACAGTGACGAGTGGCTAGGTCCACTCTCAGTTGACACTTGAGACCACCCAATAGGCAATGTATCCATTAGTTAGCCCATCATGCACTGAAAGTAACTGCACTGGTTACCGGGGAATGGGGGCACATAGAAAAAAACTGCTCTGCAGTCAGACATGGTATGTTATAGCGCTGTATACTGGAGAGCGGGTACATCTAGACGGAAAATTGCACTGCAGTCAGGGGACAAGAGGAAATAAAGATATGGTGGCACACTTCCATTTTTGGAGACACAAAAAAGCGAACCTGTCACCATAAAATTGCAATGCAGACAGCATGTTATAGACCTGGAAGAGCTGAGCAGAATGCTATGTAGTTTGACATCTACATACAGTTATAGCTGTTAATCACGAGTACAACCGACCACATGACTCCTAAGCACATACATTTTTTCAAACAACTATATATCAATCTGCTCAGCTCCTCTGGCTCTATAACATGCTGCCTGCAGATTGCACTGGATTTTCATAGTGATAAAACCAGATATGAAAACCCTTTGACAATAGTCAACTTAGTTGCCCATATGGCAGCCAGTCAAATTCCACTTTTCATTTTCCAAAGGAGCTCTGAAAAATGAAAGGTGGAATCCGATTCCAGGCCGTTTTCCTTTATACCACTTTTGATAAATCCTCCCCAATATCTACTGTTTCAGGTATGCATATTGGTGAATTATAGATACTAATTAGCAAACTTACTGTATTTCCCCACTGCCTGTGATTTGGGAAGATCATTGAATCAGGGAGACCAATTTGCTCACTTCTAAAAATGACTGAACACGACTGAGAGATACTGCAAAGTCCAAAATGATTTTGTAAGCACAGTTATCAAGAAGACCACTTATGCAAGTCACATTTTACTAGGAAATCCACTTTGAAAAGCTAAGAACAGACACTGATTCTACACAGGATATATATAAGTACCGAATAAATGAGCAAGCAATTTGCATATAGTCCCCTCATCTTCTGCCAAACACATTACTCAACAATATAACTGTGACTCTTCTTTCATCTTTTTTTCGGACAATTGAGGATGTGGGTTTGAACTGAAGAGGACAAGATAAGAATGTCAATCATCAAGAAGTCCTTGAGTGTTTGAACCTGTTCCACATTCTCCTGGGGAAATAAGCCAGCAGTGACAGGTCCCATGTTATCAAGAGGCCACTTATTCTATGGTTTCATTTTTCCTACGTCCTAAAGATATTTTCTCAACCCCGTTGCTCAAGGCCTTGCTTCTGCTTTTTATATAACTAGACTATACAATAGAAAAGATGAATTCATTCAAGCCTTGGGACCTTATACTACCCTAAAGTGCAGTGGAGTTCGCAGGCCGACGATTTAAAGCCACGACCTCATCAAGAAGATACATGTCCCTTCTTGGCTCTGTGTCCACATGGATGCTGCTTGAAGCTGCGGCGGGTATACACTTGAGGCTTGGCTCCATTCAGTATAGCTTATCCGCGAGTTTCTGTTTGCGGTTTCTGTTTCAGTATACGCAGTGTGAACAGGCCCTTGAAATAAGTGGATGCCAGGAACTGGTGGAGGAGTGTTAGGCGCGGCATTTTAGGCAGGAATGAAGGGCTAATACGGCCCATGAATGTGTGTGACCACCACTGTTTGTTTAGGGGCAGATATCTTACCACAGAGTGGCCAGCAGAGACTTAATAATAGTTGTGTCAGCTCAAACAAAATTAATAACATTGCCAGCACTCTCAGCAAGATAACACTCAATGGTAGCAACCTAGGTTGCACCTAATTGTGCACCAATGAACTCTTAGTTTTGCACAGCAGTACCACACATGCAAACTACACCTGATCCTTAGGCCTCATACATACGACCGTATGTGTTTTGCGGTGCTCCGCTTTCTGTAATTTGCGAAACGGAATGCGGCCCATTGTAGAAATGCCTATTCTTGTCCGCAAAACGGACAAGAATAGGACATGCTCTATTTTTTTTGCAGGGCCACAGAACGGAGCAACGGATGCGGACAGCACGCGGAGTGCTGTCCACATCTTTTGCAGCCCAATTGAAGTGAATCAATATTTTGCAGCTCGGACGCGGACCACAATAACGGTCGTGTGCATGAGGCCTTAATGTAGCCTAGCTATCCTCAGGTTTATGACAGGCTCTGCCCTCATGGAATAAACAAATGGTCTATGTAATGTGAGGTGGCACCAATTGCAAGTGAGGAACCGTCACCGCCTCCTCATTACTGATAGATTTAACATATCCCTGTAGGTCTTGTAATTTTAGATTTGTAACAATAAAGATATTTAGTTTAGAACCTCTACAGGGATCTTTGTCGGTCCACTGACCGAATTGAGTATTTGTGAAATTATCCTGAGGGCCCTAAAATTGGGCATATTCTGTTTGTCATGCCAGGAACTAGCATCATCACATCCCGCGCCTGGAAAAGAGTCACTGCTACCTGAGAAGAGTCATAGTTATTCATGAGCTTCTGTTCTCCATATTAACCTGCTGGCAGTTTTCTACTTGGGGGTTAAGATAAGGATAAAACAATCAATCATCAGCACGTGGGCAGGGAGAGCAGGAGCTCATGAATAACCGATAGCCATGACTCTTTTCCAGGCCCAGGATGTGCTGATTATGATGCTGGTTCTCGGTAACCACTTACTTTTAGATCATGAGTGACACACCACTGAAATCTGCAAGTCTGTCACTGCTTTATTCTGCTACAGTCAATGACAGGTTCCCTTTAATTCTCTCTCTCCTTTTATGATCGATTCCAGATTTTGGCTTTAAAAACTGCATTAGGAAACCTGACGATGACACCGTACCCTTTGGCTAAGTGCACAGTAGTGTTATGAAATCCAGCAGGCTGTTCAGGCAAAGGAACTGCCAGAGTTTACCGTATCCGGCATAGCTGGATAATACTGGGAACCGCCAGATCCCCACTGACTACAATGGGATCCGATGAGAATCCATTACTTAGTTTGGTGGGGCGACCAGCTCTAGGAAGAGTCAAAATCTCTTCCTTAAGAATTATGGATGCCACTATGCTGTTGGGACCTTTCAGTGCAGCAGAATTCTTTTTTGTACTCTTCTCCAGATCAATGCCTACAATCCTGTCTCTGAGCTCTACAGGTAGTTCTTTCCTCCTCATGGCTTTGTCTTTGCTCTCACATGTATTGTCAGCTGTTAGACCTTATATACACAGGGGTGTGTCTTTCCAAATCATGTCCAAGTAACTGAATTTAATAAGTAAAAAGATAATCAAGAAAAATGGGAGGCCCCCAGAGCTAAATTTCAAGTGTCATAGCAAAGGTCTGAATACTTATGTCGATGCAAAATTTTAGTTTTTCCATTCTTAATAAATTTACAAGAATTTCTAAAATTCTGTTTTCACTTCCTCGTTGTGGGGTATTGAGTGCAGATAGACGTAGAATTATTTTAGTAAAAGGCTGCAACCTAACAAAACGTGAAAAAAGATGAAGGGGCTGAAGAATTTTTGAATGCACTGTAGCTCCAACAATATATTCTTAGTTATATAAGTTTAAAAAGGTAATGCCATCTGGAACATTGATGGCATATCGCTAGGTTATGTCATCAATGCGAGACCGGTCTGGGACCTGCTCCTATCTCCAGAATGGGAAACCTGAAGTGAACAAAAAGAAGCATGCTATGGGAGTTCCGAAAATAACTGAGCCCTGGCTCACCTATTTCTAAACGTCCCATAGCAGTGAAAGGGGAGGTAGCAGTACTTGCAGGGTGCAATCTTCATTCACCACTTTGGGACTTCTAAAATTAGTCAAGCACACTTACTTAGCTATTTTCGAAACTCACTTAGCAATGAAAATGTTTCACTTCAGGGGCCCAGTTCTCTACTTAGGAGCAGGTCCCAGAGGTGGGACCTGCACCTATCTGATATTGTTGGCATATCCTAGTGATATGTCATCAATGGCCTAGATGGGTGAACCCCTTAAATTTTCAAGCTTTGGGAGGTGTCAGATGTAATTACTTAAGCCAATGCAAATCCAAGGCAAATGGGAGTCAAATAGCAATTGCTTTCATAAAACTTGTACAGCTTTCCATTAAAGTGTTCTTTAGGCAGCCCATTGAAGAAAGTCAGCTTCCAATGTGTTTTTAGATGTGGTCCCATGGGAAAGGGAGTTTCTACTGTAACTAGATGAACACAAAATAGCTGCTGTTGTTTTTCCTCTGTAACATTGATTGAATTAGTATTTGCAGCACATGTGGGTTGCAAGCAGTGTGTATCTGGGATTTCAAACTGTTTACCCTGGTAGACCACGGAGTTACCACTGTAAATACCCGCCCGCTCTTGCTGTTTTTCAGAAATAGTGTTTAGTGTGGCATAGCGATGCAGGCCAAAGTGTCTTCCAGTATACCTGGCAATGATCTCAATCTGATTTTATCCTAAAACATTTCAGCCACACAGTATCTTTTTTGTGATTTAAAGAACTGTTTGGCTCCCGTGGAAAATATACCAATCACAGGTTAACATTCTTAAGTAAAATATTTTCGCAGTGTTAAGGGTTAGCCAGGACTCTCTGCTTAAAAACAGACCAATTCATAAGAATTATAAAGATTTTGCTAAGAAAAATATGGAAATTTGGGATGCCATCGCTTATTACTTTGAATGCACTATGAAATAAATGCAGCCCTGTACATTTTATTACAATTTCAATATACTGTGTAAAAAACCAAAGGTGGGTAAGTAACACATACTCTATATGGACAAATGTATCGGAACACCTACACATTCCAACTCCTGGAACTTTTATGAAATCCCATTCTAAATCCATAGGCATTCATATGGAGTTGTTCCACCTTTGCAGCTAAAATATCTTCCACTCTCCTAGGAAACTACTGTAGAACAAAGCGACAATGTATGAGTCAAAACGCATAAATATAGTGGAAGAGAGGTGATTTGACCTCCTTCCATGAGTTCCCAGTTGGGTATACAGTATTTCACTTAAGGTACGGCATGCACACACTTTCAAGAGATGTCGGTTGAGTGTGTATGTATTTTCAACGGGGAGACAGAAGACTGCAAGACATCTCTGGCAGAAGCTTACTTCCCAGGAGGCCAAAAGGATTTTGACATTCAACATGCCTGATCCTTATCTCTCTCGACAATCTAATTGATTCGGAAGCTCCTGACTCTCCTAAGTCCCTAAGACTCTACTAAGTCCCTCTGTATTTCGGGAAAAGTCAAAAGTGCTGAACAGCTTTACAACCAAGGCTAAGATCATGTTTGACAACAAGTTCTACAATTTATATCATTCAACAGTCTTAAACCTTGCATTATGCAGGTTTTCATTTCTTACTGCCTGCATAATTGAAAACACAGAAAATAAGGGAGAATAAAAGAGCCATAATCAGAAAACGTATCTTACCAGACCATCACAGTTACTTAATGCAACAGATGCTCCAGGGATATCTGTTATTTCCCCAACATAAGCACAATTTGTCCATAAAGGCTCCTTTTTCCAGATTTCATTTGTGCTATTCGAAAGGTGGGCTGTATTTCCAACATGGCTTCTGTTTTCAGCATTCACTGAGTCTTCATGCCATTCTACCACAGCCCCTGGAGCAATGAGGCGCGTGTTTGGCTTCAATTTAAGATGAAATTCTCTTCCAAAGGCTGTAACATTGAAGTAGAGGGGTTTGCGGCTATGTGTTGTGTCTCTTGGAAATCTTTTTTTGTGACCAGTGGAAAGAAAATTTGAAACATGGCGTCCCTCAGCGTCAGTAGATATTGGCGTTATCAATTCATATTCTTGTTTTATCCTGTTTAAATCTAAGCAAAATGAAACAAGTAGTCAATAAAATGAAAAAGCATAAACATTTCCTTAAAAAAAGGAAGAATGTGCAGAGTTAAAATAGACATTATGGAAGAAAAATAATATAGGTATAAAGTGAGACAGAGCGAAGCTTGCAGTGCTATCAGCAAGTATTGACCAGAAACCCCCTATGGATTATATTTCATCTTTACACAAAATAAAATACAATTGCAATTCCAAAAATCATATGTCGGCAACACAACTCCCCATGTCCAGAACACAGTGGTGGACTTTACCACCACACAAGCCAAGCAAATGCTTGGGGCCCGCGACTTTATGTTGGCTGAAAAAAAAAAGCCACTTCAGCTGTATAGTGTGGAAGGTGGGCCATAACCAGCTGAAAGGGGTACATAGCGGGCCAATGGTTTGGAGCTTAGTGGTCTGATGGGGCCCCCCAGACTTAACTTTGCTTAAGGCCCAAGAAAAGCCCTGACAGTACACAGGAAATGCGCTGTCTACAGTATTCAAACTGTATAGGGATGAACGATCATACTAACGATCATTTGTCCCACATGCAGTTTACATCGGCCTGTGTAAAGGCCCTTTAAATAAATGCTGAATTACTTGTTATACCGTGGATCAGTGCTCATTACAGCCACCCATCAGTCCATATCAAAAGACCCTTACAGTTAATGGAGTCTAGAGCTTGAGACAGACAATGTCATCCTCAACCTTCATGGTAACTCTTAACCGAGGCAGCATATTAGACCTGTCATGAAAGGGGTATTCCCATTTCAGACAATGGGGGCATATCGCTAGGATATACCCCCATTGTCTAATATGTGCGCATCCCACCTCTGGGACCTGCACCTATCTCTAAAACAAAGCCTAACATGAGGCTGGCAAAGTGGTGGCCGGCGGTGCGAAGACCGGCCACCAACAAGCCTCCCTATTGACCCGCTGAAAATAGCCAAGCAGCACACTTGGCTATTTTCAGAATCCCCATAGAAATGAATGAGAGCGCACCACACTTGTGCTGCCAGCGCTCCCACCGCCGAGCCAGCGATCGGCAATTTTTTGTGGCCCCAAAGACATGAATGGAGGGCAATCACACATGCACGGTGTGCCCTCTGTGACTTGCCAGCTCAGTTTATGAGATAGGTGCAGGTCCCACCTCTGTCAGACAATGGATGGATATCCTAGTGATATGCCCTCATTGACTGAGATGACACAACCCCTTTAATCCTCTGCTAACTACTAACAGTAATAACATCCAAATTCACTGTACGCTGTAAGATCAGATATGAAACCAGTATGCAGTGTACACTGGCCACTAGATGTCAGTCTATTTGATAACTGTATTACTTAATACTTTTACATGGATAGACAGTTGAAAAAAATTATAATAAATTAAATATATATGCTATTTTTTTTTTTTAAGCCGCTTTTGCTAATCCGATACGTAAATGCCAAACTCAAATTCTCAATCAAAGAAATTCTCAATCATGCTAGGGGATGTTAACAATCATGCTGTCACAATCAAGCAGTCCAGTATACCTGGCAGGAGAAAAGGGTCCATAGATCTTGAACAATACACCTCAAGAGTAGGTAAGTATACCTGGCGGGAGAAAAGGGTCCATACACCCTTTTCTCCCGCCAGGTATACTTACCTACTCTTGAGGTGTATTGTTTAAGATCTTCATTACTCTCCCAACTCAACAGCTGCACAGTGTCTGAGGAAGGCTGATAAGCCGAATACGTTCACACACTGCCGCATCTTGGAACAAATTAACCAAATAAAAAAGCTACTTGAAAAGCTCATTTTTGCTGTGGTCTATATCTACGCACTGTATAGTGGATGGAGCTGGTTAATACAGCACTGCTCCCATTGAAGTGAATGGGAGCAGTGCTGTGGAGGCTGACAGAGCCCCGCCAATCTGATATTGATGGCCTGTTCTGAAGATAGGACATCAATATAAAAATCTTGGAAAACCACTTTAAGTCTGGTAGGAGACTAGACTCCTGTGGTAGGCAGTGATCTGATATGACTGACAGGGGGACATGATTTAGAGCAGAACAGGGTGTCACACAGGAAAATGGCTTTGATCCTATCACATGGTAACCTGCATGTTGTTTTATCACTGAAGTGCTACTAAAACAATTGTATTAAACATAAAACAAAAAATGTATTAAAGAAAGCTAAAATAGAATAGTACGCCTTGTGCTGTCACTATCACAATATACATCTCTTTAGGGAATGTGTGGACCAGATGGAACACCAAACTATGTTTTCACATTTGGATTACTCATTAACTAAAGAGGCAGGATTTTTGCATAGGAATAACACTAACATTCACCATCAACTCGGAGTTCTCCAAATGTTTTCTTTTTTGTCTATTTTATTACTCTGTAACTGCTGTTAACATCCGTTCTCCCCCAAAAAAAATTACCACATGAAAGTACCAATTCTGACTAAAGTAAAGGAGAGGACTGAATAAAGTATACAGCGGAAAAGGAAGGATCCAGAGTGGTAAGTAAATCCAATGCTTTAATCAGATATTAACTAAAAAATGCACATCTTTAAAATGATATGCTGAAGCGTTTGGACTAAGGCTGCTTGTCGGTCAAAATGCATCAGAACATCATTGTGAAAATGTGCGTTTTTCATTTAATATCTGAAAAAACATTGGTTTTACTTACCACGCAGGATCCTTCCTTTTCTGCTGTGGATGTCTGTGGGCATGAACACGCTATGGACTACTGGAATAGCTTATATGGGAGTTCTGGATTTTCTTTTCTGTATCTCAGTGCGAATAAAGTAGCCTGATTATATATAAAATAAAAATGAGTTAGTTGTATATGCACAAATAAATATGCTACATTCTATAAGAATACTTCCAACGCCATAAAAAATTCATATGGCAAATGTAACGCTTAGAGATGAGGATTGGTCAACAATATGAAAAAGCCCGGACAACCCCTTTAAGAATCAAGGCTATATGGTACTACTGTGTAACACCCTCAAACTCAACTAAACCAAATGGCTGGAAGAAGTCATCTACTGGAGGACATGTGGCAAGCTAGTTATACCCACTATGTTACCATATAAAAACATCTGGCACCAACAGTGACATACTCCACGGTAAAAGAGGAGAGAATATTTAAAAGAAGAAAAACTGCTACAAGAGGACATAGTTTTAAATTAGAGGGGCAAAGGTTTAAAAGTAATATCAGGAAGAATTACTTTACTGAGAGAGTAGTGGACGCATGGAATAGCCTTCCTGCAGAAGTGGTAGCTGCAAATACAGTGAAGGAGTTTAAGCATGCATGGGATAGGCATAAGGCCATCCTTCATATAAGATAGGGCCTGGGGCTATTCATAGTATTCAGCATATTGGGCAGACTAGATGGGCCAAATGGTTCTTATCTGCCGACAAATTCTATGTTTCTATGTTTCTATGTTTCTATACTGTATACAGTGCATTCAGAAACTGGCCTTTTCACTTTTTTCACCTTTCCTATGACACTGACAATTTAGCTTTGGGGGCCTCCCATTTCTTTTGACCATCTATTTATTGGAGTCCACTTGTGGTAAATTCAGTTGATTGGACGTGATGGGGAAAGACAGGTCTCACAGATGACAATGTACAGCAGAGCAAAAATCAAGCCATGAGGAGGTAAGAACTACCTGTGGAGCTCAGAGACAGGATTGTGTGGATGCACAGATCTTGAGAAGAGTATAAAAAATTCTGTTGCACTGAAAATTCCCAAGAGCACAGTGGCCTCCATACTTCTTAAACAAAAGAGGTTTGGAACAACCAGGAATCTTCCAAGTGCTGGCTGCCCCACCAAATAAAGTAATCAGGGAAGAAGGACCTTGGATAGAGAGGTGACCAAAAACCCAATGAGCTCCATAGATCCTATGTGCAGATGGGAAAAACATCCAGAAGGTCAAACATCACTGCAGCACTCCACCAGTCTGGGCTTTATGGCTGAGTGGCCAAAAAGAAGCCTCACCTCAGTTAAAGACACATGAAAGCCCATCTGGAGTTTGCAAATAAAAGCACCAAAAGGACTCTCAGACTGTGAGAAACAAGATTTTCTGGTCTGATGAAAACTTTTTGACCTCGGTCCTGAGTGTCATATCTGAAAACCAGGTACTGCTTATGATCTGCCCAATACCTTCCCTATAGTGTAGCATGGTAGTGGCAGCATCATACGGTGGGGCTGTTTTTCAGCAGCTGGGACAGGGAGACTGGGCAGGATTAATGGAAAGCTGAATGGAGAGAAGAGATATTATTAATGAAAACCTGATTCAGACTGCTCTGGACCTAAGACTCAGCTGAAGGTTTATCTGCCAACAAAACAATTACCCAAAGCAAAGACAATACAGTAGTGTCGTAGTGACAACTCGTGAAGGTCCTTGAGTGGTCCAGCTAGGGTGCCAACTTGAAACCAATGGAACGTCTCTGAAGAGAACTGAAAAAGGCTGTTCACTAACACTTCACATTCAATCTGACAAAGCTTGAGAGGATCTGCATAAAAAATGGTAGAAAAACCCCAAATCCAGGTGTGCAAACCTTGTGGCATCATTCACAGAAGACTGGAGGCTGTAATCACTGCCAAAGATGCTTCAACCAAGTACTGAGTAAATGGTCTGAATATGTATGTCAATGCAATGTTTTCGTTTTATTTTTAAATAAATTTGCAAATACTTATTTCTAACATTCTGTTTTCATTATGTTGTTATGGGGTATTAAGTATAGAATGATAAGGAAAAACTTGATTTTTTTTATTTTGCCTCAAGGCCGCAACTTAATAAATGTGAAAAAAGTGAAAGGGTCTGAAGACTTTCTGAAGGCCTTGTATAGATTAAACAGGGCTAGAGGTCTGCTTGTGCCCTTAGTGTACAGCTACATGTAGTGTAAATGCTGAACATTTTCTACAACGGAATTGTGTACAGAAAATCCTCAATGTTTATGGTAACAGGGAAGTCGAGGATATTTTAAAAAATCTCAACCGCACATTGCGCATTTATTCTGCACCAAAATCTGTACATAGACATTCGGGTCTATGTTGTTATTTTATGTTGTGGATGTCTGCCGTGGATTTCACCTTTTGCAATGCAGAGGGTGAAATCTGCAGCAAACCCACAGCATTTCCATGAGGTATGCCGTCAATCTGAGAAAAGGCCACATTTCTCCATGGGCAGATGGCAGCTGCATGTTTTCCTTCAATGTGATGTATGCTCTTGGGCACCTGGAAAAATCCAACCTGTCTGATTCATTTTGATCCAACTGAAAGCAAACTAATGTGCACTGAGTAGTTATTTTAGAAGCTGTTTTACTATACCATTACCCAAAAGGCGAGTACATAGTAGATGCCCACATAGCTAGCAGTTTCCAGGGAAAGCTAAATAAGGCTATTGCATATGACCCTCCTGCACGTTCAGTAATAGCCCAACATGACAAGATTCCTATTTTAAAAACTAATATAATTTTGGACAAGATTGAAGAACCTCACTTGACTCTGTCATAGGTGACTTAAGGTCAATGAGTATAATTTATCAGTTATATACTTAAACATAAAGATGAATAAGGCAAAAGTGAGAAAGAAGAGTAATAATGAAGCCCATTCAGATACTCAGATGTTTGTAGAATAAGTGTCCAGTGTTATTCCATAATCACACATACGGAAAGGTAAAAAATAAATATAGAGAAGTTTTCATTTACAGCTTCAACATAAAAAGATAAACTTTCTGAACTGTGGAAAGTGGGCTTATTTCACGTGTCTACCTTGAAGCACGCATTTATCTAGGCATACATGAACATTCTAGATTAACAGACCCGGAGTTATAAAATAACCAGTATTAGGGTTTATGCACACAAACATATTTTTTGTCCATATCCAATATGCAATTTTTGTGGATCAGACTGCAGACCCATTCACTTAATTGGGGCCACAAAAGATGCGGACAGTACATTGTGTGCTGTCCGCAACTGTATGTCCGTTCCATGGCATCCGCAAAATTATACAACATGTCCTATTTTTAAAGATAGGAGTATTCTATTATGGAGGAGTATGGGCTGGATGTTTCATTCTGCAAAATGCGGAACGTACACGGCCAATCATGTGCAGGAGCACTTAAACAATGTAAATTTAGAACTAATTTAGAACTAAACAATCATAATTAGAACTGACCCTCAAAGGATGATGCTATTTACTGATTCATATGGTTGTGCCCACATAAAAGCAACATCTACATAGTGGTGCCCACACAGCAGTTCCATATGGAAAAGCATTTAGCAGCTTCAACCTTCGTAATGTTCATGTATAGGGCAGGAATAGCTATAGTATTTTTTTTATATAATAGCCTGACAAAGTATTGCCATACAGAAACACCAGCCATATTATTGCTCAGAGACTAATTCAAAGCTCCTGGCTCCAAAGCTTCATGCAAAATGGGTAACGGGGCCAAATAACTCAGGTTTTGGCAACTCAACCTTTTAAAAGGGCCTATCTGTCTGGGATTTTGATATTGATGGATAGGTCATCACTATCTGATTGGTGTGTGTCCAGCTCCCAGACCTATCTGCTGTGAATCGGAGCACTGCGGCCTCTTCCTAGGCAAGTGACGACACGTTCATCAGTCACATGACCTAGGCACAGCTCAGTCCCATTTAAGTGAATGGGGCTGAGCTGCAATACAAAGCAAAGCCTCTATACAATGTATGGTGCTGTGCCTGGTAAGCTCGGAGGAGGCCGTAGTGCTCACCACACCACTGTAGCCTCTTAAAATAGCTAATCAGCAGGGGTGTCGGGAGTCAGACTCACACCAATCAGATACTAATGACCTATGAAGCCATAAATATCAAAATTCCAACTCCTTTAAAGAGGCTCTGTCAGCGCGAACAACCCTATTAAACCTGGCATATTGCCTGGTAGCGCTCATCATGCTGATTAAAACAATACTTTTCCTTTGTCTGTATGTTTAACAGCTGCATTTTATATTCATATGCAAATTGAAAAGTTGGAGCAACAGGGGGTGGGGCTGAATCTTTGGAGCACTGCCTTTGTAAAACTCTCTATGCCCTGCACACTCCCTCTCTTCTTGATTGACAGGGCTAGACATCAGCATGCTGAGGTCAGAGCTGTGTCCTAGAGCTGTGTTCTAGTATGTACATGTCCAATACACCACTTACTGTAGATTACCACATTGAGATGTGCTTAGAAAGCTTATATATGTATATATATATATATATATATATATATATATACTTTATTCACAGGTACAATATATGATTCTAAAGACATCAGTAATATGTGTTAGCTTTCTGACCATATAAAATCTTTTTTTCCCTGCTATTTAGTTATGGTATAACTTGGTGATAAGTGATCAGCCTTGCATGTAGACATCCCAGGTTTGAATCTTGGGAAATACTTTCAGATTTTTTTCTTCAGATATATTTTTCTCCCTCATTTGACTCATAATTAAAGTCTATTTGGGTCATTTATCAAACTGTTAATTAAAGTCTATTCGGGTCATTTATCAAACTGTTGTAAAGTAGAGCTGGCTTAGTAGCCCATAGCAGCCAATCAGATTCTACCTTTAATTTTTGACAGCTCCTTTGGAAAATGAAAGGTTGAATCTGATCGTTGCTATTGGCAACTAAGCCAGTTTTACTTTACACCAGTTTGATAAATGACCCCAAATATCCTTATCATATGGGGTCATTTATTAAGACCGGCAATGTAATAATAAAAACAAAGGTGTACATAGCCATTAAATCTACGCCAGCTCCCCTGCTGGTGTACATTTAGATCATTTTCTACGCCAAAAACTGGCGCCCACACCATACCCCCCTTTTTTTTAGAAGCGGCATACGTGGTGTGTAAGGAGAAGAAGTCTCAGATTTTGCCTCAAATCACCTTTGCAACAATCTGTGCCAAATTTATGCTAAAAAGTGCTGCATATTTCGTCATAAATGACCCCCAATATTTTTAGAAACCTTAGAAAGCTAACACATATTGCTAGTTTCTTTATGATTATAGGGCCTGTGAATAAACCAGTGATATGTTTTAGGTTTCTAAGCATAAAAACACTATTCTCAATATAGTAAGGCATTTTATTAATATGTTGTTATTATTACATATTAGTTAATATAGTATATCCTTTTATTATGGGTTTAATGAGAGAGATAAATAAATAACAGAAAAAAAATATATAAAACTCTCCCCTAGGACTTGTACTTAGGATTTCTATATGCAAGAATGCCCACTTATCACTAAGCTATAGCATTATCACATAAAAAAATAATAGTTTTTCAATGCTCAGAAAGCTAACATATATTACTGGTGTCTTTATAATCATATATTGTGCCTGTGAATATATATATTATATATATATATATATATATTAGCTTTATAAGCATATCTCAATGTGGTAAGAGTATAGTACATATCATATACACTACGTACATGCTAGGACACAGCTCTAGGACAGAGCTCTGCTCTCAGCATGCTGATGCCTAGCCCTGTCATTTAAGGGGACGGAGGAGTGTGTAAAGCACAGGGGGTGTTACAAAGCAGTGCTCCAAGGATTTAGCCCCTGCCCCTTGGTGCTCCAACTTGCTAATTTGCATATGAGCAGTATAGCTTGTTCTTCTACGCTATTTGCGTAGCTTCCATTCACTATAAATGGAGCTACAGAAACAGTGGAGCACCGGCCTGCTTTGCTGCTTCCATGAGCCCAGCAACCTAGGGCTGGCACTTACTCGCATCTCACTGTGGAAACACTGACATGGGACAACCCTTTTAAATGAAACCATCAACTGATTAAATTTACAGGTTTCCAAAATGTTTACTACCAAAAACGATATGAAAATAGGAATTAATTATTAGAACTGTGCATAAGTCTTATGTAAACCTCTGTTTCCTATTTTAAACTGTTACAAAACCGTGGAAATCCTGCTGAAGAAAAATGCATGTCTTGAATTAGTAGTAAAGGAAAAGCACATTGTGAAACTGCTTGTACCGACTATTTAGCATATGGTTACAATGACAGTATGAAAAAAGTATTCTTTGTTACCATGTGATGTAGCGTGATACATGTGTGTTTGATAGCATCTCTACAATATATACTTAAGATATCTATCAAACACATCCAAGTACTCAATAAAGGGGTTGTGCCATAAACTAGCTTTCCTAAAGCACGGATGCTAAACCTGCAGCCCTCCAGCTTTTGCAAAACTACAACTACCAGCAGTAGGCTGTCCAGGTATGCTGACAGTTCTAGTGTTTCAACAGCTGGAGGGCCGCAGGTTTGGCATCCCTGCTCTAAAGTATATTTTCATAAACTACTCTAGCTCCTATTGCTCCTTGGATTATTCATTTTTTTGCACATTAACCTCATTTGCAGTTTTATCTTATCCCCCATGCTTAAATTCTACTTCCTGGTTTGTCTAGTGACCCATCATGCCTTAGGACAGTGAGATGTGTCCTGACATGTTACACTAACCCCTCCCCTTGTGCTTACCAATGACACTTGTGCGTCTTCCATTAGAAGGTTCGACTGCAGAACTTAACCAATAGCAAATAAATATCAAACTGGGTGCAAAGGCAGGCTAATAACTTTAGAATAAGGCAGTTTTGATAAATGGAGGCATTTGAGGAAAGTAATATAACAGCGATATCTGTTGGGTGGTATACATTTATATTAGTGGCCCAACCCCATTATTGGGACCATGAATACACTAAAAAGTTCAGATACAGTACAAACTACAAATCCTTTTGAAGGTCTTTGAAGTCAGGCTTCACTGTGTATGCCCTGTCATACATCCATAGCATATGGCACAAATTAATCTAATAATCATTCCCTAACATGGCTGAGCAAAGAACTTGTGGAAACATCTCTGCTTTGTTGATCTAAAGGCTTCACAGCACCTAGGCCAGTGGTGGCGAACCTATGGCACGGGTGCCAGAGGCGGCACTCAGAGCCTTCTCTGTGGGTACCCGCACTCTAAAAAATGTCTATGGTGTACGAATATGCCTTAGACTTTTCCTGCCATTCATCAGTCCAGGGCGCACTGAACGGCACAGGCAGCGCACTGAATGTAGGCAGGCTATTATAGCTAAATGATCAAGTACATGGAAGATATACTATATTGGACTGTAGAATTCCGGTTAATTGCAGTGTTGGCACTTTGTGATAAATAAGTGGATTTTCGGTTGCCGTTTGGGCACTCTCTAAAAGGTTCACTATCACTGACCTAGGCTAAGGAGACGTTCTCAAAATTAACAGTATAGGGAATTGTGTCCATCCAGGCCAACTTCCGAAGAAATCACCCTGCCTATTCCCAATGTAGTCATGCAGGACAGGTAAATTCCCCAGATCAAACTATCTTCATCAGCTCTATGGCAAAAGCTGTTGAAACTATGTGATCAGATAAACATGAAGTTCTCCTTCTGTAAATATATTGATCTCCTTTCTAAAGGATAACATTTCTTTTCCACCGAACACAACTAATTATTTGTGTGGACTTGAGTTTATCCAGGTGAGTTTCTACTTCTGCCAAGCCCTTTGCGGTTTGGTTCAGAATATTAACAAAGGGTGGCTTGTCCTTCCACAACCTGTCTCTGCCTTACACCCTCAACTAACTTCCCATTATTTCCCCATACATAATTGAAGGTCATCACAAGATCATTTTCAATCTCCTCTTCACACAGCCTCAGGAACTCTCTACCACTACACATTAGAATCTCCCACCATCAAAACCTTCTAAAACTGTCTGCAAACCATACTATTCAGAAAAGCCTACAAGCTACGGTAACCATACTGTCACTACACTATGAGCAGCTTCTATCTTCACCTATTGTCTCTTTTCCCCTAACATTCCAGATTGTAATCCTGGCTGTTTTTTTTAAAGAAAGCAGCAATGTTTTTATAAATCTGGACAGTCCCTTTAATGTTTTTATTACTGTACTCATGTACCATGTACTTAGAGATTAAAGGGAACCTGTCATCAATTTTATGCTGACCTTACTGAGGGCAGTATAAAGTAGTGACAGAAATGCAGATTTCAGCGGTGTGTCACTCAGGAGCTAAAAGTAAGTGGTTGCCGAGAACCAGCATCATAATCATCGCAGCCCAGGCCTTGAAAAGAGTCACGGCCACCTGAGCTATTCCTAATCTCCTGCTCTCCCGTCCATCTGCTGATGGTTGGCAGTTCTCTCCTAGAGAGAAATGGAGAAAACTAGGTAGAAGCCTGTCAGTCATCAGCAGGTGGGCAGGGAGAGCAAAAATTCATGAATAACCATGACTCTTCTCAGGTGGCTGTGACTCTTTTCCAGGCCCAGTCTGCAATGATTGTATTGTTGGTTCTTGGCAACCACTTACTTTTAACTTATAAATGACAGACCGCTAATATCAACTCACCTGGCTTTACTTTATGCTGCTGTTAGTATGGGCAGCATAAAGTTGATGATAGGTTCCCTTTAAAGCTAGTCTCAACTGCCTGGACCTGTCAATCAAAGTAGAGAAGGCACAGCAGTTGCTGAGAGAGAGCAGAGCCTCCAGGTGTAATGACAATGCCCCCATTGCTCCTAGAGCGTCCTTTGCATACAGTATACTAAATAAAAAATCACTTTTCTCAGTAATGCGGGCACATATGAACATGGGACCAACACAGATGCCTTCAGCTGCCAAGTGCACATGTAACAGGTCAGCCAGTTTCTTGGTACAAATATGCTGACAGATGCCCTTTAATTCCAAGAATTTATCAAAGCCTTTTTTTAAAACCGTGTACAGTTCCTGCTGTGACCATGTCCTGAGGAAGACTATTTCACAGATTCAGTTCTTACAGTAAAGAAGCCTTGACACCCTTGGAGACTGAACGTTTTCTTCTCCAGAAGGAGCCAGTGTCTCCTTGTCTTTTGAGAGGATTTTACATGGAGCAGTTTTTCACCATATTTTTATTATACAGGCCATTTATATATTTGTATAGGTTAATCATGTCCCCCCTTAGACGTTTCTAGTCAAGACTAAATACATTGAATTATTTTAATCTGTCTTTATAACTAAGACCCTTATCAGTTTAGTTGCTCTCCTTTGTACATTTTCCAGCTCCAGAGCATCCTTTCTATGGACTGGTACCCAGATCTGAACTGCATATCCCAGATGAGGGTGCACCAATGCTTTGTAAAGTGGTAATATAACATCCCTGCTCCATGAGTCCATGACTGGTTTAATGCATGACAATATCCTGGTAGCCATAGAAGCAGCTGATTGACATCGTATGCCATTCCTTACACCCAAATCCTTATCTACAAGTGACTCTGCCAGTGTTACATGCACTAGGACATATGAGGCATGTAGACTTTACTGAGCAGATGCATAACTTTACATTTATCCACACTGAACCTCATTTATCAAGTGGATGCCCAAACACTTGGGAGTGTCCATGTCAGCAGTATTTTATGTAGTTTATCTCCTAGCAATGATCAGTGAAAACCATGGACCAAACACGATTGGCATCGGTGTTATGTCCGTGGTTTTCGCAGACCCATAGACTATAATGCGCGTGAGGGATCTGTAATCACAGCCAAAATAATGCATGCTACTATGGTGTTACCACAGACCCATGGTCCATGGAAAACCATTGATTGTTGAATACACACATTAAGTCAATAGATAGATGAACAGTACACGTCTGTAATTGACAGACGGTGTGAAAGACGTCTAACACGTGGAGAATATACAAACTCCATGCATATTTGGTCTATAGTTGGATTCAAGCTCAGGACTTTAAGGCCACCTGCACAAGAGTGCAGATGAACGCACATAAGATCCGCACGAACTTCAGTGCAGATTTATGTGCGTTTCTGCAGCATATACGCACCAAAATCTGCATGTCTAACAGCGGTTTTTGGTGCGGATTGGATGCGGTTTTGCCGCAGATCTCACTCTTCCACTGAAATCCGCAGCTAAAACCACAAACGTAATTGACATGCTGTGGAAAAAATCTGCAAAGTGTACATGAGATTTTCGTAATTTCATACACTTTGCTGGTACTGGAACACACTGCGTTTTTTCTGCACGGGAATCCGTGCTGAAAAGAAACGCATGTATTCCGCAATGTGTGCAGGTGACCTAACTCTGCAAGGCAGTACTATACCTTATACATACAACCGTAAAA